>CM060972.1:61424772-61934772 GCA_030765045.1 Tenodera sinensis
CAGAGATAAGAGCCCATCGCTACCCACCACTTATATACAAAACCGCCACATTATGTAAATTAAATATATTTTGTATATTGGCACCAGAAAAAATGTGACATATTAAGGAGAAATCGTATACTGAAAAACATATAATTGAAATAAATATTACTGGACAAAGTTTGGTACCTAAAAGATTTTGTGTATAACTAAAGTAAATAGCATATAAGTAAGGTTCAACGGTCTACCCCAAAAGTAGCTTCTAAGTAGATCTTGCTAAAATACACAGTTTATGTCCAAATAAATTTTCTTGTAGGGTGAACCATTTCGGAGATATTCCTCGTTATGGTGAGTTTCGGAATACAAAACTTTCGTGAAATAGATCATCGTTGTTCATTTTTTTATGTTAAGTGTGCAAAAAGAACAGAATCTCAAAGCTTTAAAAGATTTAACTATCGCACAAAGCCTACTGTATTCTAACATTCCCCTTGCACCTACAAGGAAATAAGCAATAAGATAATTTGTACAAATGTTTATCTTAACTAACACGAAGAAGATATAGGAATAAGAGTTTGTAAGAATGGTTAGTACAAGAGTAGAGAAAATCATGTGAGTTTGACACATCAGAGTTGTTTTTCACTTCTGTATCCTCCAGAGGGCTTGTATTGCTACTTCCCTTTTGAGGATCAGAAGCCAGTGATGTAGCAGTTTCATTAGCTGAATCTTCCTCAATATCCATCTCTGCAGTCTCTTGATTTTCCCTCATGGCTTCTCAACTTTGGTTCTGCCAATCTTTTCATCTTTTGCTCTTTGTCCATCTTTGTCCCATGAGCATGGGGGGTTAAAATGTCCATACCCATGGAGCCCCATACCTGGGTGTAAGGCTGTATACTGTAGAACACATTTTGTCAACAGAAGGTAGCAATAATCAAGAAATAAAGCTTTTAAAACTTTCAAAAACAGTGCAGAACCTGCAGTATGGAAAAAGTCCACATCACCAAAAATGCACACGCAATTGACAGCGTCGTTAAACAACAAAATAATTAATTAATTAATTAATTAGAGTAATGAATTTTGAAATTCTGCCAGTAGATAACAGTGATGTTCTCTTCTAGATGGCTACATTACATTACAACCAATACTAAAGTAGGTAACTTCCTTTCAAATGCCAGTGAACACATAGCTGATGATGGAAGATGAACATCTTCAAAATGTCTTCTGGGTGAGAATTCAGCAAGTTAAACTGAAATGTTACCAATCTACTCACAATTTCAATTATATTAAAAAGTTTCATTGCTTATTATTTCTAATGACTTTGTATGTGATATGCAATCTACAGTTTTGCCACTTTCCAGTAAGTCTATGCCAAAACAGATAGCTGTATATTAACCTCTTGAGCGATGGCCATTTAAAATGTCCGCAAGCCGAGAACTGCTACCCAATATCCAGCGCCGGGTATTTAAATTGTTAAATGCGCTAAAAGTTCTTTGTATATACACAGCTGTATTTTGTGTAAATACTAAGTTATTTTAATAAAACAAAAACTGGTATAAAACTCGTTATATGCAGTATACATGTACGTCATCAGCAAAGTTGAGCTGCATTTACAAAATGTTGAAATGGCACTATTTTGTTTCACTGTGGTGAAAAGTTAACTTTGCTCTGTCGAACGCTCTGTCGAACGCATCTAATATGTTCTCTGTAAGAAACAGTAGTCGACCCATTGTATGTGTGGCTTATGCATCAGCAAAACAAGCCATAATGTGAAATAAAGCACTAGTGTATGCGAGGTCCCTGAGTCATCAGAATACAGCATGTTTGTAACTTTTGCTTACGCGTGTTTCGTAACTTAGTAGACTCCATTTCTTTCTTTGTTGAAATACATACATATACTTTCCTGCTTGTAGCTGAAGTGAGAAGTGGTATAAAAAGGTATTTTTGCACCAACTGGATATAAGCATATACAATTGTTTGGTAATTTGGAGAGCTCTAAACCCACACAAGACAATGACCTACCTGGACTTCTGACTATCAATAGCTCGCAGCCTAATTGAACAATACCACGATGGGGTTAGAAAATCCAAAACCCCTGCACCCGTTAGACTTCAAGGAAAACATTATCCTAAAAGGATATCATCAACAGCAAAGAAGTCCCGCCCATCTCGAAAGTGTTTCGTGTGCCTCAAGAAGGGAATTCGCAAATGTGGAGATGCACTCTTATGTGTTTATCCTTGTTTTGAGGCATATCACTGCACAAGGAACATATAAAGGTAAGCCAGTAAAGTATATAGACTTTACTTAAATGTTTCATAAAGGGAAAATTAAAATAAGTTGAATTAGATAAGAGATAAATAAGGGTTAAATGCACAAACGCACAGGACGTGTATACACACCCATAACGCTTATCCATCATTTTAAATGGACGTGATTTCACGTCCATATCGCTGAAGAGGTTAATTATTCATTCTGGAAAATTTGCAATTTTTTCAATGACAGTTATCAATATAAGACCCATATGGGGCCTTGGATCCACTAATTTGGACTCCTGTGATTATAATTTCTGGAGGAGCATTAGAAGACGAAGCATACAAGATAAATTGTGCAGCTCAGGTGAATGAAATTTATTAAGAAATTTATAATTTCTCAAAGGGAATTGTTTAGAACAGGGTTAATTTTTTAAGTAGGTGCCAGAAATTATTGCAAAACACAGGCAGGCAGTTCAGCTTCTCTGTGCGTAACATGGATAAGGTGAATTAGCTTTTGTTAAATTTATTTATTGTTTATTTTTTTGTTCTCTTCCTTTTTACTTTTATTTATGTGTAGTACTGTCATGAAAAGACAAAACCAAGTAGGCATTACCAGTTCACTGCACTCTCAATTTGAGAGGCTGAGTACATGTTTTTGATATATATTTTTTCACATACCAGCTGTCATGTGCGTGGTACATCCATAAATGTAGTATTCGATAGTAGTTTTTGATGTAAAGAATTTGTTTTCTTTGACTTGTAAATCCCTTGTAAGTTGTTGTTGTTAGCTAATGCTGGATTTCTGACAATGAGGTCATTAATCCTCTTGCTCTCCAATATTTTTCACTGATGGATTGGGCATTAGAAGTGGCCGGGCATATTTGAAGGTGGTCTCGATCCATTTCCTCTTGCAGATCACATAGAGGACAGAGTGGTGAAGAATATATCCCAATTCTGTTTAAATGTTTTGCCAGACAATCATGTCCTGTAATCAACCTGATGGTTGCAACTGCTGTTTTTCGAGGATACTCAGGAATTACTGTTTGAATGTTTGGTAGTTCCCATCTTTTATTTTTTGATTTATCATAGTAATATTTTTCAATAATTTTTTTGAATTCAGAGTTGACTAATCTTTTAGCTGCATAAAATGGTAAATTAACTATTGACTTCTGCACATTGCCGGTACCCTTTTTTGCAAGAAAATCAGCTTTCTCATTACCACTCAGTCCACAGTGAGCTGGTATCCATTGGAAGACTAGGTGTTTTTGAAGTACTGTTAGATGGGTAAGGATTTTCCAACATTCTATAATTGCCTTGGATTCAGCACCGCTTAAACCTTCGTGCTGGTGGCGTTACGTGGACGACACGTTCGTCATTTGGAGTCACGGAGAATCAGCCCTGACAGAATTTCTGGATCACCTCAACAGCATCAATAAACAAATTCAATTCACAATGGAGAAGGAACAAGACGGCAAATTGCCCTTTTTGGATGTCATGCTAAACAGAAAACAGAATGGCACACTAGGCCACAAGGTGTACCGTAAGCCGACCCATACACACCGCTACCTTCACAAGAACTCCAACCACCATCCGAAACAAAAGTGTGCTATGATTAAAACTCTGGCAGACCGAGCTACACGCATTTGCGAACCACAAGTTCTACACCAGGAATTTCAACACTTAGAGTCAGCGCTCCACTCTAATGGCTACGCAAAGCGAGAAATTAAGAGAGCATTACATCCTAGTAAAGGTCCCAACATCACAGAAACAGCCGCAAACAATAGGAAGAGCAAGGCCTTTATACCGTACATCAGATCAGTCACAGACCGCATAGGCAAACACGCCACAACATTGACACCGTCTACAAGCCCACTAAACAGATTTGTAACATACTCCGTTCCGCCAAAGACCCCAGGGATCCTCTATCCACCGCAGGAGTATATAGAATACCTTGTTCGTGTGGCAAGGTGTACATTGGAACCACACAACGTAGTATAAAAACCCGCATTGAAGAACACAGAAGAAATTGTCGCATGGGTCAAACTGAAAAATCAGCAATTGCTGAACATCCCATACTCGAAGAAGGGGAACACATCATCCAATATGGTAACACAGATATTCTGGCATCTACATCCCACTACTATTCTCGCTTATTCCGTGAAGCCATTGAAATACACAAGCACAAAAATAATATCAATCGCAAAGAGGAAGGACTTAAACTCAACAGAATATGGCAAACAGCGTTAACAAAAACAAAAATCCAGAACCCCTCTCCAGCCAATCAGACACCAGCTCCTTGTGGTACTCCACTGGTACAAGTCCAGCCCACTGGCCACCCGGACCTAACACAACGTACTTCCCCTCCAGCCGCCGACATAAATACTGCACCTCTGGTGGTGACCAGCGCAGTCGGTGCTGAGATCTCCACTAGGAAACTTCGACCTCGCCGCCACTGAAGATGTCTGCCGTAGTCGCAGACGAAACGTTTGGGAAGAAGAAGGAACCCAATAGACCACGGCCCACAAGCCCGGTTAATATTGCATCTAGTATTGACACCGGCCGTGAAAGCCTTAGAACTTTGATCATTCTATAATTGTTTGGTTTTTTGGTGACAACTTGGAAGTAATTGCTATAATTGCTGCCCTGGAATCTGAGAGAATAACTGCTTGCTGAAAATGTGAAATTCTGTACAAAAGATTTTGTAGGGCCATTCGAATTGCTTCAATTTTTCCATCAAAGTTTGTAGTTCCATAACTTAAAGATTTGTAATAGGAAAAGAGGTGACATGTGACTCCAGCACCTGCTCCATCTTGGCTTGATATTAATGATCCATCAGTATAAATATGGAGCCATTCGTGTTCTGGAAATCTAGTATGGATTGCCTCTAATGCCAATAATTTTAGAACACTAGTTGGAGTATCACTTTTCTTAACTTCTTCTGTCAGGTGTAAATAATATGTGATGTCTAATGTTTGTGTCGGATTGACTTTAGATATGAAGTTTTCCTTTGAATTAGGAAGGTATACATTCTTCTTGATGTCTTGAATTTTGGAAAGAAAGCTCTCCTGAGTCTTTAGTGTATGTGTAAAGTTTCTCTTGTGCCATGTATTGAATGGAAGTCTGATCAACTTTTCGTGTTGAATAAGAGCCGCTTTTTCTATTTCATATTCAATGGGGCATTGGTTGGTTAGTATTTCCATAGCTGCTATTGGTGTGGTTTTGATAGCACCTGTAATTAATCTCAGACTTTGGTTTTGAAAGATTTGAATCTTTTTTGTGTTTGCTGTTACAAGAACTTCGCTGCAGTAAGTAAATAATGGCTTTATGTATACATTGTATGTTGTGTTAAGAGTTGCTCTGGAAGATCCCCACTTCATTCCTGTTAGACGTTTTAACAGTGAAAGACGCCTCTCTGCTCTTTGTATTACATTTTCTATTTGTTTGGTCCATGTAAGTTTAGTATCAAATGTAACTCCTAAATACTTTGCTTCCTTTGTTTCTGGTAATTGTTGACCCTCAAAATTTAGTTTTATTTTTAGTGGCTTTTTTCTTAGTGAAAAGATTTGGTAGTTTGATTTTGTTGTATTAACAGTCATTAAATTTTCTTTGGTCCACCTTTGTAATTTGGTTAAGGATTGTTGCATGGTTTTTTCTAGTTCTGTACTTTTGCTTTTTGGTTTTGAAGTCCACATTACTAAGTCATCAGCAAATAGTGCACACTTCACACCTGATTCTTGTATTTGTTGTGGCAGATCGTTAATAAATATATTAAAAAGTGTTGTGCTTAGCACTGCGCCTTGTGGTAAGCCATGGTGTACTTGTTTGTATTTAGATATGTTTCTTCCATATCTGGTTGCAATAAAGCGTTGTGTTAGGAAATGACATAGCCATGAAAACATTGGACCTTGTATCCCTATTTTTTTTACTTTCTTTAGTAGTTTTGTTCTGCATATAGAATCACATGCACTTTCGAAATCAATAAAAACTGATAAGTTATCTTCTTTTCTATTGAAGGAGTCTTTGATTTCTTGACTGAGAAGTAAGACTTGTTCATTTGTAGAGTGGAACTCTCTGAATCCAGCTTGACATGGGGAAATTAAATTTTTTGATTTTGAGAGATCTGGTTCATTCCTGGGAGGATTGTAAATACTGTATAAATGTAGATGTGTTTTGTTATCCCAAAAATTTAGCTTTATTAATTCACTTTCGTCTGTGTTATCCATTATAAGTACATTGGCCAAAAAAATTAAGGGATAAGCGATTCTAGCATCAATTGGTAAATTTTGTGAACTGAAAGCAATGTAGTGAAGGTGACGTTAAGTTGAAACAGTGGCATTGTGGTTCTCAGTTTAAGTTAACCAATCAGCTATAGAAATGTTGATCATATGAGGGTGACTAGCTATAAATGCTGCTTGCTTCTTAAGGGTTGTTTATTGTGTAATTGGAGATTGTCTTGACAGGCCATTCATACCATGAACCAGCATCATCATGTTAACCAGAATTCTGCTTGAAGAGCTCTGGCATGTTACAAATAGGACAGTCACAGCAGAATGTAGCCTAAATATGTGCTATACTTCACATGTTATAACTTGTCATTTTTTCTACTGTCCTTGCCTATAGAGAGAAAGGAAAGCCATTATACTAATTTCCGGTACTGAACGACTATCCTCTCAACCCCCTGACAGTTTTCTCAACCAAACCAGTTGCCTATTTGAGCTGTTTCACAGTGGAAATAGCAGTGATGATTTACTGTTATTCTGGTTTCTGCAAGAAAGGAAAAAGGTGCTTGAGCAAATGATTCTTGCTGTTTGGAAGGAATTTCCATTCCACCCAATTAGTTGACCAATACACTAGGATGACAGAGACAACTAGAGGGGATGGCTATTCTCTTTCTCTTTCTTCAGAACAAGTGCCAAGATAAAACAAAGGGACTATAGGTGCCTCACAGTGTTATCAGTATAACATGGAGATGTTACAGGGATTCTGTAAATATCAACAATCTGGTCAAGGTTGTTGAAGATTGACAGCACCACATGAGATTGTTACTTTGATCTTTTGTCTTGTTGCAATTGCCAACTCATTGCCATCCAACTTCCGTGAATGAGTGTTTTGGCAACAGGAAGGCACGTATCATCGCAAATGATACAGAATCATTTGTATGATATTGGACCTTGTGCATGACAACTGAGGAGATACATTCCACTTACACCAGCAGCTTAGAGTCACCGGAGAGAATGGGCAAAAGGGCATCGACATTGGGGTGAAGAGTAATCGTTTTCAATTTTATTCTGAGATGAATCATAATTCTGTTTTCATACCAACAGTCAATGTGTCCACATATGGAGAGAACAAGGAACTGGAAATGACCTCAGCTTCACTATACAAAGATAGGTTTACCTTCTTATGGTGGTGGAGGACTAATGGCTTGGAGAGGTATTAGCATTGGAGGATGTGCAAACCTCTTTGTTGTCGGTTGCAGATCTCTGATAGGTGTGTGATATAGGGATGAAATCCTCACACCCATAATCATTCCTTATGTTTGAGCAGTTGATGAAACCTTCAATTCTTTTAGACTGCAATACATGAGCACACATGAGCTGGAAATAGTAAATAATATGCTCGAGGAACAAAGTATCCACTGAATGTACTGTCCTGCTAAATCACCACCAGACCTTTATCCCATTGAGCATGCTTGGAATGCTTTAGGTAGTAGGGTTGCAAATCTGCAGCGCCTTCCACTGACCATGCAATACTTATAGTAAAATTATGTTAGACATTATAAACTTTAAACTTTATTAGTAATACTGCAAACATTTCCATCAATTTGGATTTTTCTAATGTAAAAACCTGTTTTCTAGGTGTAACACTGATATTCTCTTTGGCACAAGGTGTGGATTCAAAACACTTTTAGTTCTCTCAGGTGTCACAACCTTGGAACAGGTAAACAAGTGGAAAGCTTCAGACAAGAAAGAAGAACAAGATTTAGTTCCTGATTACTATATTGAATGTTTAGGAGACATACTACATTTAACAAGCAAGTGTGAATGTGTTTAGCTTTGTTTATTGTACATAGCTTCATTTTCCACTTGTCAATTGATGCCTTGGAAAGTGTGGAAATATATTTTTCTTTTGTTTTTCTAGTAAAATTATATTTTATAAGATATGCGTAAAGACATGGTTAACAATCTGGTCAGGTTGTACATATTTTCTGATGAGGGTAATAGTTTGTGATTCAGTTAGTGAATTAGTTGCTTTCATACCTTCTACTGCTACATTTAATGTAATAATTCTTATTTTTATGTATTTTTTCTGTTAAATAAATAATAAGATTATGAAACATTGTTAATCCCTTCATCGTTCATCATTCATCACTATGAAGAAGCCAGTTTTCCAGTTGGCAGTACCTTCCGTTCATAAAGGAGACTATAACTGTGCTAAGTGCATATAAACTTTGAAATTGTAATGTATCATTTTAAGATATTTTTCTAGTTTAATGTGTATACTTATTCTTTTTATGTAACATTTAACATTTAACATTATGTAACATTAAGATCAGAAGAAACTACAGTTCAAAAGCATTGGAAAGCACGAATGCTAATGGCTTCATTGCCAGATGCAAGGCACTAGAAAACAACAACAACAACAACATTTAACAAATTGACAATCCTTGTGAAATATATGTATAATTGGAGATAATGAATGAACTAAATGCAGGTAGAATTTGTTGTTTTATTATTTTTATTTCAGAGTGAACATATGCTTATTATAAAGCAGTGAAGAAAAAACACAATATATTCACCTTGATAAGACAGCTGTTGGCCTCAACAATCAAGTAAAAGGCACATATTGAGCGACCGACTGCCCACTTGAAAAGGTATGTGCTCTCATCCATCTAAACATCAGAAGCCTATCTAGAAATAACATTTTTCTGGAAGCTTCTTTCTCCCCACTCCAGAACATTCAAGAACACATTGAATAATTTCAGTGGCTGTATATAAGTGAAGTACTTGTGAAATAATTGTTCTTGAAGTGACATAAAGTGCCAGTTATTCTGTGCACTTTCTGGGTGAGGTTGCAATGATAGTTGTGACATACAGTGAGTGGAGTTAATGTGAGAGATTAGAGAGGTCTTGTGTTTGACTCCTCAGAGAGTAAGTTTTTTTATTTTTAAATTAATGTCCTCCAACACTGTCATATCGGACGGTGAGTGAATGAAATGGGTGAAATGATGCTCAAATGAGCTTGCGGTCCATGGAGCTTTAAGTTACCTGACATTTGTCTTCTCAGGATAAGGGAAAACCTCAGAAAAAACCTTACCCGGATAACTTACCTTAAGCGAGATTCGAACTCACGACCTCTTAAACGTGAGGCAGACACGCTAACAGAGTAAAGCTGAAGTATGAAGAGAGTGCTTCACGTGTATTTCATTACGCTGCTGTCGCATGAGAACTAAGTGAAGTGACATGAAAATTGAAGCAGATTACATTAGTGAAGTGACAGTGAAAACTGGACTAAGTCACCTTGGTGTCAGGAGTGTGATTTAAAAGACAACATGGAGGAAATACTTCAACAGTTATTAAGTGTTGATTTAGAGGAAATTAAATCTAACAAGGGAGAAAAAATTTATTTGATGGAAGAGCAAGAAACAAGAAAACAAGTGGATAATGGATGCTGTAGTGGAGAAGATACACTATGACCTTAAAGCCAAGATCTGTGCTAAAGTTTTAGAGGATCCCATGATTACAAGATCAGCTAATAAAACAACAATGAAGCCTCTGAAATTCAATGGCACATTGTTGTTTGCAGTGGATGGAAGCCAGTGAAGAAGATGACAGTTTTTCACTGCCCCTGGGGCAAGCAGCCTTTACACCTCTTCTACCAGTAGCTTGGCAAACAGCTCAAACTGTTGGAGGGGTACTATGGAGAACATTGCCTGGCAGGCACTTACCGGGCCCGATGGAAGGCAAGAGTGCAAACAACCAAACAATGCCCTACAAGAATTCATCATGGAGGTAGAGCAACTGTAACACCAGGTCTGATGGGTTTATCATTGGTTATATTTCCAGAAAGGTAGTCGAGGGATCTATCAACAGGGAAACAAATCAGAAGGTGAGACTGTCAGGGTGTGCTGGTGGACATTGGGGCTCACTGACTTTGCAAGGCCTGATGTGATGATGCGGGAACTACCAAAGAGAACTCTGGTCAGATGTTATGAGTTACAAACCACTCTGATGAAACCCTGCCTGTGGTGGAAGAAGGTTATCTGGCATTGACTCTTGGAAGGAGCAAGCTACAATTGTGAATTTTCATAGCCTCTGGCCAAGGAAATGGCGTTGGGCTTGGATGCCCTTTGATGCTAAATGGATGTCCTGTGCCTCATTTTGCACCTGAGTCACAAAGAGATCGTGCTGAACCAAATGGAGATGTAATCAGTGAGGCTCTTACCAGTTGAGTGAGAGACAATTCCATTTTGGAGCAAGAGAATAGTGATGGTGTGGGCAGAGAAACCCATAACAAACATGATTTTGGACGGACTCCATCGAGATGAGATTTACATAGCGATGGTGCTGCTTCCTGCTTGAGGGATGTCCAGGGTCTTAAATGCTGCCAGCCAAGAACAGGAGCTGCTTAGCTCCGCTAGCAAAGCAGAAGAAAGTAGACAAGGAAAAGATCAGAAACATAATCAAGGAATCTGATAGCCTGTGGTCATCATTGGTAGTGCATCTGAAAAAGGAGGATGGAGATCCGCGTTTCTGAGTTGACTATGGAAAGCTGAATGATGTTACCACCTCTGCCACATATTGACAGTATGACACACATATTGACACCTCAGATGGCATCCAGTGGTTTTTCATCCTGAAGCTGAAGTTGGGGCACTGGCAAGTGGCACTTCACCCGGACAACAAGGAGAATACGGTGTTTCTACTGAACGTGGATTGTGAAAATTAAATTGTTAATTCCAATAGGTACAAAGAGATATACTTGCACCGGTATTGCAATTGTCAGATAATGAGATTCTGCTACGGTCCTTACTGCTCAAAACTGCTTAGAAGACAGGCAGTTTTTGATGACAGGATACTTTCTACAGGATTATACCCTCCTCCTGTTCCCCAAATCATACTGTGTGCGACCTCTATTTGCGGGAACCTTAAAAATTAAGATTATAAGCACAATCCCGACACCATAGGCCCCTCCGAAGGAGTGTCGCCTTGTCGCGGCGGAGGGGCTCAGTACCCGATCCAGACGGCCTACTAAGTGTGTCTTTGTGACCACTGGTAGGCAAGAGGCGAGGGGAAGCTAAGAACATTCCAAACGGGTAGATGAGGCTCGGTAGTCTTGGTCGACAACTCATCTAGGAGAAGAGGACTCGGAAATCAAACTCCCCCAGGGGAACCTACCACGTTAGGTACGGGTTTGGCGTACCCGGGGCCCCGAGCCATACTCTCGATTGGGTTCCTTCAAGAGGTGAGAGGGCACATGCCAAACGCCCAATCAACTTTGGTCCACTTTTGTGTTTGACCTCCCACCTGTTACCTCCCTGTACACAGTCTGATGGATAACCTACGCGCGGGTTGTAGGAGGATGGGTTGACGCAAGGGGTGACTGGGTAATCGCGTAAGTCCCAGCCCCTGGTTATCATGTAGGATCTGTGTGCGTATCCACTGATAAAGGTAAGTCCCGGGGAGGGGCCATTGCATGAGCTGATGCACTCCTGAAGGCGATTGGGTTCCTCTGTCTATACATTGGGAGGTGAGACCCTAGGGTGAGCAAGGTCCAGGCCAGGACTCTCACCTAAGCCGGGGTGACGCCCAGGGTGTGAGCATGCCATCGGAGACATTTGCAGTGGTGGAGGATGACATCGCCATGAGTTCTCCAAAAACTCAAAACAAAAAAAAAATATTAAAGTTTGTGTAAAGGAAGTAGCAGAGTTGAATGGTCCTCGCTACTTAGTAATATCAAGAACTGAGGGAGACAAATTTTTATCGGCGAGCCCATTTACGATACAAAAGGGTTTGGATAATATTGCTGGTCCAGTAAAGTCATGCACTAGATCTCGCAATGGCACGCTCCTGGTTGAAGCACATTCAGCTACCCAGGCAGCTAAGATACTGAAAGCGAATATGCTAGCAAGTTATCCTGTCAGCGCTCAGATGCACAGAACTTTGAACTCCTCGCGCGGCGTGATAAACACCCGTGCATTGGATGATTTAAGCAATGAGGAGATTCAAGAAAATCTTATGGAACAAGGCGTTACTAATGTTTACCGGGTTCAACGCAAAGAAGGTGGTGAACTGAAGCCAACACGTACCCTGTTCCTGACCTTTGATCGGGTAGATCTCCCGCAAAGGATTAAGGCAGGGTATGAGTCCATCGAAGTTAGGCCGTTCATCCCGAACCCACTCAGATGTTTTAAATGCCAGCGCTTTGGGCATACAAACGAGTTTTGCAAGGGAATACCTACTTGTAATAACTGTGGGGATGCATTACATGATGGTGATTGTGCTGCAGCGCCGTCATGCGTAAACTGCAAGGGTGAACATGCATCCAGCTCCCGAGATTGCCCCCGTTTTGTAGAGGAAAGAGCGATCCAAGAGATACGGGTTAGAGAGAAGTTGCCCTTCTCAGAAGCCCGGAAGCTCTTGCGTCTACGCCAACCCTCTGTTCCAAGATCCGGTACCTATAGCTCAGTTACAGCTAAAACGGTACCGAAACGAGAAATCGCAACACAAACCAGCGATATAGATGGGGCAACAATATCAGAAAAGACACTCGTAGCCCGTAGCTCAATTCCAAAGCCTTCTACATCGGCACGCAAATCTGTGTCAACGTCTACAAAGTCCGTAAGTGCAAAGAACATCAGCGTTACATCACCATCAAAAGCATCAAGATCAACACAAGAAAGAAGCAAGTCCGTAAGATATGATGCCTCACCGATTAAGTTCAAGAAGACTTATACAAGAAACGACTTCCTCAAGGAAAATGGTACGTCCGATCCCAGTACATCGAAGGGATATAGGAGTCCCCGAACATCTCCTCGAAGATCCCGAAAATCTTCTTCTGGAGAATCTTCAGAGGTGGACTCAGACCGGCGTCTTTCATCTTCGCCGGTCCCCATTAGCAACCGGTTCGAGACACTCGAACCCAAGTTTGCTATGGGAAAACGCACGTCCTCGGCAGAGGACATGGATTTAGACCAATCTGCCCACACTGGAAGACCGCCAGTGGAAAAGAGGCGCGAAAAAGCGTCTGACAAAACTATAAGCCCAAGAGAGAAGAAAAGGGCGAAATTAGTTCGACAACCGCCTACTCCAAAGTAATGAAGAGTTACCTTGGAATTACCTATCCCATACACAATGCAATATCACTATCCTACAATGGAACATACGTGGAATTCGAACTCAAAGACCAGAACTTGAGCTTTTGCATGTTTGCAAGAGACTAAGCTGCGTCCTCAAGACGCTTTCCATCTAAGGCGATACACCCCAGTACGGTGTGATGTTACACCAGAAGAGGGTGTTCCGGCACATGGCGGCGCTATGATACATGTGAGAGATGACATATATATGCAATCTGTACCAATACAGTCTGATATCCAATCAGTTGCAATAAGGATTCTACTGCCAGACATCCATTTCACCATGTGTATATTTGCCTCCGTCCCATGACTTCTCGCACATTGATTTAGACGATCTAGTTTCCCAGTTGCCAACACCGTTTCTGTTGGTGGGAGACTTCAATGCGCACCACCCACTTTGGGGTTCTAGTCGCGCTTGTGCGAGAGGTACGCTCATTGCCGATTATTTGGACAGTCACAACCTAGCTCTCCTCAACACTGGAGAGCCTACATTCATTTCTGACTCTCATAACAGCTTCTCACACCTTGACCTTGCAGTTTGTTCACCTCAGTTGGCAGTCTCCTTACAATGGAATGTCATCTCTGATTTACACTAAGTGACCACTTCCCATGGCTTATTAGTCTCTTGACGCAACATACTTATTCCACACGTATGCCCAGATGGCGTTTGGACCATGCCAACTGGAACCTTTACACCCAGTTGGCTGTCTTTACCTACAACGAGCACGACTCAGTGAATAATTTGGCGCAGCATCTCACGGAGGCGATTCTCTCTGCTGCTGAACAATCGATTCCGCGGTCGACTACACACCCCCGTCGATGTCCCGTCCCCTGGTGGACGGAAGAATGTCGGAATGCCATTCGTGCTCGAAGGCGTGCACTTAGGGTTTTCCAACGTCACCCTACTTTGGAAAACCTAATCGAATACAAGAAAATGCGCGCCAGGTCCAGACAAGTCATTAAGGATAGCAAAAAGTCATCGTGGAGCAAATTTGTAGCTTCATTTAACCGACACACACCTTCCTCGGTTGTGTGGGATAGATTAAGGCATGTTGCAGCTAAAACGACCCAAATACCAATAGCGGGACTAAAAACAGCCACAGGAGCTGTTGTTGATTCATTTGAAGTGGCCAATACCTTTGGCAGTGCTTTCGCACAAGTGTCTAGCTCGGAAAACTACTCCCCTGAGTTCCTTCCATTTAAAACTCAGTGGAATCTCAAGGCTTCTCGTTTCGTTCTAGAAACGTAGAAGATTACAATCGCCTTTTCACCACGGCGGAGCTGGAGCATTCCCTGAAATCTTCGCGATGTTCAGCACCAGGACCGGACGGTATTCATGTACAAATGTTACAACAGCTCTCTCCTGAAGGTAAGGCATTCCTGCTCGAGGTCTATAATCGTGTTTGGGTTGACAGTATACTCCCAGAAAATTGGCGGGAGGCCACCGTTATTCCCATCTTGAAGGCTGGGAAGGACCGTCATCTTCCCTCCAGCTATCGTCCTATTTCCCTCACCAGTTGCGTTTGCAAGGTGATGGAACGCATGATCAATGGACGATTGGTATGGTGGTTAGAAAGTCGTAACCTACTGACTAACATCCAGTGTGGTTTTCGACGACGCCGTTCAACTGTTGACCATCTTGTGTCAATATCGACACAGATAATGGACGGCTTTATGAAGAACTGTCAAACCGTTGGCATATTTTTCGATCTTGAGAAGGCTTATGATACGTGCTGGCGAGCAGGGATTCTACGTTCCCTGTATGCCTGGAACATACGTGGACGCCTACCACTTTTCATTCAGGAGTTTATGAAGGACCGCTTTTTCCGAGTAAGGGTCGGCTCGGTTTTTTCCAATTCTTTTGTTCAGGAGGAGGGAGTACCTCAGAGTTCGGTGCTAAGTGTCACGCTCTTTGCTATAGCAATTAACTCCATCTGGAAATGTGTTCCACCTGGAGTTTCGTCATGCCTATTCGTAGACGACTTCGCTGTCTATTGCACTTCTCATCGCACGGCGTTCTTACAACGGCGCCTGCAGCAATGTTTGAACAACCTTAGAGAATGGAGCGTGAAAAACGGCTTCCGTTTCTCAACTGAGAAGTCAATCTGCGTTAATTTCTGGCGCCGTAGGAGACGTTTACCACCTTCGCTGCGATTTGGTCCAGATGTACTTCCCTTCGCAGAAGAGACGCGCTTCCTGGGTTTGATCTTGGACAGGAAGCTTAGTTGGTCGTCACATATTGCACAGCTAAGAGCGAGATGTGACCGTTCCCTAAATATGCGAGTACTGAATGGCAAATCGTGGGGAGCGGATCGGACAATTTTGTTGCGAATATATCGCGCATTGGTCCGATCCAAGCTAGACTATGGGTGTATTGTTTATTCGTCAGCACGACCATCTGTGCTGAGAAGATTAGACGTGGTCCATAATAGGGGCATCCGCATTGCAACAGGAGCGTTTCCAACAAGCCCAGTGGTGAGCCTTTACACCGAGTCCGCAGAACCTCCTCTGCAATATCGGCGTGAGATTCTCTTGGCAAATTATGGTTGTGCGCTTAGATGTATGCCTAAGCACCCAACGTTCGCTTCTTTTTTCACCACCACGCTAAGAGAACGATACAGGAATAGCACCCTTAGTCCTAAGCCTGCGGGGTTCCGTTTCCAAGAGCTCCTACTGAAGCTTGGAGTGGAACTGCCTGTGATGTTCGCCAAGGGCGAGAGACTTTACCCCCCTTGGCTATCTGGTACGCCCCATGCAGATCTTGGGATGACCGTACACCAGAAGTCCACGATGCCTATTTCAAGTATCCGCACGTGTTTCTTAGAATTTTTGTCAGGCTACACTGACCGTCGATATATTTACACCGATGGGTCAAAGGGCTCCAACGGTGTTGGATGTGCTTATGTTTATGGAACCGAACCATATACATTCGGTTTTCCAAATAGCACCTCCATTTTTACTGCAGAGCTTTATGCAATTTATCGAGCCGTTTTGTATGTTCGCCGTCGTAAATTAGGTAACTGCCTGATTTTGAGCGATTCCCTTAGTGCACTGCAGAGCCTTTGTCAGTTGTACAACCCCCACCCTATTGTACAACGTATCCAGGATGCCCTCCATGTTTTACACGCTTCTGGCGTTGACGTGGTGTGTGCATGGATTCCTGGTCACGTAGGTTTGCCGGGGAATGAAATGGCAGATTTAGCAGCAAAGACGGCAACTACAGAACCCAGTATTACCATCTCACGTGTTACTTCGGAAGACTTTAGGCTTGAAGTGCGGAGAGCGGTGCTGTCGTCCTGGCACGACGAGTGGTCAGCTCTCCGCGGTAATAAGCTTAGAGAAGTGAAAGAACTTCCGATAAACTGGGTAACTTCCTGTCGCACATCTCGTCGCGAGGAGGTTAGTTTGGCTCGATTAAGAATAGGGCACTGCAATTTTTCGCATGGTTACCTATTTAAAAGGGACCCTGCGCCTCTATGTCCGCTGTGTGACAACCTTTTGTTGGTTCGCCAGTGCTGCTAGAGTGTTGCTCTCTAGCGCACCTTCGGGATTCTCTGCAGCTGCTTGCCAGACTTGCAGAGGTCCTAGCGTACGACAAAACAGCGGTTGATAAAGTTTTTAATTTTTTAGCGGAATGCAATATCAATTTGAGGATTTAAATTTTTTTTTTTAATTATCTGTTTCTGCTTTTGGACATATTTATCACCTTGTTTCATATCTGGCTATTGCCACTGCTTTTTACCTTTGTAAACGTTTCTTGTTGCTAGTATTTTTATTTTTTGAGTGAAATTTATATCTGGCTATTGCCATGAATCTTTTAAGGGCACTGATGACCTAGAAGTTGAGCGCCCTTAAACCAAATCAAAATCAAATTCAAACCGACGCCATAGGCTAACTTAAAGACAATATAAGAAAAGACATTATGAAAATTGGTCAAGAAGAACTTATGCGTATGAATAGAAATTTCATTAGAAAACGCTAGGAATATCTCAATGCAGATGGACCCCACCTTTTTCAGACGCGACAACTTTGCGTTGAGGTTGATGAGGGAATTGACCTGGTTTCCGAATGTAAACAGGTCGACCACTTTCACTTTCGCCTATGTTTTGGAGGTAACGGTTGTGATTGGCCTACGTTCGTACAGTAAGCATAGAAGGAGACGCGTAGTAGCAATAGTGTTTGTTTGTATGCTGAACTAGTGGAAGTGACACACAATCTGTAGTGTCGGCAGCTTGTTTTCGACAAAACGATCTCCGTAGGAAATGGTCAGAGACAAAAGCGTAAGATACAAAATGTGCTCCGAATACCGAGATCTACCACTGGTTTAAATGAATGTAATGACTTCCCTTCCACCTGGTATGAATCCTCTGGATTTTTTCTTCTGGAGAGACGTGAAAAGCAGGATCTACAAAACAGCAATTACTGGCCTCGAATCTTTGAGAGAATGCATTTATCTAGCTGCGGAAGATATACGCATCAATGAGGGTGTGTTTGCTAGAGTGCGACGTTATTGGTTAAAAAGGCGAGAGGCTTGCAGGTGCGCAAATGGTGGACATTTTTAACAATACCTGTGAAGTGGGGAACCATTTGGTTCATTGCTTACTCTTTTGCTGTCACCTTAAAAATATCATTTGGTACACTTTGTAAGAGCCTACAAATGACCTTTGCGTTTATAAGTCAGGGAGATCATTTGGTTTATTAAATTACAGTAGTATCAGCTACGAACATGGGCGTCGCGAAGGGGGGGCAAGGGAGGGCCGCGGCCCCCCCCCCTTGGAAATTAATGAACTTAATGTGCTGACTACTTAACTATTATTTTAATTTTTATGTAAAGAACAATTTCTATTTAGCGCAAATTTATACGGTTATCCGCAACAAATACTATAACTTTTGACAACAAAATAATGAATCAATGTTATCTGATTGCAAAATTCTAACATTTGCCCCCCCCCCCCCCTGGAAAAAAGTCTGCCGACGTTCATGGCTACGAAACGATTTAAGTTTGATGTTGAAGGAAATGATAAACAGTATCCTTAGATTGTACGTTTAGGTTACAGTATGCCTTACTGGAGAATTCAGATGTACTTATTTATTACGACGTAGCAGACACGGCACTTATGTTTACACTCACGAGCCGCGCGGCTCCGGGCTCCGGAAGTAGTAGTGACGCGTATTTGTTTACAAAGTAGTGAAAGTGAAACCTGCAGTGTTTTTTCAGTTTTGTTTTCGATAAACTAAAATAGCTCCGTAGGAAATGGTCAGTCAGAAACAAAAACGTAAAATACAAAATGTTTTCCAAATACCGAGATCTATCACTGGTTTAAATTACCAATGTAATGAATTCCCTGCCATTCTGTATAAGTAGTAGAGAAAGTAAACGTACTCTCTTTGGATTCACGACCAGTCGCGTAAATAAAGATACCGCGGCGCGGGGGGTGGGGGTGGGGGGCGATATTTAGGGCCCCCAGACCGTCTTTAATAGTTTTCTTATTAGGACATTTTATATCCAATACAACCATGGAAAATTGCTAAGAAGAAGCGTTGGAGCAGATGCACTTCACTGTGATATACTGACAACATAAGTGTACCATGTAAACATTTCCTACCCTTTCTTGCTTAAAACTGTGAAACAAGCTGACTTCCAAGTGTGTATGCTCTCAAAAACATTCACAAACATATAGAAAAGTTCATTAAAGCGCGGTACGTATTTTATTCCATATAGTTGATATAAAAGCCGAACAAACTACACAGTATGTCCGACTAGTACCTATGAAAAATGTAGTCGATTAGCCAATAAATTGGATTATTTTAGAATTTGGTCCTAGGATATACATAAATCAATACGTGTTATCTTAACCCAGTTGTTCAGTGTTGTTGCTTCTGAGGTACTACAAATAGAAGTTTGCTTGGTTAATACCTGAGTTACCCAGAATATTGACAGGTAACTATTTTGTTCCACTATATTTTTATTCAGGAGAAATAGCCATTGGTAGTCAGTGTTATTTTAACAATTCGCTTGGCTGTTTTTCCAAAAAGAGTTCATCATTAGGTGAGTTCACTTCATTTCCATGCTATTCTATGTGAGTAAATATGTAACATTTTATTCTCTCCATTTTTAAACTTTATTAGCAAGTAGGGTCAACACTTATTTGCAGGGGGACCCTGAAACCTTAGCTACACAGTGTTCAAGACATCGAATTTTTGGGTGGAATGCAATAGTTCTTCTACCTATCTGGTACACGATAAAGTACAAATGTGTATTATTCATTCAGGGAACCCTAAAACACACATTTCTGCTGAAATCTTTATTTTGAATTTATTAATGAAGTAGATTACTAGGTACATGGTAGAAAAATCTGGTGTGTTGCACTCAAATGACTTTCTCTACTCTTGTACTAACCATTCTTACAAACTCTTATTCCTATATCTTCTTCGTGTTAGTTGGGATAAACATTTACAGAAATTATCTTATTGTTTATCTTCTAGTAGGTACAAAGGGAATATGAGTATACACTAGGCTTTGGGCGATAGTCAAGTCTTTTAAAGCTTTGAGAATCCGTTCCTCTTTGCACGTTTAACATGTATAAAATGAACAAGGATGTTCCATTTCACGAAAGTTTTGTTTTCCGAAACTGTCACAAATAACATGGAATATCTCCAAAATGGTTCAAAAATTTTATTCAGACATAAACTGTGTGTTTTAGCGAGATCTACATTTTTTGTACAGTAAGATTTTGTCCATCTCTTAGAGTTTACGGGTTACTCAAAAGTCACACAGAGTAAACATGACTATGTAGGCTATAGCCAGAAAATTCAAAATATACATTTCATTTTTCATAAAACTATCTTAAACATGTGGCATTTTAATCAAAATCGTTAGAGCCATTTTCAAGAAAATCAAACTTTTCCAAAAATTTTCCATGTAAAGAGCAGTTTAGGGTGGGGATATTTTCTTCAATATCTTCGTATCGCATCCTTGAAAGACAAACTTAAATACCAAGTTTGGTTTTTAACCGACTTTTCGTTTTTGAGTTATGCTGTCCACAGACTGACATACACACGTGCACCTTTTTCTAAAAATGCTTTTTTATTCGGGGGGTCTCAAAACATAAATTTCCGGTGAAATCTCGACATCGAATTTTTGGGTGGAATACAATACTTCCTGTACTTACCAGTAGAGAATGTAAAAAAGAATAGCGATGTTCCATTTTACAGGAGTACAAGTTCTCCAAAACTTATGCAAATAAGAAGGAATATCTCCGAAATGGTTCACTCTACAAAAAAAAAAAAAAAAAAAAAAAAAAAAAAAAAAAAAAAAAAAAAAAAATTACTTAGACATAAATTGTGTGTTTGAGCGAGATCTACATTTTGTGTATGGTAAGATTTTGTCTATCTCTTACGGTTTACGAGTTATTCAAAAGTAATCCAGAGTAAACAGGACTACAAAGGCTATAGCCAAAAAATTCAAAATATTGTCGCCCATCGCATTATTGTCGGCACTACCGCAAAGGAGCCGAAGGGAAGAGTCAGAGAATGGCCGCATTGTTGGGGCGCTTGCCGAAAGAGAGAAAGGGATAGAGACTTCTGGAATTTTCTGCTTTGTATTTCACCGCAATAATAACTGAACTTTCCTGAAGTTTCCAGAATAGTGCCTGGGAGATATAAATAGCGGTAAAGTGTGAGAAGGGACAGTTTTTGTGTTGCGAATTCGGAGCCGTGCTGTTGGTGAATCGGAAAAGACTTTCTTGCTGTTGCAACGAGTATACAAAGTTACTGTTTACGGAAATAAAAGTGTTTCTTTATCTCGACTACATCTGTCTTCTTTACTTTACAGCCACGAAAGTCACAATATAGATTTCATTTGTCATATAAATATCTTAAACATGTCATTTTAATCAAAATTGTCAAAAAATTTTCCATGTAAAGGGTAGGAGCAATTTTCTTCAAAATCTTAGTTCGCATCCTTGAAAGACAAGCTTAAATACCAACTTTGGTTTTTAACCGACTTTTTGTTTTTGAGTTATGCTGTCCATAGTCTGACGGACACACAGGGGCACAGACACACACGCGCGCGCACACACACACACAGGCACAGGCGCACACACACACACACACACACGGACGTTTTTCTAAACATGTTTTTTTTTTATTCAGGGGTCCTCAAAACATATATTTCCGGTAAAATCTCGACATCGAATTTTTGGGTGGAATACAATACTCTCTCTACTTACCAGTAGAGAAAGTAAAAAGTGAAAATGTCTTTTTTTATTCTGGGAGCCTCAAAACGTATATTTCGGGTGAAATCTCGATATCCAATTTTTATTGGAGTGCAATAATTTCTTCTAATTACTATAGGTTTATTAGTAGAGAAAGTAAAGAACCATAATGGA
Organism: Tenodera sinensis; assembly: GCA_030765045.1. NCBI lineage: Eukaryota > Metazoa > Arthropoda > Insecta > Mantodea > Mantidae > Tenodera > Tenodera sinensis. Next base: position 61,446,744 of record CM060972.1, read on the forward strand.
GCATAATGGCATTAGTACTGAACCAAACATTTGATGTGTACAAAAGATATACCTATTTCGAATAGGGAGCTAAATATATTTAGAATAAAGCTGTATATTCAACGAGATTCCATGTTCGCCTCGATTTTTCCATTGCAAGAAAATTTGAAGTATATTTCCTTATAGAGGTTTTGGGACTGGTCCTAAAGCCGAAATTACGCTGAGGTTGATGTGATGGGACATAATGTGAAGAAATCCTACCACACTTAAGATCTAATTAGGATGCAGTTAACGTAACGGGAATTACTCGGATTAATAATTGTTTTTATTACTTCGTGCTACTGGTTCATGCCTACTGGTTTAAATCTTTAAATCATCACGTGGCATAAAAACTTATATATGGATGTATAATATTTTCTTTGTTAGCGACGATGTCTATACATGTAATACTAGATGAAATATCCGGCGTTGCCTGTGGTTTAATGATTTCTCTTCACAACTGGTAGATTTAGGTTGCACTTACCCAATAGCTTTGTGTTTCGTTGGGAATATTTAAAAAATATTACTTAATACGCTTAAACAAAAAGTTAAATTCTTAGGATACTATAAACGACAAAAAATAAATAAAAACCTGGGGAAGGCAGTATGCAAACGTGCTGTTAAACAATCGCAAATACTGCAGGAAGAAAAGCGAATAGAGAAAGCCGTGTGAATACAATACATTGCATTTCTGTTTCAGTCATATAGAAAACCGTGTGAATTGTTTGTAGAAGAGAGAGAGAGAGAGAGAAGAGAAGGAAGTGCGATTGTGTTTCATAAAAGAAAAGTGAGTGCAGAAAACAATGTGAATGTAATACGTTGCATTTCTATTTCAAACATATATAATACACCAAATTCTATTAATTGTTTGTAGAAGAGGGAGTAGGGATGGATATGTGAATGTTTTATGCAAAAGAAAAGCAGGCAGAGAAAACCATGTGAATGTAATAAGCTGCATTTATATTTCAAGCATCTAGAAAATTGTATTAATTGTATGCTGAAGGGCAAGTAGAGAAAAATTGTGATTGTTTCTAAAAGAAGTGACTAGAGAAAGCGGTATATATGTATATGAGAGTACTTATTTATAACAGAATGATATTTAAAATTGTCAAAATTTTGAAATGTTCACCATGTGGAGCATTTTACGCTGCCAAAACAATAGCTAGAAAATAAATTTAAAGGTGTTAAAGAAATTGCAATGAAAATTTGAATATACACTATTCCTTATATGTACTATGTCTGGTATGACTGAACAAAATCGCTAATAATTGTAGAATTTAGAAATTTCACCTATGCATAATATTAACACGAGTTCAAAGAACATACTGAAGTCCGCACACCACCATACGCCACTGTTTTACACAATACTATCTTGTCCCCTTCCATAATCTGGTATGCCACAAAACAGGATACCTCTCACTAGGACTGGAATCTTGACTGTGAGCTGTAAGCTTTGTGGTGAACTATGTGACAGATACCATGTGATATTTTGCAGGAGGCGGCATGAATCACTAAGTTTTGCTCTGCAGAAGAATGAATTTATATTTTTTTTGGAAAAATATATGTATATGCACATAGTGCAAATTTCTCAACTCATTCATGAAATGTGTTGTAAAAGAAAAGAAAGGTTTAGCGTTGCCAATATGAGAAAATTGTGTGGTTTTGGATACAACAGGGCACGCGGTTCATCTATTTATATGATAGTTGGTATGGTTGGCATTTTTCTCACACAAAAGAAAAACGTATTGTATATGCGTATGTGAGAACTCTGCGCTTTCTTCCGCGTTGTTTACATCCACAGTATATAATTGTAACACTGCTGAAAGCTTTGTTAGCAATGCTGAAAAATGTTTAACAGATGATTTATATCCTTTGCGTAGAGAAATATTTTAGTTTTTTCTTTGTTTCTGTAGAAGGAAAATGGAAGGCCAACTGTCAGTAAATGCACCAAGAAAAGCGATTCATTTGACTGAACTAAATACAGAGGATCTCAGAGAGTTTATTCAGTCATTTGATACCGTTCTTACTGATTGTGATGGTAAGTAAAGTGGAGTCTGGATGAAGAACGAAGGCAGCTAAGCTTAAAATCATTTTGAGAAAATAACATTGTAACGATCGTATTATATCACTGTAAAAACGATACCTAAGCTAAGATGTTGGAAGTGACGCCTGCCCTCTAAATGCCGTTTCTCCGGTCATGACTGAGCAATAGCTCTTCTGTAACCATCATGATGCGTCATTATGCTTTCGCGGTAGTCAGTCACAGTTACTGTCTAAAATTACAATACCTACTTACCCATGCATATAGTTGAAGAATATGCTGTGTAAGTAAAGATTACATACCACAAGTGTTAACCTTAAAATCGAATCCTTCTTTGATCCCGGTCCATTAGGTGAACCATTGCAGCTGAGCGCATCGCTAATTCCGTTTAGAAAACTCGGACGCAGTTTAATTTACCTTTTTCCAAATGCGTGTATTGATATAAAAAGTGTTTTATAGGTAACAAACTCATAAGAAAATGTAACATTGCTCAGTAATATTAACATTTATTCAATTTTTTTTTTTTTACGATTTCTGCATTCAACATTGATAAGAATGGAAGATATACCTACCTACTTAGCATATTTTCTTAAAAAAACTTATAAATAAATTTTTTTACTTATCACTGATAATAGCGTTTTATACTGACAGTTAACACTCACTTCACTACGGGTATTCTCCCCATAGATCCAGGGACATGCGTTTTTCGCGTTTGCGATAAAGCTTACCTTATAAAAATATTCCACGAAATGCTTGGAAAATAGTTAAATAGGCATAATGTACCTAAGAATTTGGAAATTACATATATTTATTTCGCGAAATAAAGTGAAATGGGAGAATATCACTAATTTGTCAAGATTATAGCATAATAACATGAGTTCAGCGTTTGGCCTTAACAAAAATGGTTTTACAAATGATTTTGAATATTACCCCTTAAGAAAAGGGGCACAATATTAATTACTTATAACTTTATTATTTATTGGAAATTTGCTGCAGGTTAGATTAACGAGAAAAATATGTAATAGTGCTGAGAGATAAAGAAATCTGCAAGTGAAGGCAGCAGTCTGGCCAGGTTATGCTACTTCGTGGTGAAACGATAGACCGTATGATTCTATATGTATTTCTCACGTTAATTCATCCTCTTGAGACAATAACTTAGCAGAATTGGGTTGCGTTCAGTGAGTTCACTAGTAGCTATAAAGGCTGGTGAACATTGAACTGTCAAAGAAATGTATATTTCTTTTGTTAACGTCCTCCAACGTAGCGTCATATCGAACGATGAATGAATGAAATGGGTGAAATGACGCTCAAATGAGTCCATAGAGCTTTAAGTTACCCGACATTCGTCTTCTCAGGATAAGAGAAAAACTCAGAAAAAAGACCTTATCCGGATAACTAAACCTAAGCGAGATTCGAACTCTTGGAGTCGGTCTGGGTGGCTCAGTTGGTTAGACGCTGGCCTACTGATCCTAAGGTCGCGGGTTTAAATCCGGCCCAGACTGATGGTTTTTACATGTGCTTAAAAACGACAGCCCCAACCAGAACCAGAACCATTATCAGGTCGTACAGGTACTCCTGTACGGTGTGTCTTTTCGCACAGCACCTAGCCGCTCTTGCGGCTTTATCTGTGCGATATGGGAGGTTGTCTGTGTATTGTCGTGCGTGTTTGTTCTGGGCAAAGGTTACTTTCTGTATACCTAATTCAGGATACAGAAAGGGGGCAGGAATAGGTGATGGGTAATGATGTGTTGGAGGATGGGAGTGGCGTTACCCTTATCCAAGGACGTCCTTGGGTAAGCGGTAGCTTTTCTTCCTTCTAGGTGCTAAGTGGTCATATTGACCTAATACCCGTACCAGCTGATTGGTGTGGGAGTTGATTTTCGAGTACATGGTTCGGGATCGCTCCTTTACCATGTCCTCGATGTAAGGAAGTCCTGTTTGGGTATGTAGGATGTGAGATGGGAATCTACGTCCGGTATTGAAGATCATTCTAAGTGCCCTGTTCTGCACCGACTGGAGTTTGATGATATGTGAAGGTGCAGCTGATCCCCAGGCTTCGCAGCCATAAAGGATCATGGGCGGAATGATGGCCCGGTAAATCCTTAATTTAAGGTGGTTTGGCATAGTAGATCTGAGGATAGGGTAGAGCTGTCTGAGCGCAGCGTGACCAACTTTGGCCTTTGCGCGGACGTGTGGGGCATATGTTAGCCCGCGATCGAGGACGACGCCTAAGTATTTGGCAGAGGTTACTCATGGGATATTTCTCCGCCTGAGCCGAAGTGACCGATCCGGTCGCCAATTGCGAACCTTACCAAGGAGGAGAGCGGAGCTTTTCCCCGGACTAATAGCCATTCTCCACTTTTCACTCCAACGGTCGACGGCGTCGAGTTGTCGTTGAAGGGGAGGGAGGCAATATCTCACATTTTTGTTCTGTGCCATGATGAGGACGTCGTCCGCATACTGGCAGGTCGCAGTGTGTTGTTCCGTGGGGAAATCGGACATGTAAGCTGCGAAGAGTAGCGGGGAGAGTACACTGCCCTCTGGGACTCCGGCCGCTATTTGTCTTTTGGTAGACAGTTTGCCTTCCACTTTCACTCTGAAAGTGCGGTCCTGAAGGAAACTGCTAAGGATAGTGAGATATGGTGGAGGGATGTTTGCCTGCTTAAGTTTGTACAGAAGGCCCTGGTGCCAAGTTGTGGCGAAAGCCTTTTCCACATCCAGCAGCACCGCTACGGTCTTGATGTTTCCCTGGAATCCCAGGGATACCATCTCGGCCACACGCAGCAACTGCATGGACGTGGAATGACCCCGACGAAAACCAAACTGGTGATCCGGTAGGAGTTGCCTCTCCTCAAACAGAGGTAATAGGCGGGAGTGGAGCAACCGCTCAAAAACTTTTGAGACGATTGGGAGAATGCTGATGGAACGGTAGTTGTTAGGAAAGACTGGGTTTTTGGTCGGCTTCAATAGACATACCACCCTCGCTTCCTTCCAGAAAACCGGAAAGTAGCGGAGACGGAGGCATGCATTGAAGATCCGAGTCAAACGAACCACAGCCTTTTTGGGTAGGTGCTGAAGCATGAGCGCCGTGACGCCGTCATGTCCAGGGGATTTGTGTGGGTTCAGACTTAGGATTTCGGAAATCACCGCTTTCGGGGTGATTATAGGGAGATGGATTCTCTCATGTAGCCGCCGTGGTTCCTCATAGAGGTAATCCACGGTTGCATCCACGAGTTCGGTAAAGTCTTCGTCTTGCGGGTCCTCCCGGGGTTCAAACTGTACCTCAAGGTGATCCGCGAACACAGTGGCCTTCTCGTCGGGCTCAAAAGCGAGTCTCCCACGAGTGCCGTGCAGAGGATGCTGGTATAGGGCCTTGTCCTTCCTCAAGGCCTTTATAATCCGCCAGGGTTTCTTTTCCTGTAGATCTACAGTTTGCATTGTATTTTCCCAGGCTGATGTTCTATGCGCACGGAGCAGTCGCCTTACCAGGGATTTGAACCTCTGGTAGACTGCTCCTATCCTGGGATGGCGGAAACGCTGCCATAGCTTCCGAACAGTTGCCTTGGCTTTTATCAACTGTCGGAGTTCTGTTGGTATGGTTCTAGGGTCTGGGGTGTTGGTGGGAATGCGGTGGGTGTGTGCGCGTACCGCATTTAGGATCTGATGGGAAAAGTCCGACGCTGCCTCTTCCAGCGCCTCGATATCATCGATGCGAGGTTGAGGGTCGACGGAACGGTTAAGTTCTAGGACTGCTGCATCCCAGTCGGTCTCAAATGTCCAGTCTGAGTTTAACAGAGCTGGCATGGCTATGGTGGAATCTACCACAACAGGGTCATGGTCAGAATCCAGCTCATTTACTACCGAGAGGTCAAAATGTAATGGCATGTTCTTGGTGATCATGATGTCTAAGACGTCAGGCCTGCCGCGGGCCGGATGGAATGTAGGACCTCTCGGCCCGTGCGCGACGAGGTTTGGGTCTCCGCTGATGAGGCGGTAGAGCCCTCGCCCCCTCTGGTTGCTGATGCGACTGTGCCAGAGCCCATGTTTCGCGTTGAGATCTCCAGCGATGCAGACTACTGGGTGTAGGTTGAGGAGTGTGGTGTAATCTGCTTCATAGAAGCGATGATCTGGAGGGTCATAAGCCGCAATCAACAAAGTGTCCACACCACCAATGGCAAGCCTGATGGCAGTAGCTTCCACATGTTGAAGGGCAGGAAGAGGGAAGGGTGTATGGGTGATGATGCTTTTGATGAAGATTGCTGTACCTCCGCCCTGTCGGCCGACCCGATCAGACCGATGGGCGACGTAACTTGGCAGCGAGAAGTGTATACCAGCATGCAGGTGTGTTTCGGTCACCATGAGGATGTCGATCCCGTAGGACTGTACAAATTCTAGAATGCCTGGACGTTGTTCCCTGACGCCGTTGGCATTCCAGAAAGCGGCTCGTAATGGTCTACGCACGACGCGGTAGGCCATTACTGGGAGGATCTAGGGAACAGCTGCTCTAGTGTTTGCAGCAGGATTTGGTGTTTTTGAAGGACGTCAACATTGGCGTCCGTTAGTGTCTGCATACACTTCCTCAAAATGGGAAGTGTCCGTTTAATCATGTCCCCGAACCAGTTGGACAGGGTCCTGAATTCCTCTAGGTCTGCCGAGGATATAACACCTCCAAGTGAGGTCAATGGGGCCACCGGAGTGGCGCGTGCCGGTTGGGCTCGTGGGGTTGGGGCCGGGGTGGGTTCCTCGGCAGTGGCGGTGACTGCGTCTGAAGCAGTCATTTGCTCAAGAAGAGCTGACTGTTGTTTTTCAGCCTTTCTTTGCTTCCTCTCTCGCTTTTCGCGAGAGGGGCGGGGAGGTGGAGCTACACTCTCCTTTTCGCTATGGTCTTGCGAAGTTTGCACAGTTTGTGCCTGTGCGGGTGTGGTTTGTGCATGTTCTACTTGTTGCACAATTTGCTCAGCCTGTTTAAGGGAGGCGGCAAAGCTCACCCCAGCACGGACTGGTGCCACATTTTTGGGACCGCGGCGGCGGCTGTCTATAATTTTTTGCCGCACTTCACACCCCTTGTACACACTTACATGGGGTTTGTGGCAATTGGCACACTCCTTTTCCTCTTTGTCGCAATTTGCGACGAGGTGCTCCCCAGCACAGCGTAAGCATGCGAGCTTTCGTTCGCATGCTTGGCTGGAGTGGTGAAAGCCCATGCACCTTCGGCATTGGGCTGGGCCATTTTGCCCATAGAATCGCTCCACCTTGACCACAGTGTGGAACAAGGTGCGTATGGCGTCTATGGGTTGTATCTGCTGGTCCATGACTTTGTCTACTACCACTAGGTATAGTGGCATAGGTACTTTTTTGGACCCCTCCTCGGTCCAAATAGTTTTTCTCAGTTGCGCTGCAGCTGAGATTTTGATGTTATGCTCCTCTAGGAGTGCCTGGGTAATTTCCTCTGGTGTACACTCAGAGGAGAGTCCCCTAATAATGCGTCTTTCAACGTTAGGACGCTGGATTGAGTAGGAGTAGAAATGAATCTGCTCCTCTCTAAGGACTTGCTTCGCCCGTTCGAAATCTTCGGACGTGTAGGTTCGGATATGAACCTTTCTTGGCTTCCTTTGTGCTTCGAAACCCTTGACCAATTTGGCCGCAAGAAGTTTCATGATCCTAATGTGATTTGTAAAAGAGTCCGCTATGATGGGCGGAATCTTAAGGCCCTTTTCGGCTAAGGGTGGTTCTTCGGCCCCTTCTGGGGGATGCAGACTTGAATTGGAGGGTTTTCTCTTCCTCCTGCGCTCGACGACGGTGAAGCCGTCGTCGTCTTGCGCCATGGCTTCGTCCTCTGATTCTGTCTCAGACAGCGGGAGGTGCGGGTTGTTAGGTACAGGTATCTTCGATGGTTGAAGTACCTTTTGAGGGGCCAAACGCTTGCGTTTGGACCCCTTAAGCCTCTTTGCGGCGGGTTCTGCCACTTCAGGTGGTGTTGATCGGGAACTAGTCCCTGGTTGTTGCCCGTCGGTGTCCATGTCACGTCCGGTCTTAGAGTCGGTCGGCACGGGTGCCATCCGGCTGCTTGTAGCGGACCCGACCCCCTCCGAGGTGGAGGAGGCGCCTATGCAAGCCTTTACGGCTTGAGGTATAGGACCAGAGGTCCTCACCATTGGCTATGGCCTTGCAAGCCCCGTTGTCTCGTGGTCCGTTAGTCCGTAAGTCTGTCGGGAATAGTTACCTGATTTAGTTCCAATGCACACCCCCTCCGGAGTGCAGGTTTGATGCCGTGAAGAAGCGATAAAGATGTGTTGCTGCGATACCCCACCACTTGTTGCCAAGTGTCTTGCGGCGTATCGCAGAAAAAAATGTGCTTTTTGCCTTAAGGCAACGTCGAAATTGAAGCAGCGTAGAGGCGCAGAAGAAGTGTTGCTGCGATACCCCACCACTTGCTGTCAAGTGTCTTGCGGTGTATCGCAGAAAAAATGTGCTTTTGCCGTAAGGCAATGTCGAATGTGTGCAGGGAGCACGTGGTCAGCTCAGGCAGAAACCAGTTTTCACGCCGTCACGTACACCAGGCAGACAGCAGACAGTCACGTGACTAACTCTCTAATATAGCTGCCAGCCCGCCGTCTCCCGTAGCAACAAGGCGGCCAGTCACGTACACAGAAAAATCAATACAGCGACAAGCGGCGTGTTGACGTAGCGAGCTCCAATGAAGGAATGAATATGAATGCCGACAGCCCCATGTCAATAGATTTACTAGCATGTAAATGAACTCCTGCGGGACGAAATTCCGGCACGCCGGCGACGTTGATCTGATCCTGACAATTGACAGCGTCGTTAAACAACAAAATTTATAATTTCGCGACCTCTTGGACGTGAGGCCGACATGCTACCACCATGCTACCACCATGCTACAGAGGCAGGCAACGAAATGTACAGTTCAGTTGCATATGTACCTATATAAACATACAAACAGTGATTGTAATGAAATATACATAGGAAAAACCAAAAGAAATTTAGAAATTAGATCCAAAGAACACATTAGGAACATCAAGAGTAAACAATTAGAAAAATCAGCAGTTGCCTATCATTTTTGGTCAAAAAATCATGACATAAAGCCAGAACCGAAACTCCCCTAACACAAACCGGAAAACAAAAGTTGTCCACATGGGAACAAATCTTCATTTTAAAAAATATAAACCAAGTATTTAATTTTGACATTCCCCAGAAAGATATTTTCAGCAAGTTCCTTGAACATCACCAGAAGAAATGTCACTGTTTTCAAACTTCTAAGAAAGGAAGATAATTAGATTTGTCATTTTATGTTGTTGATGTGCATACTTTAGAAGCAGTTGATGTAAAATTGTACACCAGGGCAATCCTTAATTCAATATGAAATACTCTATGCTATTAATTATGGCGGTATATTGGTACTGGTAAATGACTGTGAGAGATACATGTCAAATCCATAAGTTCCATTGGCGGCTATAGGATAAATGCACTTGATGGCACCACCAATTTTTTAAAGATGATTAATTAATGGTTGAAATGATGCTCAATTATATGATGCAATACATATGTACAGCACCAGAAGCAGTAACTTTTATCTAATGCAATCGACTGGCACCAAGTGCCAACAATGACAATGCAGAAATAATCATGTCCATTGGACTTGAAAGCTTAGCCCTCCCTTTTCTTGAAGAAATATCATATTTCCGCAAAATTTACAAATAGATTATTGAGTAACATATCAGCTCGCACAGGTACCTTAATGTTTCCACATACCTTTTTCTAACACTGGTTACTGCCACCAAACAAAATGCATAGAAAGCAGAATGAAGCATTTTTGACTTCACATCGACAAAACTGTTTATTTTTTGTGTAAATATACTATTTCATTCCTACGTGGTTAACTGCCACTTTCATGTTCTATATTTATGTGCAGAACAGGAGCAGATCTCCCTATATATTTCAGTTTCACCCTGTCTTTTAATGATAATGTAGAAAATGGACTACTTAGTAAAATACTTTATTCCTATTAGTTAAATGAAGAAAATATCACATTGCAGTACTCATGCACTCAGCATTTTTTACTTTACCTAGCAGGTATCTCTTTAAACAACCTGTAGTTGTTTCCTTCAGTTTCTGTGGTTTTCTGTTGTTAGGCAAGACATTTCGTTGTGCCTTGAAGAATAGTAAGCTTGACTGCATTCAGTATATACAAACAACTTAAAATATACAAGTATTCCTTCCCCATTTTTGACCTAGTGCCATGGAATGGAGGTATACACCTAGAGCTGTCCCTGTTGTCCCCTGAACAGGGAACAGCAATTCCCTGATGTTATCTCTGGGAGAGGAAGCAGTTCATACTCAGTGTTGGACACATAGACTAAATTCAATGGGATGCATTTTCAAGAAAGGACAAATCTTGATATAGCGGTGACTAATATTAGAGCTATGTTTCTTAATGTGAGAAAGAAAAAGTACCAATTTGAGAGTCCTTAATTGTTCCCAGTATCAGTGATGACAAGATGGAATATTTGGTTCAAGGCTCCTTTCTATAATGAAAAGCACCTTCTTTGTGACATAATTGAGTTCATGCAATTAGAAGGTCTATATTCTTTCAGCAATGCTAGTATCGATTTCATGAAATTGTGGTGGTGGGGTGGTGGTGGTGGCGGCGGCAGTGGTGGTGGCGGTGGCGGTGGCGTCACTTAAGGTTGTAGTCTGAGATGAGTGCATTATCAGCTTGTTCCAGCAATCCATATATTTTCTTGTTGAAAGAGAAATTGAAGTGACATTATCACAGTCCCCAAAACCGATGCTTTTGGCTATGTCTTCTCCATTGAAGTGTTCTCTTTCTATGGCATTTAGCATTCTAAGTACTTCTTCACAGCTTGACAGAATTACTTTAGTAATTGCTAGGTGCCACTCCAAAGCTGTTATAGAAGACGCACTATGGTTCTGCCTTTATATAAGGATGCAATTGTGCCTTGCCGAAAGAAACTGTGCAACATATCACATTGGTAAAATAAAAGTGTCTTCAGGTATTTCAGATACTTTAACAGCTAAGTATAGTCCATGATTATAACAGCCAGAAGAAGTATATGTTGCATTCCTAGGTATGTAGTTAAACATTCCAGAATGCTTTTATCTTCTTTAAGGTGTAATCAAAAGCATTTAAAAATAGACTCCTTTTGATCCCCTCCTCTATATTATAATTGCCGTGCAGAGCCAGCTCATTGACTGCCAAAAACTGTATTATTCCACTTATGATTTAGCATAGGAACTTGTTTCTTGAGTGTGATTTCATTAACCAATGTTGACACTGAAGTACAGGTTTCTGTATGAGTTTACATTTCTTCCACATTGACATGGTACGGATAACAAGCTAACATTTGGTGTTTAGGAAATGCATGTAAGGCATTTTTCCAGTTTCAGAAACCTTAGTAAGTATAGCTTCTCTCTTTTGTGTTATAAGGCTGAATCTGCATGCAGGCATAACAAAATGCGGTTTCTTTGAGAACTGCAACCAAGCAAACCACTTATATCATTCAGAGCAAGAACTACCCTATTGCTTTGTTTAGGGTAATCCTTTAGATAAACTTGTTTTATTGGCTCACCTTTCTGTATTAAATAATAAGTAGTCACCTGTGTTGCACCACTGGTCCCTGATTGGTGTGGATTGTGTTACTGGAGACAACTTGGTTTTCTTGCTGCTCCTCTCTTTTGCGTTTGCCAAAGGAATCTGTTATGTCCATAATGCATGCACTCACTGTCCTCGCCACTACTTAAGTTGTATTAGTTTAGAATAAAAACAATACACTGTGATCTGGAAGCTCATTCTTCAAAGTTTGAGTTCATTGCTGAGAAAGGTGGGGAGGGAAAATGAAGCAACCGCAGGTGTGAAAGCCAAATACCGTGGATCATGCTATGTATAGATGCATGTTCAATTGTGTTTTAACGGCTTCCTAAGTGGCCTTTGACTGCCAAGAGGTTTGGATATTCGGCAGACCAGAATAAGACAGTGGATAACTATTACAGCATTGTTACTATTAATATAGTCTTCAATACATAGTTATTTTGGTTCTTAATTTATTATTAAAATATTTCTAAAACTTCAAAACAGAAAAGGACAAATGGGGATTCTCTCAATATGGGCAACATTTTTTCCAGTATGGACGCTGCCCAACCTGGTCCCCTCTCTGGCTACGGTCCTGATTGGAATGAAAAAAGTCACTGCTGCCTCTTTCCAGCTTGATATAATCATCAATGTACTTCAAAATATAGTGAACAATCTCATTCTGTATTGTTTCTGAATCTCCAGTGAGAACACTTTTCATTTTATTGTAGTGAGTCTGAATCTCTAATGGACTTGTTAAAATTAATAAAGACAACAGTTCCTGAAATTTCCCCCATTTGATGAAGATGAGCTTTCATTAGGATGACAAAAAGCAAGCTGTTGTCTAGCCAAATACATTATTGGATTAATTAACAGTGGTGTAGTGTGAAATAAAAAAGTAGGAATACTGTAACTAGAGGCACTCTTTTTTCACATTAATGATAAAGGTGACAGACATATTAAAGCGATTTCCCATTATCTTCCCGAATTATGTGATGTTGATCAATAAATCAATATTATTGTTTCAGTAAATTTTAGTGATGAGTGCAAATTGAAGCGAAATATGCTTTATTTTGAGGAAAAAAGGCATAATTCCAGCAATTTTGAATATAAGAATTAGTTCTCACTTTCTTTTAAGTTCATTCCTGTGAACTGTTAAATTACAAAAAAGAATAACATAAAACTTTGGTTACAAAAATATTGATGTAATGGCTGATGATTGAGAATGGTTTAACATATTTTGAAGTTGACCACTCTGTCATTAGTGAAGTAATGGTCTGGATAGATTAGCATTCTTAGTTACTGACCCCTTTTTATGTGAGCATAGTAAGCATGAAGAGATGGCCCTGCTTTGGGAAGTGTAAAGGGCGCAGAATTCTCAGAAAACTAAACACTTTGCACTTAGGCTTTTCATTGTTTCCTATTAATAGGTATTACTTTTTAAGAGTACTATAGTACCAATAAGAAATAAAATTAAAGCAACATCACTGTTTGTAGTTCTTGTAGTTTCCATAGTACACCTTTCATTCTGAACTGTAATATGTTAAAATATATATTCAATACATTTATAAAAATATACAACTATAAAAAGCAAAGAGAGAGAGATGTATGTGTGTGTGTTGTATATAAAATACAAGTCATATAGTGCAAAGAAGCAAAAATGAACTAATTTCCAAAAATTCGAGAAAAAAAAAAGAGATGTATACAGATGTGTGAGGGACTTTCAGAGGTGAAAGGGGCAAGCAGGAGATAGGTGATGGGTTTGTGGGGAGGCCATCCTAGCCATACCACATGCAGGCAATGAAACGCTGACCTTGTTTTAGCGTACGCTGCTGTTTTAGAACGGAACAGATTGACTTGTAAAATTTGTGTTTGCTATTTTAGCTAACTATAGCTGATCAACAATATGATCTGCAAAAAATCAGTGCTAAATGATTGTATAAAACATTTGTTCTGTGTTAAAACTATTACAAAACAAAATAGATGTAAAACAATTAAACACAGAAAAATAAGGGGGATGCTTAGTGTACTAGCGTCCCCCTAAGCTATGCCCCTGTTAATTACGACCTTAAAAACTAATTGGTGTTTGTGACTTCCACGCATCTCTGTGGCCCATCTGGCTGCAGCCCTATTGCACCCTGCAATTTCCTCACTTCATCCCTGCCTTCCGGGCGGTGTTAGCCACAACAGATCTGCATAGGTTGCAGTGCACAAAGTGTCACCCTTGGTGTATACCCTTTACCCTTTAAAAACTAATCAGTTCAGTGTTACATTTTCATTGTACTGAGCAACACACAACCGGTTGTTTTCCTTCAAAATATCAGCAATGGTGTTTTGATTCTTTTCAAGTTGCTTCAATTGGAGCGTGCACCAATAGATGTTCAGCAGAGTCCAAATGTTTATGTAATAACCAATTGATGTTTAATTTGTCACAGAAACCAACACTGTTGCACACTGTCTTTTTTACACCAAATAATAAGCAAGGCCAACAAAATATTTGAGAGGTAGAACTGGAACTTAAAAATTCAATGCCACAACTGGGATTTGAACCACAGACCTTCCGCCTACCGGGCGGCTGCTCTACCACTGAGCTATTGTGACAAACTGCCAGAATGGCATCAAATTCTCAAACCAGTTTGTATTTCTCCTGGTAAACCAACAAAATAGTTTTTCCATATAATAACCACTGCACAGCCATTCATATTCACTGTACCACAAACCTTTAAAATGCTTTTTGTAACATTTGGCACCATTTTGTTCCACTTTTTTTGCCAATAAATTAAGAATAGGGTTGATCTTCTTGTTAATAGCTCATCCCTTTTATTAGAATCAAACCACAAAAATGGTGTGTGTAATATACTACACACTGTATCATCTTGCATATTCAGTTCTTCACTAATTTAACTAAACAAAACAATAGGAAGTTGCACCGAAGCTAACTTCAGTAAAATAAATGAGCACAATGGGAACAATGGGCACAATCACTTTACACGAATAGTATTTTTATACTGTTCAGTTAATTACAACTTATTGGGGGTGCCAGGAACATCCCTAGGAGATGGAAGTGGTCAATAAACGAGGTCAATAAACTGATATACTAGCCTCTACAAGGGGCTTTGGTTTGCTAAATTCCTGTACTGATAGCTGCACATTAATCTTGAACTAGGTCTATTTGGCAACACATGGAACCTGAAATTCTGTTTCATTGTCATGGCAACCAAGTATAAATATACAGCTAAATATTTGTCTGAAAGAAATAGCTGTACCTTTTGTCCTCCTCTTAAAGGCTAAAGTGCCAGCCAGAAGGCAGGCACCTTTCACCCATCTCTTTATACTTGCAGATATATTCCTGACTGGATCACTATGATAGTTAAACTTGCCAGAAGTGGTACATGGTAAAGCAAATATATGATTTTGAGTAAATTTGAGATGAAATTAACACTTTGAGTTTCATTAACTTTTATTTACATAATATACAAGTATGTTTTGCAGATGTTCTCTGCATCACCAGCTACCTTCAGCTCATGCTTGAGATCATTTTCAGTCACTTTTTTACACTCACCTTCGATGATCTCAAACATGAAGAATTCTTCACTGATATTAGGGCTTCTGCTTTTAAGATTCATACCTTTAACTCATTGAAAGTAGCTGATAAGCAGACAATTCTGCAAAAGATATTCACTATCAGCAGTGTCTCATCCTTAGGGGCTTCCAGAGCTTAGCCTTTAAAGAAAAACTTAAAAATGTGGTTGTCATCATCAATATTATTATCATAGAGCTAGTTTTAATGGGGTGATTTTCTCCCTTTGCACATTTCACCGTGTAGGATAACATCCCAGCAGCATAAAGCTGGATACTCTCTACCCCCCTCTGGGACTGGTCGTGAAAGAGGCATGGCTTATAGCAAAATGTGGGTAGCTGGGAAAGAGAGGGGAGGGGGAAGTGTGGCTAGCAGTAGTGGGGATTTGCAGCTATTTCAGTTCCAAGGTGTAGTGTTTGTTAAAGGCTGTTTTGTTTTTCATTTCTGGCTTTCTTTTGCTATGAAGAAGGTAGACTTTTTGTTAACAATGCCATTGAGACATTAAGTGACCAAGAAAAACTTCAAATAACTCTGATCATTCTATTGTTTCACTAAAACAGAAACACAAACACAGTCACTTTCATTCCAGACTGTTACAAGAAGAAACCATGATGACAGCTAGTGAGATCAAGAAAACATTGGTTTGTTTTAACTGATTGTTGTTTGATGGTGATATTTTATGGACAGTTCATGGTATTAGTGGCCTCAAAGGTCTTTCAGAAAGAATTAAGTCCCATAAAATAGGTTATTTTATTATAGCACATCCCACCCTTAGAAGACTACACATTAAACGGAGCGCAGTGTTGCAACATCTACTAGTTGCGAATCTTTCTCCGCACGCGACCCCGAGGTGGACGGAGTCCTGTACTTAGTCCTTCAATTGCTGCTTGATGGACACTTTTAACTTTGGTATCCCTGCATGCCTTTGTCACTGTTTGACCAAAATTTACAAATGACTCGTCTGTATAAACAATTGATTTCCCCTGATCCCTAAACCTTTTTATGTCTTTTAGATATTTATGTCACCATCTGATGGTATCGTCTCTTGTTACCCCTTGTTTCATATTTGAACCCCAAATCATGTAAGAACCGACTAAGAGTGGCCCTTGAGAAATTTGGTAGGTTCTCAACACTGTTGACCCGTGACAAAATTATATTCAGCGTGGGTGGGATATTTGCAAACTGTAAAGAATGAACAATTTGCCACACTCCATTTTGCACTATTCCATCATATTGCATTAACCTAGCGGTATTTTTATTTTCCCGCCCTTTTTGCTTTCTTTTACGATGGCATTCTTAGAGGTCCTTTTATTACTTCCTTTTTAATCCTATACACTACTGCTTCTGAACACCCAATAGCCTTAGCTGTTTCTTTTACTGCCTTACTTTTACACGCATTTTACTTGAAAAATAATCGAATACATAATTATTTGGCGTTCCTTACTTCTTAATTTACCAACATGTCGTCTCTTCCTAGCTTCCCCCTCCATAGCTACAAATATTTACAAAAATATTAAACAAATAATGCAATAACAGCTCATAGATACCACACAATTACACACACGACTTCTTTTGAACTAATGCTAATGCTGCTCCTTATAGTATCTTCTGTGTCAGGCCTGGCGCGAGAATACGCTGAATAGATGAATACCTTTTGTTTGCCTTGCTGGATAAAAGAAAGAGGTTATGGCCTTTTGGTTTATTTTAAAAACTTTCTCCAACTCTCCTCAACATTTGTTCTCGCTGGTTCCCTGATGTAAACTCAATAACAAAAAAGTTTCAAACTGCGTAACTTTTGCAGTGCACAGATATAGAATTTTCCGAAAACATTTAATTTGAAAAATTACAACACTTAACTGAGTAAACATAGAGAATTCAAAGTAGGCAGGTAGTAGCACTATAGTTTACTCTACCTAAGAACAAAATATAGATGCATTCTAGCAGTTATTTTGTTAGTGCGTGATGAGTATAGAAACAGCATATATCGGACTTCTATTGAAAAAAACGTTTTCTGAAGAAATATGGGCCTATAGAACTGTATAATGACTCTAAAAATGATAGAACCTGATAGAGAAAAAAATTCTGCGTAGGATGTGTTCAAACCTGACATTTATAACAAATGAATATTTATACCATACTATTAGGAACCTGGCAACAGCACGAGGGTAGAAAAGGACAAGGCTAATGGCAACTTGTATGCGCTAGATAGAGATGGATATATCCCATTTAACTCCATCTAAGAGTGGGACAGGGGATAATTTGAAAACTCCTTAAAATTAAGTTTGTTTGGAAAAATTGATAATCAGACACAAATTGATGAAGGATATAGTCTTCCTGTTACACAACTCAATTAATAGTCTGGAAAACAGGCAGATATTAAACAGAATTATTGATTACCTAAACTTCTGTGGTGAATATACAATTTCTCTAAGAGGACATAAGAAAGAGAAGAATCACTAAATAGAAGCACAATCTTGGATTTAGTATATGAAATTGCTAAGCTAGATAACTTACATGAACATTTAGGGGAATCCAAAGTAAAAAAAATATATATTAGCAATAATACAAAATGAGTTACTGGAGTGTATATACCAGGTTTACAAAGAAACCCTCCAGGATGAAGTAAACAAAGCAATCTTCCTTTCATAGAAATTTGAAAACAGTGTTGTTATAATCAATTTAATTTAAAAGGTGAGTCAATTAATAACACTAAACAACACTTACATTATAATGTGTCCGGTTGATAATGGAGGAAAGTTAACCTCTGAAACGTGTTCCGGAAAATTATAATGTAAGTGTTGTTTAGTGTTATTAATTGACCCACCTTTTAAATTAAATTAAAACAAAGCAATGTTTGTCTCTGTACAAGCTGATGAAACCAGTGATATCTCCAATAAGATACAGATGACAATGGTTCTTTGTTTTGTTCAGGGATCACAAGCAGTGGAACATTTTCATAGTTTCATTATAAACGAAATGTTTTCAAGGTCATTTTACTTCATCCTTGCTGTTAGGCGACTGAAATTCTCTCCTGCATGTTATTTCTCTCTGCTGGTAATGGTCCTGTTGTCATGTGATGTTACGGGTACAAAGGTTTAACACTTTGCTCAATGCCAGGATTTCAAAATTTATTATGTATCGTGTTTGTAATTATGTATATTTTTCTCCAAATGTTCAATTCTACTGATGAAGTGATTTTAACAATTTTTTATTTTGCTCAATTTGATTTTGTATCCAAAAATGGCATGACACAACAGCCTTTTCTGTTTGTTTTAGGAAAACAAACAGTAAAGCTAAAACTGAAACAAACAGAATAGTCTGCTGTGCCACACTATTTTTTTGGACAAAGAACCATCAAATTGGCCAAAATATAAAATTGTTAAAATCACTTATTTCATCAATGGAAATGAACATTTAGGAAGAAATATACATAATCAAAAACAATGATAGAGTAATAAATTTCAAAATCCCAGCATTGAATGAAGTGTTAAAACCTTGTGCGCTAACACCAGATGGCAACAGGACTGTAGCAGCAGAGAGAGGGAGCAAGAGGGAGAGAGGTTCAATCACCCAACAGCTGAGATCAAATGACCTAGAAAGTGTTACAGAATTTTCAACATTTTAAAGTGAAGGTGAGTGTAAAAACTGGCTCAAAATCAAACTTGAACATGAAGAATACTTCATAGTTAATATTGCTTCTGTTTTTAATCCTTAATCTTGTTTATTTGTTGTTCTAAAGTAAGAAAAATTAACTTTTTTGGGGGTGTGGGGAAGCTGGCATAAGACACACACCCAGAGGAAATGCCACTGTTGGCAGTATCCTTTGACCCCCATAATGAACCACCACTATGTACTGATGAGAAGTTGCAATCTTTAAAGAACAAATATATGGCTCAAGATGTACAATAAACTTGAACCGTAAATTAAGAATCCATTGTGGGGGAAGGGGGAGAGGACTAAAAGACAAAGAAAATTCTGATAGTAAAATAAATTTATAGAAAACATGCACATATTCCACTTATTGCTTTTGAATTGAATTTCTTTATTTATTTTCAGGCGTTTTATGGTTGCAAGATCACATTATTCCAGGTTCACCAGAATCAATAAGGAAACTAGAAGATATAGGCAAAAAGGTGTTCTACATAACCAACAATAGTATCAAGACCAGAGATGAATTTGTCACCAAATTCCTCAGCCTGGGGTATCCTGCTGTTAGGGTATGCTGTGAAGTTGCTCAATTATGTATTTGATAACATATGTTTATTTTTCAGCTTAAAATACCATAACTGTTTTAGTGCTCCTCTGATACAATTATCGGATAGTATTGGATTTATCTAAAGTAACAGGTGATCCAAAAGACTCCAAACTGACTGCGCTGTGTTTTGCCTGTATGCATCCTTGGCCTCATTGCCCACTGCCGCTGTCATAGAACAGTGTGGATGAAACCATAAAACATTTTTAAAACTACTTTTAAAGACTTTAGTTACCAATGTTATTAAAGGAGATGCTGAAACTGGCCACCGTCGTTGTCCATACATTTTTGGCACCTCTTTAGGAAGCTATCCATCACTCATCATAGTTCATACTGAAAAAATGTTGGCAATTTCCTAGCAGATATTTTGTTTTAATTCTTCCAGGGTATGTGGGTTTGTCTTGTACACTTTATGCTTTAAGTTACCCCAGAGACAGAAATCGCAGGAGGTTAGGTTAGGGGACAGAGGGAGTCACAAATCTCTACGAATAATTCTGTCATGAAACACACTTTCAATTGTTCTTATCAAAAGATTGACTGTATGAGCTGTTGCAGTCTTATTGAAAAAAGGCAAAAATCACGCTCCCTGTCAGTTAATTCTCTGAAAAAAAAAGGGGGCAAAATTGTATTCATGTATGTAAGGGCACCAACTGTTGACTCGAATAAGTTGGGCCTATAACTCTATCTCCGCTAATGGCACACCATACACTAATTTTTTTTGTCATGATGGGGTATTTCATGAACAATATTAGGTTTCTCAGAGCTCCAATTATGATTATTTTGTGTACACACATATCCATGAAGGTGGAACCAAGCCTTCCTTGTCCATGAAAAATATTAAATGTGAGTCAGTTTTGCCATTGTATATACTATTGAGAGTCCACTTACAAAATGTGTGCCTAATTACAGGATCATCTGGTTGAAGAGTATGAGCCACAACTATTTTATATGGTTTTAACCTCAGCAGTTTAGTAGCTCTTTTCACAGAGCCATAAGAAATGCATGCCTGTTGTGGAAGATGCCAAAGCATATGACCTTGTATATAGCAGCTGTGCGTTATCATGTTTCTGTGTGCACAGTGGAAAAAGACTGCCCAGCGGTTCATATGTTTTTGGGTCAGTCTGCATTTGGTACAGTGTAAGATTATTTTATTTTAAAATACTGCAGCTGTTGGTGTACATGGATTTAGCTACAAAAAAGATGTGATCTTATTTGAAGAATTAAGAAAAGAAACAGATCATAGCACACAAACCTCCCACAGCAGTGGAAAATAAATTTAATTTCTTTGCAATTACCTCTATTATTTAAACTAAATGCTTTAGTAAAAGTTAAATTCTGAATTCAGAATGTGTGTATCCAAACACTTTTTCAAAGGAGCAAAATACTACATGTATCTTTTTAAATGAAGAGAAACAATAAGCTTTTAGTTGTAATAAAAGAAAAACCTTCAGTTTATGTTTCTGCTAATCTAAACTCTGAAATAATGTATTTAACAAAGTTCCTAATATATTTTTACAATTTTTCAGGATGATGTTTTATCCACGGCTTACCTGACTGCTCATTATTTAAAAGATTTAAAGTTTGACAAGAAAGTCTATGTTGTTGGACCTAAAGGAGTTGGTAGTGAACTAGATGCAGTTGGAATAGCTCATATTGGAACAGGCGTAAGTTATGTGATGTAACTTTTTCCTTTCTGTATAAGCTGTAACACTCCAGAAAATATATGTTATGTGGCATCCACTTGACTTTCTGTACTCACTCTTCTATGGATTATTAAAAAGTTTATTATTCTGTTTCTTGTTAATCCAGATGCACTTTCAATTCACATTTACACATTTTGTGTAGGATACATGTAGTTAGAGGTGTACAATATCTGATCTGCTCCTCCCTATGCCTACTTGCTTAGGCAACACACATGAGATGGCATCAGGGGAGCTAAAGTTATATCTTCTCCAACCCTCCCTACATACTCAATGGTATGATCTAGTGCTAACAATTGCTGATGTATCTACACGACCTGGAACCTTGCCAGAGGCATTTATAGAATAAAACAACACTTAGTTTGGAGATCTTAGGAATTAGTGAAGTGAAAATGTTCCTATTATATTTTCATCTTAGCTTAATATATGGCATTACTTAATACTTTTTGAAAGCATTTTCAATGTTTGTAAATAATTTTTTATAATTTTACAATATTTAACCTTTTACATTTCACCAAATTTGTTTCCTTGTTTCCACATCATGGTTCATTTTCTGACACTTTTATATGTTTCTGACATAGATGTTTTAACTTTAATATAAATGTTTTAATATTGTGACACTAGGGATCTGTGTAAACTAGGGACAGACAGGGCCAAGCTATTTCACATCACATGCTAGGGCAGCGAGTGGGTAGAAACGTTAAAGGCTTCGCTGCCTCGTGCGACTGTGGGTGAAAATGACTAAAGAATGAGGCGGTGGAAACAAAAGGAATTCAGAACGTTCGTGAGACTTCTAGCTGAGTCACTGCAGTGTGTGTGTGTGTGTGTGTGTGTGTGTGTGCGCGTGCGTGCATGGGTGTGTGTGTGTGCGTGTGTGTGCATGCGCATGTGCATGCGTGGGGGTGGGGGTGTGGGTGGGGGTGGGTGCATGTGTGGGTGTCATCCTGGAAGATGTGTCAGTCATTGCAAGTGATGTAACACCATAGTTAAGTGTATAAGAGACACAGAAAGTAAGAAAGACTCTGAAAGAACAGACGAAGGTTATGAGGAGAACAGCTGTGACTTCTGATAGCAGTAAAGACTGTGAACTGTGTGAACTACAAGAAGAAAACTGTGCATTTGTAATAAAATTTTAAAGGACAATCAAGTGACAGAAAGGTAACTGGACATGGATTTTGTCATCTTTGTTATAATGTTTTACAATTTTGAGATTCTTTGAGATTTCATTTGTTTAAGACTGTCTTTGCAGTGACAGAGATTAAATGATATCACCTAATGGGACTGGACTGGGCTATAGCAGTGATGGAATCAGCTTATAATTTACCTTAACATTGATCCCATTACATGGATGTAAGGCTACACATTGTAAAGATTCACCCAGTTCCCTACAGAGATTGTTAGCGACGCCATATGCAGGGGCAAAGCCTCAGAGGAGACAGGGTAGACAGCGTCTACCCTAGTAACTCTGCGAAAGAGAATTTCTTTAACTTTTGCGTGAAGCAGGTATCTGTATTTCCCACTTAGGAATTACTTCTCTATACCAGCATTTGCGCGACTCTGCTACGGAGATGTGGAACCGGACTGCCTGTTGTAGACCTTCGCCGATCTGTATATTCTGCTAAGCTTAGAGCATGGGAGAAACAATCACGCACCGGTTTGTGAACTACAATGTTTCCATATAGTCAGATTTTTCCACCTAGTAGACAATCGAGCTTCTGTCTCCTTTGGCTGTGATTGGCTGTTGTGGTAATGGAATGTTTTCGAGGCAAGGGGCAAGTGCTCTTTTTGGTTACCTTTCAAGTGCATTTATAGGGATTAATTTGAATTGAATTAGATATATGAAGGGAAATTCTAAATTGAGGCCCTTAGAATAGAAGAGCGTATGCGCCAAAAGCTAGTTTTGAGGAAAATGCTATTAAAGTTTTACTATGCAGTACATATTAAAATCATCTATAGAGAGATTAAAAATTGCTCAGATGTGAATCTAATGCATTAATACTGTTAATTAGAAATTTAAAATGTTATTTGGCATGTATTTAAGATTTCAGAAGGTTAATTTCGTCAACAATATAATTTAGATAACGTATGCCTTCATGCACATTATAACGAAAACGTTTACTTGTAAAGTTAGCATTTTGCAAGCAATACTTTAACTAATATTGGTAGATATTTGTTCTAATACTAACAAACAATACTTCTAAAGTGAATATAAAAAAGTAAGTTAACAAAAAGTATGGCTAGATCACCTAAGATATTTAACCACTGTGCCGTGCCGTGAGGAACCAGAGTATGTTAGTAATGTGAAGTATCGTCATCCGCTGCTCCCTCTTCTTCTACCTCTGGTGTGTGCCTTTACTACATGTTTGGTTTTTTAACTTACGTGTTCTTCGCCTGTATTCATCTTCTTCTTGGCCATATGCATTTTCCATTGGTTTTTCTGTATGCTGCATTTTTTGGGACAACTTACGTGGTGAGAAATAAAATCACTGTCTGTGTCACTTGTGCTTAAAATGCACTAAAGGTTTATTCAATGGTATTGTTAGTAAACAACACAACTCTAGATACAATGCTAAACAAAAGTTATACCGAGAGCTGCAAGCCACTAAAACATGTTACAACTTTCTTTAAAAACAACAGACTGAACTAAAGAAATATTCCGTGCAGGCAGGAGCACATTTAGGCAAAAACTATTTACAAAACTGCAAAAATGTTTGAAAGGTTAAGGAATAACCATTTATGAGGGGTAAAGGCCTGAAAATAAACAGTACCCTCTCTTAAGTGATTTATTGGTACATTCTGTTAAAGAGAGTGTCACAGCGTGACAGCCAACTCCAACTGGCAGGTTGGCTCATATGCCTTTACTATTCTCGAGATTCGGCTGAAGCGCGTTAGGTCTAACACCATGCTGTATTCAAATGCAGAATTCGTTCCAACCATTCACACTTAACGGGCATTAAAGAGTAGGCTTCATACTATTATGTTGCCAGAAAAACAAAAAGTTTGTACTTTGGCACTTACGCCCTTGCTACTCTAAGCACCTCAATTAACAATGCACTGTTGTATAAATAGCAATTATTTAAAAGTTCTAAATCTATCCAATATCTTTAAACGATCAATTCTCGTGTATATGTATATATATTATGCCTTATTTCCCAAACGGCTCTAACGATTTGGATCAAATGTTCTATTCAGATAAGGTTTTGCTCTTTAGATTTATCTATATAGGCGCCTTTCCTGAAAAAACACAATTTTACACAAAAATGTATTTTTATTCCCTCTTCTACACAGCAATTCTTGTATATGTATTTCGCATATTTTGGAAATGGCTCTAACGATTTGGATCAAATTGTATATTCAGATAACGTTTTGCTTTTTAAATTTGTCTATGTGTCATTCCTGAAAAAACACAATTTTAGTTTTCTCCGAAAGCGAGCCGATGGTGAAGCATAATGCTAAGAAGAATCTGTTTACCCTGCTACGTACTTCATACCTTGCCACTGACCATATGTACCACCCTGGTGCCATGTAGCCTTCAGTATGATGCATTTTCAGCTTGGTTTTGGGTGAACTATTGTCATTATAAGTGAGGGCTCCTACTGAGAGACCCTTTAAGATCCTTCCATCTGGGGTTCCTGTTAGAGTTCAACAGTGAAAACTCCACCTGTAAGATCAGGCAAAGGTGCCAACAGAGTACCACTCCTCTCTGCAGGGTTTCCTGTTAGGGCAATGCCTGAGTCTAAACATCACCCTCCCCTTGGCCGTTACACAATGTGAGGTGGATATGCCATTAAGACTACCGTATGGGTTATGGTGGGGCTATTCTATTCCGCCATTAATATGAAAAACAGATAGCCCATATGTTTCATCAATTTGTGTCTGAACATCAACTTTTCCAAAGTTAGTTTTAAGAAGTTTCCAAAGTGAGAAGAACCTATTTCATCACTGACTTAGTGAATGACTTTAATTCTTTCTGAAAAATGGTTGAGTTCACTCATGCCATGAGAATAGACTAGCAGAATCAGCCAAACAAAAGCGTGGAGAGAGAGCTGTTGTAGAACAGGCCCTCCCTCCATTCTTAGAAAAATGTATGATCAGATACTGTCAATGAAATCTGATTTCAAAGTAGAAAAAACTTCATTTTTTCAACCTTTCAAAGTAATTTTTTCTGACAGAAACAACTTTAAAGAAGAATCCCATTTAGTGCATAACTAGAAAAAACCATGCAACAATCCTTAACCAACTTACAAAGGTGAACCAAAGAAAATTTAATGACTGTTAATACAACAAAATCAAACTACCAAATCTTTTCACTAAGAAAAAACCACTAAAAATAAAACTAAATTTTGAGGGCCAACAATTACCAGAAACAAAGGAAGCAAAGTATTTAGGAGTTACATTTTATACCAAACTTACATGGACCACACAAATAGCAAATGTAATACAAAGAGCAGAAAGGTGCCTTTCACTGTTGAAACGTCTAACAGGAATGAAGTGGGGATGTTCCAGAGCAACTCTTAACACAACATACAATGTATATATAAAGTCTCGGTCATAAGGGTATTGTAAGAAATATAAAGGCTGATGTCCTAGCAAAGAAAGGAGTATCTCTCCCCTACATAACTTTTCTGTGGAATAAGCATCCTAGAAGACAAAAACATAGTACAAAATTGGGTTCATGATGAAACTTAATATAAATGGGAAATAATACCCATAAACAAACTTTACAGGCAGGTAATTAATAAGCCTGAGGAGAAATTAAGTGACTCACTTAATAGGCTAACCAAGCCACAACTTAGAAGAGTTATAATTTATATAACTGGACATGGAACATTCAGAAAATATCTAAGGACAATGGGACTATACCATATGGAACCACTTGTCGCTTTTGTTTAAAAGACAATGAAATGGTGAAATACCTCTCCTCTTATTAAAATGCAAACCTAAGAATGGAGAAGATTATAGATTCTCATAGCCACCATTAAATTAGACAAAGGTTCTAATCTAGCAAGACAAATACAATAACTATGTGTAGATATAGATCCCTAGATTAGAAAATAGGAAGTGCACAAAACTTTTTGTAGGTTAAGGTGCAAAAAGGAAGCCTGCTTCCAAACCTTGTCATAAGTCTATGCGATGAACTGCCCATATGTTAAAGCAAAAGAATGTTTTCTTTATCTCATTAGCTGTCAGCAATGGTTTATTCTTTTCACTTTCACTTTATTTCGTCCTTATGTTCAAAATACATAGGATACATCACAATATACATATGTGCAACAGCATTTGATTATAAATATATTTCTCACAATTTTCATATACATATAAACTATATTTATGCTAATTTTATACATTTATACATTGTTGTCAGTGTTGTCTGTTCAACACTGTAGAAAGCATTTTATAGTAAATATTTCTTAACGGTTTTTACGTGTATCTCTCTTTATTCTGTCTTTTATTTCTTAGGTAAAGCATTATAATGTTCTTTCCATATACTTTCTATTGAATATCCCCCAGTTCTGTAACAGTCCTATTTATTTATAATATTATAACTAAGGATGTGACTACTTTTGGCAACCTTTACATTTATAATAACAAAGTAACAAAGCCCATAAGTTTTGAAATATTTTTACTAAACCTCTGCTGAAAATAATCATCATTGTGTCCGGTGTAGTGACTATGGCTATTGCTATTTTTTAGGTTTTGTTTCTGAACTGCATAGGTTACAACTTTGTAGACATACAGAGAATACAATGTTAATATCTGCTTATCCTTAGATATTCCCCTACATGATTCACGAAAGCTCATATTGAAAATCAATCTGACTGCCCGTTTTTGCAATCTAAATAACCTTTCCATATGGATTGCAGCAGCACAGCCCCAAATTTCTATCGCATACAGTAAATACGGGTATATAACTCCATAATAAATCATTTTGAGCCCCTTCTCATCTAAGATATTTTTAAAATGACGTAGGAGATACACAGATTTACTAATTTTGTCACAAATATGATTTATATGTCCAGCCCATGTTAATTGTCTATCAAGTATTATCCCTAGAAATTTATGTTCGCTTACGTCATGAATACTGTTATTATTTACCGGTAAGGAGAAATTTGTGGTGTTTATGTTACTCTGTGAGAAATGAATTAAGGTTGTTTTTGTCATGTTACATGTGAGGTGATTATGTTTAAAGTAGTTAATAACTGAGTCAATGGATTGCAGTAAGTTCTCCTTTACGAGGCAGGTTGTCACAGTAGCTTAATGGTTAGAGCACCCGCCTAGTAAGCGGAGGGTCTGTGGTTCAAATCCCAGCTGTGGCATTGAATTTTTAAGTTCCAGTTCTACCTCTCAAACATTGCCCACACACGGCTTGTGTGTTTAAAAACACTAACAGTAAGTTTGTTGGCATAAATAAATAATAATTACCATCTGAAGGTTATTTAATCCTGGGACATAAAGTACTTACAACAGTAAGTCACCATTGGGGTAATTGTCTCTGATGTGAGACTGCCTTTGTGGTTTACCAGGAGAAATATGAACTGGTTTGAGGATTCAACGTCATTCTGGCAGGTTGTCACAGTAGCTTAATGGTTAGAGCACCCGCCTAGTAAGTGGAGGGTCTGTGGTTCAAATCCCAGCTGTGGCATTGAATTTTTAAGTTCCAGTTCTACCTCTCAAACATTGCCCACACACGGCTTGTGTGTTTAAAAACACCAACAGTAAGTTTGTTGGCATAAATAAATAATAACTAAAAATGTTTTCTTGTGCACCTTGTATAGTAGAAATTTTCTTCAGATTTGATTCTCTCTGTTACCAGCCAGACCCAGTGACTTCAGAAGGACTGGATCAGCATATTGAACTAGATCCTGATGTTGGTGCAGTTGTAATTGGATTGGACGAACACATTAGCTTTGCTAAGTTGACAAAGGCTGCAAGTTACCTGAAAAATCCAGAGTGCCTTTTTGTTGTCACAAATACAGATGAAATCATCCCAACACCAGCAAAACATCTTATAATGCCAGGTACATAATGAAATGTTACCATAAGTAACTAACATTACTCGTATAGGAGTGCAACAGTTTATTGATATGGAAATATCAAGGAGCTTCTATCTTTCTCAGCATGAAGCTTGTTCCTTCCTGCCCACTTTTGGAAACTTCCCTACTTCTAAAATTGACTACACTCGCTTGCTTTAGAAGAGACAATTGTGTGCAGTCATTAGTTTTACAATTGAACATTGGTTTTCATATGTTGAACAGGTGAAAACTTTGTGAAGTATTGCTTCTGATTACATAAGATAAAAAATAAAAGCGAGAAAATAAAAAAAATAAGTTGTCAAAGAAACTTTATCCGGTTCTGTTTGGTGAGAAGTATTTACCAAAGATAATGGTATCTGTTAGTTCTTAAGCATATGTAAACAATATCTGTGTAACTGTGAAAATAGTTATCCATTTCCTTACAAGTCAGCAAGAGACTAATTAGAATTTTACTACAAATAAATACAGGTTCATCCTCATAATCTCTGGCTCCCTGACAAAATATAAGAGCATCTTCAAGTACAGTAATGGCAAGATAGCAACATATTCTCAATATGATTTCAACAGTTTTTCAATGCATTTTGAGAAAAGTAGATTTTAGATTGAAACTAATACTCCAAACTATATCCTTAAGAGATAAAACTCACATTTGTCATTTAGCCATATTCCAAATTACTCTATATTACAAATAACAAGCACAACTCCCAGCGATACACTGTTGCGCTAAACACCTTGACACCTTGAAGGACACTGCAGGTATGATTTTGTTTGAGTGAGTGAGAAGGTGGACTTTAAGGGCCCGTCGACAACGAGGTCATTTGGGCCCAAGCTTGATATTAATATATAATACATAGAGAGGTAGGAAACATGCTGAAGTGGGTGATATGGCATGATATATCAATTAGAAATTTCTAGTAACTTCAGTTAACTTTAATCTGACTACAAAATCACAATTATACCCATATTAACTTGCTGTAAACACTTGTTTCCAATATGCATTTAACATTATGCTTCTCCTCAGTTTACATACAACATTTATAGATTTTCCAAAGTTTGTTTTATAAAGTATATTTTCTTCTTGGTAGAAAACACTATTTGGGTTCAATTCAATATCAATTCTTCATAATTATGAAAATTACATCATTCACCCAAAAAATTTAGCACATGGCAGTGGCGGCTCGCAGTTGAAATTTTAGGGTAGGCAAAGTGTAACAGTAACAACAAACAACAACAACAATAACAACAACAACAACAACAATAATAATAATAATAATAATAATAATAATAATAATAATAATAATAATAATAATAATAATAATAATAATAATAATAATAATAATAATAATAATAATAATAATAATAATAATAATAATAATAAATAATAATAATAAAACCCTGTTTATCCGAAAGATAGGGGGCGAAGTCATTGCGGATAACGCAAACAATATATTGTTTGGTTGTTTAATAAGAGCCGAGTGAATGAGTGTGACTTACGGACGAATTACCGCCAAAACTAAAATCACGAGTGTCGGCAGACTTTTTTCCAGGGGGGGGGGGGGGGGGCACATGTTGGAAATTTGCAATCATATAATATTAAATCATTATTTTACTGTCAAAATTTATAGTATTTGTTGCAGTTGATTGTGCTAAACAAAAATTGTTCTTTACATCAAAATTAAAATAATAGTTTAAAAGTCAGTAACTGACTGCACATTAAGTTCACCAACTTCCAAGGGGGCCGTGGCCCCCCTTGCCCCCGTTTCGCGACGCCCATGACTAAAATAGATTAAGAAATTGAAAAATTGTCTGACTGCAGCTTTGTGTTAAATAGCTAAAACACTCCTCTTTTCATTGTCAGTGCGCCGCGAAAGCGAAATTTGTAATAGTTCACTAATTAAGTCAGTCATACTGGTATTACACAGAGATAACGACAGATTCAGATCTCCGAGATCTTCGTTCGTGGAGTATGGCTGTTCGGAAAATGTCGCATAAATTCGGATTTGGGCAGGCAAGTGTTCGGACTGCTGGCAGACGCGTCTACGCATGCTTGGAGTGCATATACAGACCGAATGTTTCCTTATCCCTGATCAAGGGCCTCGTACTGAGGAAATGGGGCCGGGCAGGCAAAGGTTAAGCTAGCCTGCTCTCCACTACCCAGGTTCCATGCGTATCATTTCTGCCGCGCGTTTCAAACACGCAGCGCAGTTTTGATGTATCGGAATTGAGATTAAAGGATTTGACCATGCGCTGGTCATTATAACCGAGAAAACGTTTCTTGAACTGCAATTTAGGGGAAAATGACGGTTCAAATGATAAAATGCAGAATCATAGTTAAACATTATTTGTTGATATATTACGATAGGGTAGGCAATGCCTACCCTGCCTACCCTGAGGAGCCGCGCCTGGCACATGGTAAAAAGCCTAAAATCCATTTCCCTATCTCAGAGCGGTTCTTTATAATAAATATTTACATCCTCCCGTTTTACAAATCAAACTCTGGCTACTTCAGACATGGATTAAATTATTTTAAAACTCACCAACACTGTAAAATATTTTCACATACTGATTGATTTATGCAGTAAAACAATATCAGTATAATTTGAATGACAAGAGAACAAGTGGAGATACTTCATGAAGAAATTTAACAAATACAATTTGTATGAAGTTGATAGAAATTTAGAATTAGTTTTTATGGGGAGTCTGCTAAAATTGTACAATTATTAATATCTTTTTCCATAATGTCTATTGAATAACCAAAACATAAGAAGCAAAAGTTGTGAACACACCTAAAGTGTAGCACTAAGTGTGTGTTCGTGATCTTATTTTTTTTATTTTTGGTTCCCTCAGATACTGGAAGTATCACTGCAGCTGTGGAGACAGCCACAGGAAGAGAACCATTTCATATTGGCAAACCAAGTACATTTGTCCGGGATTTTGTAGCCAGGGAGTACAAAGTAAATCCAGAAAGGACACTCATGATAGGAGATAGGTAATTATATCCTACATATTTATAGTGCAAATAATTCTTCATTTACAGTAAGAACTTTGATTAATAATAATATTGACAACAATAACAACTACAACAACAATAATAATGATAACGATAACAATAGTGATAACAATAAGAATAACAATAACAACAATAATAATATTATTATTTATTCACTTACAGACATCTTACAATGATGTTCCAAGCTTTGTCAATAACTAATATATTTTATATAACAAGCATTCATTGTAAAATTAATGTATAATATATACAAATGTCAGTTAAATTACATCTTTCAATTAAATATTCTTAATGCTATTTTGAATTGATTCTTTTTTAATTTTTTAACAGGGGGGGAAGTTTCATACGTTATACTATCAGTAATCATCAAAATATCCTTTCTTTGTCATAGCTTTCTTTGCCATAGATATTCTATAGAAGTCACCTAGATTTCTTGTATTGTAACTGTGGTAGTCAATATTTCTGGTTATATTATCTTTTATCCAAGACCAAAAAGATAACCTTATACACATATAGAAAGATCACCGTTAGTATGTTTTGAGTTTTAAAAATGGTTTTGCATGATGCCTTCCTCCTTCTTGTATATAATTTTTAAACTCATTTTTTGCAGAGTGAGTGCTCTGTTTAAAGTTGTGATTCCTATATCTCCCCAGATTTCAATGCCATAATTAATATGGCTGTGTTACAATCCATAATTGCAAGTTTTAGAATATCTGCAATCAAAAGTTTCTTAGTACATATGTATATTGCTGAGCAATTTTTTTTACATAGTTTATCTACTTGGCTATGGAATTTTAAGTTCCTATCCAGCTGTAAACCCGGAAAATGTGTATCTCTTACTTGCTCTGCAAAATCTTCATTGATAGTCAAATTAATAATTGTATCACTGTTTTTGAGTTCAAATAATATTACTTTACTTTTGCCTATATTAAGCTTCAGATTAGTTTTCTTAAAGTATTCTAT
Source organism: Tenodera sinensis (assembly GCA_030765045.1). Taxonomy (NCBI): domain Eukaryota; kingdom Metazoa; phylum Arthropoda; class Insecta; order Mantodea; family Mantidae; genus Tenodera; species Tenodera sinensis. The sequence continues at coordinate 61,478,952 of CM060972.1, forward strand.
GAATAAATTTGTCTTATTATTTATTTATGCCAACAAACTTACTGTTGGTGTGTGTGGGCAATGTTTGAGAGGTAGAACTGGAACTTAAAAATTCAATGCCACAGCTGGGATTTGAACCACAGACCTTAATGATTAGAGCACTTGCCTGGTAAGCAGAGGACCTGTGGACCTGTACTACCTCTTAAACTTTGCCCACACACGGCTTGTGTGTTTAAAAACACCAACAGTAAGTTTGTTGGCATAAATAAATAATAATTACTGGTTTAACTATTTACTTTTTTAAACATTCAGGAAATACCTCCTCTATTAAAGAGTAATTTATATTTAAAAGCAGATCTCTAAAGTGTTAGTAATCTGTTCTATGATTTCATTATTCATATAAGTAAATGTTGATCATACTTCCATATTCCCATCTGAAATAATAGCAATAAATATAGCTTTAGAAATTATAACTCCAAGTATCAATAAGCTATGAATATTTAAAGATAGCAGTATTGCAACCAGGCTTAATCAGCACTCTGTTGGAGATAAAGCTCAGGAATTTATGTACAAAACATGTGTAGGTAACTAATAATCCCATTATCATTATTCTTACACAAAATTGTCTTTACATAACTTGATGCAGAATTCCTGTTTTCAGCTTCTTAAACCCAAGAGAGAAAAAGAGGCAAAGGAAGTCATATATTTATACTTCATATGGAAAATACCTTTTGTCAACAATACCTTTAAAAATATAAAGAAATATTTCTTGATGCTGTGGTAACATTTGCATATTTTATAGCTGAATGGGATGGCTCAGGCAGTAATGTCTGTGGCCCACATTTGCTAGGTAGTGGATTTGATCTCTTTGGCCAACCTTTCTGACCCAAGTGCTTTTACAAAGATTTTCCTGGGTTGCCAGGTGAATGCTGGGAAGGATTTCCAACTCATCCAAATTTCCTGTCCCTCCATTTTGTTACATTAATAATTTCATTTCGCCCTTCATTCCAATAGGTTTCTTTCAGGGTGGGAAGCATCAGTAAGCATCGTGGCAGCAGCACAGCAGAGGGACAAAGGCACTCTGGAAAATCTCGTCCCCCAGATTGAAAGGCAAGCCTACTGGTTTCTGGGTCCCTTATGGGATGGTACAAGCCCAAAGGCAGAGGGAAGCCAGTTTCTGAGTCCTGTGCCCTCTCCTCCACCCCCCTTTGCCAGGGTTCTTCTAAGTGGGAAATTGTAGGGACTCTGCCTTCTGCTCTGTTATGGCAATGCCCTTTGGATCCATTTGTCTCATTCATCCTCCCAGGAGGTGCCCCAAAGGAGCATTGGTACAAAAGATCGCCTTTCGGTTGAGGTGCTAAGTCCCCCTCCACAAGTTATCATTGTGTTATTGCATATTTTAAAAGCTTATATTGTAATAGCAAGAAATTGAAGCCATTTATGCATTTTACTACTGCCTCTCATTGGTTATGTTTGCTAACACAGGTAAAAATTCCAACATAATTTAGAATTTTATTTGCTGAAATTAGCTAAAATACTATTGTTTTTTCCAGGGGCAACACTGACATTCTGTTTGGTGTGCACAGTGGGTTCAAAACACTTTTAGTTCTCACAGGAGTAACAACTTTGGCGCATATAAACAAGTGGAAAGCTTCAAAGAAGAAAGAAGATCAAGAATTAATTCCTGATTATTATATTGAAAGTTTAGGAGATTTAATGCCTCTATTGTCTTCATGCAAATGTACTTAATGCTCATTTTTTAATCTGGACTTTATTCATTTGCTTTATTTAGTATCAGAGCAAGTTTCTGGTTGTTGGCTGTTGTTAGCTACTGATTTCCTGGCTGGAAATTGGGAGAAAAACTACAGTTACAGGCTATTTGACAATGCAATCATATTCTCTTGGAACATGGAAAATTTCTTTTGTAGCACAAAGAATCATTTTTGATACATGGAACATTTCTTTCGATTTTGTTAAACATTAGGTGTGAATTTTTTGCTTTTGATATTTTCCTCAATAAAGCAATCATTTTTGCACATTATATATTCCATGTATTCTTTCATGTTTAATAAATTGTAAATATTTATGAAATACCCTTGAAAAGTATTTAAAACTCTTTGGTATAGCTTTTCAGACACTGAGAAATGTTCCAGACATAACAGCATGTTATTTACATATTAATATAAGAAATCACATATGGTGCCTACAAAACATTATATTAATAGAAGATCTAACATCAGAATTCTTCAATGGAATGCAGGTGGTCTCACCCATCTATGTGATCTGCAAGAGAAAATGAACCAAGGCTACCTTCAAATATGTCCAGCCACTTCTAGCGCCCCATCCATCAGTGAAAAATATTGGAAAGCAAGAGGATTAATGACTTCTTTGTCTGAAATCCAGTATTAGCTAACAACAACAGCAACAACAACATATGGTGGCTGATAGGTGACTATTACTATTCTTTTTCCTGTTGTACAAGTACATTTTGTGGCACAAATGATGTTTATATCACTGGCTTTACAGTATGATTTCACAGTGTAATTAACTACAAAATACTGCAAGGCATGGCAGGTCTATGATTGGATTTTCTGTTGAGTCACCTGCCATTAAATTTTGTGACAGCTATAGTAAGAAATTTTTAGGATTGTTATCCTATTCTCACATAGTTCCCAATGATTTTTAAATCAATATATTGCTTGCGGTCAAAGTACAATCATGTTATACAAAAAAATGACATGTAAAGAAGTAAACAAGCATATAGCATATCAACTATATTTTGTTATGTATACATTATGATTCACCTTAATTGCTATTTTAATAGCACAGATTGCATGATTTTCTGTGAAAAGTGGTTTTAGCCCTGTGCTCACTCTTTATTCCTGTTCAAAGTCCATTTCTGTTTATTACTTTCTCTACTGCTCACAGGTGTGGATCCAAGGGGGTGCCGGGGCCCCAGGCCCCCTGTCATATCCTACTTTATTGCTATAAATACTATATGTGTGTTACCTCATCATCACGCAAAATGACCAAACCAGTTTCTATGATAATTGGTATATGTACTACCTTTGGTAGTTGGTCCCACTTAAAGAATAGACCATTGAGGTGGAAGATTTCTAATGGGGCCCTAATTGAATAAATCAAGATAATTTCCCTTTTTTGGGAGTTTTTGCAAAAAATGTTCCGTAGCAAGTGTTTTTACCCATGATGTTAAGTTTTATAATAAGCAACATTTCGATTGGATGAATATTTAAAGAGTTATTGGAATTTTTCCTTACTGCTATGCGGCTATGTGTAACATTGCAATATAAGAAACGATCGTTTAAGCAGCCATACAGAATGGGCACAATTATGTGGTAGCTTAGTAGTTAAAGCAGCCGCTCGATAGGCGGAAGATCCGTGGTTCAAATCCTGGCTATGGCATTCAGTTTTTCAGTCCTGATTCCACCTTTAAACATTTATGTATGCTGTCAAGTATTTAATGTATTTAAATTCACATTGATCTTGAAAAAGTTATTAACAGTTTTCAAAACATCACTAATAGAATGAAATATCCATATATTTTATACTGCTGTCAGTGACTCGGGTTGGTTAAACGTTGAGTTTCTATACCCAAGGTTTTCATCTTTCTGCAGCGTAGTCACTAGCATTTTTATAAATGTAATAATCTGTCAGGCTCAGGTGGGTATGCTTTCTGATATTAAATGAAGTGCACATAACAACTGGCAAACAGGTGACAACTATAGGGGTTAGATTCAGAGCAGTACGTTGTTAAATAACCACACATTTATTATTATGGTTGTTGTTTTGTTGTTGTCATCATCACCATCATTATCATTATCATTGTTATTGTTATTGTTATTATTCTTATTACTGTTGTTGTTATTATTATTATTATTATTATTATTATTATTATTATTATTATTATTATTATTATTATTATTATTATTATTATTATTATTATTATTATTATTATTATTATTATTATTATTATTATTATTATTATTATTATTATTATTATTATTATTATTATTATTATTATTATTATTATTATTATTATTATTATTATTATTATTATTATTATTATTATTATTATTATTATTATTATTATTATTATTATTATTATTATTATTATTATTATTATTATTATTATTATTATTATTATTATTATTATTATTATTATTATTATTATTATTATTATTATTATTATTATTATTATTATTATTATTATTATTATTATTATTATTATTATTATTATTATTATTATTATTATTATTATTATTATTATTATTATTATTATTATTATTGTTGTTGTTACTGTTACTGTTACTGTTGCTGTTACTGTTACTGTTACTGTTACTGTTATTGTTATTATTATTATTACTATTACTATTACTATTGTTATTATTATTGTTATTATTATTATTATTATTATTATTATTATTATTATTATTATTATTATTATTATTATTATTATTATTATTATTATTATTATTATTATTATTATTATTGTCATCATTATTATTATCGTTATTATTATCGTTATTATTATTATTATTATTATTATTATTATTATTATTATTGTTATTATTATTATTGTTGTTGTTGTTGTCGTCGTTGTTATTGTTATTAGTATTAGTATAATTATTGCTACTCCGTATTTATTGCAAAAATGCAACCAAAGCAATTAGAGGTAGGTAAAGAAAGATAAATTTACATGGCATCAGAACGAAAAAGTGGTAAGGAGAGTAACCGGCTGTGCCATGGCCAAGCGTGTTCGCCTACCACCTAGGTGGCCCGGTTTCGATCCCAGGGACCAATATGTGGTATTCGTGGTGGACGAAGTGGCGTCTGGGCGGGTTTTCTCCGGGTACTCCGGTTTCCCCCGCACTCACTACCACCAAGCTCACACCGCCACTGTTACTGAACTAATGTATTAACAATGACAGTTTCGAATTAACGAAACGTATACCTATGTATAGTCGATAGCTTGTTTCTGCTTTGCCACTTTCCCATTCTTGAAGTCATCGGCCAAGATCAGCAAACGTTTTTCCCCAGACCTAGATTTAATTTACACTTACTAAAATCGTCTGCAGCGACAGAAATCAAAAGCAAAATAGTTTAATGTAGCACGTTATAGTTTATGATCAAAAGAAATGCTATGTAATGCACTGCAATATGCAATAAGGCATAAAACTACTTATGTATTAGCATTATTATTCGTGTTATTATAAAAAGCTAGTAGAGGCCACAGCATTGCTCGCATTGTTATCTTTTATCGTGGACATATTTCTGTAATTCTCACTTTCTTTCTCGTTTGCTTCTTCTCTTCCTCCCTATTTCATTCTCCTTCACTTCTCTTTCGCCTCATTTTTACTCTTCTTACCTTCTTCTTCTTCTTCTTCTTCTTCTTCTTCTTCTTCTTCTCCTTCTTTTCCTGATTACCCTCCCCTTATGGAGGACTTACAAGCCAGTGCCTAGGGTCAGACGTCTGTCGGGGAGCACAGGAACCTATGGACCGCACCAGAGTGAACACCTGGAAGCGGGTGGTCAGCCAAGCACCAGGTATGGTAGTGAGGAAGAAGATGAGATGAAATGCAGGCAAAATCGATGATCCGAAAGGTGATAATGGAGCAATTGGTGGAATGAGTCATTGGTGAGGTGCAGTACTGGAGGGTGGGGCGTGGTCTGCGCCCCCAGCCCTCCCGGCCAGTTATGCGGTCTTCTCGACCTGGAGCCGCTACTTTTCATCAAGCAGCTCCTCAATTGGTCTCCCCGGGGCTTAACGAGGTTGAGTGCACCCTCTGCCAGACCTCCCAGAGGGGATAAAATCCCCATGCTGGTACCGGGGATCGAACCGGCGCTAGAGGCAAGCGCGCTACCAACTGCGCTACGGAGGCGGTCAAGCAAGTACATATAAGTAGCAAAAGACAAATAATGATGATGATGGCCGTGGCGATGATGACGACGAGGACGATGATGGTGGTGATAACAATAATAATAATAATAGGTAATAATAATAATAATAATAATAATAATAATAATAATAATAATAATAATAATAATAATAATAATAATAATAATAATAATAATAATAATAATAATAATAATAATAATAATAATAATAATAATAATAATAATAATAATAATAATAATAATAATAATAATAATAATAATAATAATAATAATAATAATAATAATAATAATAATAATAATAATAATAATAATAATAATAATAATAATAATAATAATAATAATAATAATAATAATAATAATAATAATAATAATAATAATAATAATAATAATAATAATAATAATAATAATAATAATAATAATAATAATAATAATAATAATATTAGTAAGAAAGAAAGAATGAATGAATGAATGGTGGTGGTGGTGGCGGCGGCGGCAGCGGTGGTGGTGGCGGTGGTGGTGGCGGTGGTGGTGGCGGCGGCGGCGGTGGTGGCGGCGGTGGTGGTGGCGGCGGCGGTGGTGGTGGCGGCGGCGGCGGTGGCGGCGGCGGCGGTGGTGGTGGCGGCGGCGGCGGTGGCGGCGGCGGTGGTGGTGGCGGCGGTGGTGGTGGCGGTGGCGGCGGCGGTGGTGGCGGCGGTGGTGGTGGCGGCGGCGGTGGTGGTGGTGGTGGCGGCGGCGGTGGTGGTGGCGGTGGTGGTGGCGGCGGCGGTGGTGGCGGCGGTCGTGGTGGCGGCGGCGGTGGTGGCGGCGGTGGTGGTGGCGGCGGCGGTGGCGGTGGTGGCGGCGGTGGTGGCGGCGGTGGTGGTGGTGGTGGTGGCGGTGGTGGTGGCGGCGGTGGCGGTGGCGGTGGTGGCGGCGGTGGTGGTGGCGGTGGTGGTGGTGGTGGCGGCGACGGCGGCGGCGGTGGTGGTGGCGGCGGCGGTGGCGGCGGTGGTGGTGGCGGTGGTGGGGGTAGTGGCGGCGGCGGCGGTGGTGGTGGCGGCGGCGGTGGTGGCGGCGGCGGTGGTGGCGGCGGTGGTGGTGGTGGCGGCGACGGCGGCGGCGGTGGTGGTGGCGGCGGCGGTGGCGGCGGTGGTGGTGGCGGTGGTGGGGGTAGTGGCGGCGGCGGCGGTGGTGGTGGCGGCGGCGGTGGTGGCGGCGGCGGCGGTGGTGGCGGTGGTGGTGGTGGTGGCGGCGGCGGCGGTGGTGGTGGCGGTGGTGGTGGTGATGCTGATAGTAATGAGAACAACGATTAAACAATAAGTATAGTATTCATCAATACTATAAAAAGATTTACTAATGAAAAATTGGTTTCACAGTTCTTTAAATATACTGAAATTGTTGTGCTTCTTCCTCTAGTTCATTATAAAATTTTATTCCAGCAAAACTGGAGGGAATTATAAATTAATTAGGTTTCTTTTTTATCAGCAGATGTACCTATGGGGAATCCTAAGCCAGAGATATACCAAACATTGTCTAAACCTTGTACCAGCTGTATAAACTTAAGCTTTCACGGCCGGTGTCCCAAGTATTGGCTAGTTTTATTTATTTCGTGCTTGTAGGCCGTGGTCTAGAAGGCATTGCAGATAGCGACGTTTCGCCAAGTACTGCGCTTTGCATCTTCAGGGTAAGATGATCCGTTATCTGCGCTGGTCAGAGTTAGCTATAAGGCGTACGGTATTAGAAGGCACATGAGGCGGAGCTCGATAGGGCTCAGCTAGAGCGACTGTCCTTATCATAGTCGTGTAGCGATGTCTAGTTCCGAACGCACAGCACAAGCATGAGCAACAGATTTCTCTTTTTCATGTGCCCAAAATTATTATTGGAAATTCGACATTCTAATATGCCTTGGTGCATGCGGCAAGAAATTTTGAGGCAGCCTGTACAAAGGCCATTTTTCTACGACGTATGGTTCTCGAGTTATCGCTCCGAGAATAAGCAACTGACTCCCGGGGCTACGCAGATTGAGGACGCCTAAAGGAAAGATGAATCTTCGCAACAAGCCACGGGCCACCACTGGATTCTACTCGCCAGCCACGGCCCATAATCTCACCGCCGTATCCAAAAGATCTTGCCCGGAAGACAGCGCCGTTTCTCCCGACAGTTCTACTATCAGAGCCATGGGATCGACAGTGGCAGTGCCTCTCTTGGGAGTCCCTCCGCAGCAACACAAAGGTCCCTCGATCAACCTACCGCCGCCGTCTACATTTGTTACACCTACTACGAGACACAGCGCCGTTATCTACAATGTTCCACGGGATTTGCCGACACCTTACATCCTCACCGCAGCTCAACACGTGTGGCGACGTTTACGCGTCGAGGCCAGCAGTTTCCTGACACGAACCCTGCCGCCGCTGCTGTGGATATGGGCATAACTCCGCCGTTTGCGCTGCTCCACCTCGATGCCACTGTTGTGAAGCGTTGAGTATTACCAGCGAGTGCACAACCCACAACCTCAGAAGACGCCGCCGATACTGTGCCACCCGTGATGGCTTCGGTCACTTTACAGGCCAAGTGTAGTGCCCATTATATCCCAGAAATGGACTCACAGAAGCTCTGCAGCCAACACCATTCGCCGCCGTCAACGTCAGACAAGAAGCCTTACAGGACGCTCATACTGAGGCCCTGAACATTGGTTCTCGTCTGAAATCCATGAAAACATCCAACGCAGACCATACTCGGCAACTCACCAGCATGTTCACCGCCACTTCGGAGCTTCTACAGAACTTTACCACCACCACATCCAACACCCTGGCAGCCTTCCAGGTTAATCTAGATGAGCTCGTCTCCATCTACAACTTTGTACATCAAAGCCTCCTCACCACCTTCGCTCAGCTAGAGGACTTAGAGCAGGACAGCGAAACCACCATGAGAAACACCCAGTCCGTCTCTTCACAATGTTCAATACTAGACCAGCTACTCAAAAACGTCAGCGACTATAACGTTCAAGAATTCAGATCTCTACACGAATCACTTGAAGCATTACTCGCCAACCAGAAGCAACAGCACTGGAGCATCATCTGCAAACTCACCCAACTAGGAATGGAACTAGGGGACGGACTTAGAAGAACTATAGGCACTACTCAATATCCTCCTGATGCCTTGGTGGCGGTAGCTGGCTCTAACGTCAGCCAAACAGACTACTCTCTTTGAAGTCGATGGAAATAATAAAGAAGAATCCCGTTAACACTTATACCACGTCCAACTCCCCGTGGTTGTCATCCGGACATCCTTACCTCGATGTCGGTAATTTACTGGCTTTAGACCCACACTAACGAGGGTGCTTTGCGGAACCTCGCTACACCCGATACACTTATCCCTTCAATCTCCCCGTGAAATCAACTCCCTCCCATCTCCCTCCTTTCCTAGCGAAATAAGCCACCCTTTAGGCCGATTATTTAATATCCAACTCTCTGTCTCCCCTAAGAAATAAAAAACTGACTCCCGAATTTATGCTTATGTATGCAACTTCCAATCTTGCCTGTGTGTTTTATTCCTTTTCATCATGCAATTATGGAGTGAGACATTACGAAGTGTCGTTAGGAACTGCGTATATTTGGTTCATAAATTAACTGACCACGGATCATTGCAGTCGCGCCCGTTCGGTTCAAGATCAGTCCGTAACACAAATTGAATGTTGGTGCTTTGTGCAACTGTGACAATAAGCAGAAAATTCACGTTTACATTGTGTTTAGTGGTGTTCGCAATGTCACTTTTAAAGCCTGGTACCAGTGGCGCAGGTTCTAAGGGTAAAGTACTCCGCTCTCAGACCAGAAATATTATTTTTAAAGTGTACAGTTTTTTTTAAGGAATTGGCATCTGAGGAAGTGCGCGACTGGATCAATGTTTCACAAAGTTGGGATCTCACAGCCAGAGCGTGCAATGTGAGTATGCACTATGCATACTGTGTCGCGTATTCTGAAACAGGGCAAAACTTCTAGCTCAGAAATTCGTGAACCTTTATTTAAATCTCCAGGAAAGCATGCCAGAAAACAAAAAACCCTTTCCAATTGAGATGATTTTCAAAAATGCGTACTGCGCCGCACAATATATGAAATGTGTGACAATGGTGAATACCGTACTATTAAAATGCTGGTTCATGTTATGAGGGAAAAAATAGACTATATGAGTTCCTCTACTTCAGTGGGATTAATACTTAATAATTTGGTCTTCAAATACAGAAAAACTAAGGATGGCCGTAAATTCTTACTCGAAAGAAGTGATATAGTTGCTGCAAGAAGACAGTTTTTAAGAACTATGCACATGCTTAGGGTATCTGAAGATTCGCGCCCCAATTTTTATATTGGTGAGACGTGAGTAAATCAGAACCATTGCAAACAAAACATATGGCAAGATTCGACGGAAAGAGGTGGTCTCAAGTTACCTGTAGTGAAAGGTAACAGACTTATAATTTGCCATGCAGATTTTGCACAAAAAGGATTCATTTCCGAAAGCGAGTGGGTTTTCCGTTCCAGACCAGGGAATAAAAATGTTGACCATTCTGAAATGAATGCAGATTTCTACACATATTGGTTTACAAACAAATTCATAATTTTTTTAGAAAAGGGATCCATCATCATTATGGGTATGCAAGCTACCATTCTAAACTCTTAAACCTCCCTCTACTAATTCCAAAAAACAAGATATTCAGGACTGGCTGGCACATAATTAGATAGCATTCCATCCTTCTGAAACTAGAGCAGAATTATTACAAAAGTAAATCAACATAAAACCCAAGAAAAGAGGTACCGACTAGATCAAATTGCATTAAAAAACCTTATCACTGTCAGTACAATCCGATAGAATTAATTTGGGCTCATTTAAGGGGGGAAGTTGCTAAAGAAAACATCACTTTTCGTCTCGCGGATGTTGAAAGGCTTGATGCACCTGACAGTTACAGAAAAAAAATTATCATAAGGAAGTGGCTCGAGATAACACAGTACAGAGTTTAGTTATAAATCTTCGAGAAACTGATTCCGAATTAAGTGAGGATGAGGAAGCATGAGCGTCGGCAGACTTTTTTTCAGGGAGGGGCCGCATGTTGGAAGTTTGCAATTAATTCATTATTCTGTTGCCAAAAACTGTAAAAATTGAATTATAGTATTTGTTACGGATAAACATGTTAATTTATGCTAAATAAAAAGTGTACTTTACCTCAAAATTAAAGCAATAGTCTGACAGTAATTGATTGCTCATTACATTTGTTATTTTCCAAGGGGGGGCCGCGGCCCCCCCTTGCCCCCCCTTCGCAACGCCCATGTGAGGAAGACGAGGATGATGAGATGAGCTAGCAACTCCTTTATAATAAGTCGCTTTCAAAAATCCAGGTACGTTATTTTCAGTAAATAAGTACCTATGTTAATATTGAGTTCTACAGGTTATAATGTTATCATTATCCTTTGCTGCGTAAGTTTACGTTCTGACAATTTGTGACATAGCAAATGTTACTTTCCTCGTTCCCCCCACGTTCTTCTCTGGCGCATCATTTGGCAGCAGTGCAGCCATCGTGTGCACGCATTGATTCAGCTCATGTGCCTTCTAAAATCATACGCCGCATAATAGTCTTTTACCAGCTGTTTCTTCTGAAAGCCGGAAACTACAGAACATATATCTCGAAATTGAATTACGCGGGTTATTCTCGAAATACCAACCTACTTCGTACATACGCCACCAACTTTGGTACGCTAATTTGACTATAATGCTTTGATGTTGGCTATTCTCAACAGTTCCAAAATTTAGTCTGCTGCAATTGTTCCAAAATACATGCAAATCTCTTTCTGCTGTAAATAAAACTGTCAAATATTTGTGGTACAAATGCTTGCAATCTTTAATAAAGCATCAAAGGTACTAAAAATCCAAGGAGATAATGTCTTTAGTAAGTTAAAAAGCTCGCCGCTGTTGTAATAGATATATGTTTAGAAATAATTGACGTTCATTTTTTCACTACCCACGGCGTTTGGAAAACATTGCTATCTGTTCATAAAAATTCGGTTTTGTAAACTTTTTAGGAAAGAACATAAACTGCCCTACGATCAACTGTCGGTCTCGGGAATTTTAAAATTATAAGGCAAAGAAAATGGAAATGCATTGCTAGCAACAAATGTTTTTGTATCTGTATCTGTTGTTACAGAAGTGCTAAATATGTCAGCATTGAATCTTTCTTCTCTACGTAAGGAAGAAGTTCAGGCACTTTTCAACTCTGTGGACACAGTTCTAACAGACTGCGATGGTAAGATGATTTGAAGGGAAGCTGATTAGGGTATTGTATAGTATGCTGGCCCAATTTGTCACATTCTCAAAGTGCCTTCAAACACTCATTGTAAAAACACAAATAGAGCTTAATAAATGTCACAGTGTACTCATTTAGCGCAGTAAATGTGCATATGTTCTTCCACAGAGCTTATCGAGGTTATGTTAGGTTAGCTCTATATAAGCAGTTTTAAGAAAATAGGATTTTTGCCTCTGTATTCATAAAATGAGTTAGATTCAAGGTTAGGTTAGGTGTTTATTAGCAGTTTTAAGAAAACTATCCCATTTTTGAAGTTATCGCACAGGTGAGGTTGAAATTGGGACAGCATACTATACTCATTGTTTCTGTTGTTTATTGTTAGTTGAGTTTTAGGGTTGAATATCAACGAATTATCTATTTATAAAGTATTTTGCTGTGTAAGAGTACACTTGTACTTATAGGGTTGCTAATATTTAAAAGGGTGTAAAGGTGTAAAGTATGTGATAGGAATAAAAATGCCCTGGATTATTTCTTCCTATTGCAAGTGTAGTGATAATATATGAAGATAATGTTCAATTTGGACCACATAAATGTCCACATGCATTTAATTATGAATCAATGGTACCTAATTCACTTAAATGAATTTACAAAAACATGTAATAAATGGCATTTTGGTATTTCATTATGTAAGACTCAATACTACAGAATTTGCCAAGTTAAGCAAAATGCTTTGAGAAATGTTCTTCTGTTTTTAGGTGTTCTGTGGATGCACATGAATGCTATTAATGGATCTCCAGAAGTGCTTAATCAGTTACGAGAAATGGGGAAAAGAGTGTTTTATATAACAAATAATAATGTAATCACAAGGGATGATTTCTTGGTGAAGTGTGATAAACTGGGTTTTAAAGCTACTAAGGTAAGGATAGCAGCGCTTCTGTCCACAATAATTCATCATCCATTATAAATGCTCTTGGAATCTAAAAATGCTCTCAAATACACTGGTCTACAAAAATTAACTTTTTCTCTTTCACAAGAATTAAAATAACAGATTCTAAAAGTATTTTTCGTGCTGAATTCAAATATAATTACAGTTTGTCCGCATCGGGCAGGAGTTTTGTGTGATATTCATTTGAATTTTTATAATATTCTAAAAAATCCGTAACTAGCTATCTAACTCAAAATTATAACTACTGATTCTGACTTACCTAGAAAGTGGTAGATAGTGATTTTCGGGTATATTTTGCATCTGGAACGTCTCTGATTTTAGTCCAACAGTAGTCAGCCAGCATATTGGAACTCCACTTGCCTTGGTACCTCTTCTCTATCGTAGAAATTTGCGGATGAAAACGCTCACCGTGTTCATCGCTGACAGCTCCAAGGTTTTCGGGGAAGAAGTCCAAGTGAGAGTCCAAGAAGTGAATTTTTAAAGACATGTTGCATCCCATAGCTTTATAAGAATGCAGAAGATCAGCCACTATGTCACGATAGTTTTCTGCTTTATGGTTTCCAAGAAAATTGCAACATAAACTTTTGAAAGACTGCCAGGGTGCTCTCTCCAGTGGATTTAACAGTCCCTCGAAATGTTCATCAGCCATTAATGATCTGATTTGTGGTCCTATAAAAACTCCTTCTTTCAATTTAGCATCACTGACTTTGGGGAATTTCGATTTCAAGTACAAGAATCCATCAGAAAGTTTATCCATAGCTTTGACGAAATTTTTCATAACTCCTAACTTAATATGCAATGGAGGTAAAAATATTTTTTCAGGATTCACTAAAGCGACACATGCCACATTTTTCTGGCCAGGGAGAAGAGATTCACGTTTTGGCCATGACTTTCTAACGTAGTGAGACTTCTTATCTCTGCTGTCCCACTCGCACAAAAAACAGCAAAATTTGGTGAACCCAAGTTGCAAACCAAGCAATAAAGCAATGACCTTTAAATCACCACAGATATTCCATTCATATTTTCCATATTGTATTTTCTCTAAAATTAGTTTCATATTTTGATGTCTCTTTCATAGCGGCATGCGCTACTGGTATTGATGGAAGTTCATTGCCAATATGTAGCAGCACAGCCTTCAAACTTACTTTAGAGGAGTCTATGAACAATCGCCACTCATCTGGTCGGTGTTGATGCCCAAGAGTTTCCATAAGTGAACAAATATTATTACAAAACACAACACCATATTCTTCAGAGAAGTATTCTTTGAAAACACTATGGCGGCTACGATAACTACTTATTCTTACATCTTTTTGGAGTAAATTCCACCCTTTGAGTCTGGAAGTTAAAACTTAAGCTTGCAGTTTAGACAGATTTAAATCCCGAATCAGGTCATTAAGGTCTTGCTGATTGGGAAAGTATGGTTCTGATGAACAGCTACTGGCTTCATATGTAAGATCATTTTTATTTTCATCTGAATCATTTTGAGTTTCAGTTAGGTCAGAATCAAAGTTATCACTTAAGGTTGTATCTACATATACTGGTACGGGGAACTCTTCACTGTGTAAGACAGGTCTCAATGCAAATTGCAAATTTGGATATTTAACTGTATATTTTGTTTTAGATGTGATTCCTTTAATATTTGTCAAACAAAAATAACAGTCAGTTGAATGATCCTTCGGTTCCCTCCAAATCATGGGAATTGCAAATGGCATATGATGTGTACCATTTTCCACCCAGTCAGCAGTCTAACACACGAAACACAGCATGTATTTGGGGCCCAGCTCTTATCAAAATCACCAACTTGACAGCCAAAGTAAAGATGATAACACTTCTTTACAAGTGGGGTCATATTTCGCCTCTGAGACTTGAAGGTCAGCTCACCACAAATATAGCAGAAATTATCTGCATGATTTACACACTTTCATTGACATGATGAAAACATTAAGCACTAAAATACAACATGCACAACATACACAATACACTTCTAAACAGAAAGGAAGGAAATATTTCACTAGTGAACAATGTCACAGTCAGCTCAATACTGACACATCACAAAGCCAGACAGGTCTGAGCATGTCTAAACATGAATGAACCTGCACAGTCTTGTTTTGTGGTGCTTCAGCGTGATATTACAAATAATTTCAATAAATACGGCCTGAGTAAAATAGCTACATATGAGGTAAAGGTTCCTATGACAGGTCAAAGAAAACGCTAAAATCATATTTTGAAAAGTAGCTTTCACAGAAAAACTATGCCTGATGGGAAAATTCTGACTACATATCTGAATTCAGAATGAAAAAATGCACTAGATTCACTATTCAGATTTCTTGTGAAAAAAATCTTGTCGACCAGTGATATTTACTATGAAGAGGACCAATTGCTGAGAAAAATGCTGGCACTATTTTAAGGAATTGTTGATGCACTTATGAGTCTAATGTTTGTTTAATGGGTACTTTAAATACTTTCACTAGTGTAGAGTGTAGTAAACATATGTATACTTGTAATATGAAGCATGTTCTATGCATATTTACTTGCATCTCTCAGGAGGCTGATTTTTGTAGTTGGAGCTTTCAGTAAAGACCTTGACTAGCAAATTAGTGATTTTGGTAATTATGCAGAACTTGAACTGCTAACTCTTTCTGCCGTGATGTAGGCCAGTTTTGCACTCTAGTGGAAAAAACACAACTATGAGAGGTTCTGGGCAGGAAAATGTCATAAAGAAAAAGTAATTCCTATCTTCCTATTTTCGTTCTTCCCCCCTCCCCGCCTCATGTCCTCTCATTCCTTTCCCTTTTACACACGTATTACACAATAACACATACAGGTACATACATTAGTTTACAATTCACCTTAACTTTAGAAGACTTGATCTGGTGGACTCAAACTTTGCAATCCAGTATGTTATTTACTATGCTGTGAAAGCTGTCATGTTATTCATTCAATAATATACATGACAAGAACTATGAAATAAGAATGTATTTTGCTTCTTTTCTTTTATTCACAAAATTTCAGGTTGAAACAGTATATGTAATTCATCCCCAAATTAAAATTGTGAATTTGACTTATTTCAAATTTGTAACTGATTTTGTGTTGCATCATTTTTCCATTGTTGATAGTAAGTCACCATTGGGGTAATTGTCTCTGATGTGAGACTGCCTTTGTAGTTTACCGGGAGAAAATGCAAATTGGTTGGAGAATTCAATGTCATTCTGGTAGGTTGTCACAGTAGCTTAATGGTTAGAGCATGTGCTGGTAAGTGGAGGGTCTCTGGTTCAAATCCCAGCTGTGATATTGAATTTTTCAGTTCCAATTCTACCTCTATAACATTGCCCACACACGGCTTGTATGTTTAAAAACTGGCTTTGAAGCATTACCTCATCCTGTCCACCACATTAGGTTGCAACACGGTCATGGCTGCACCCGTGTCCACCAATATCTGGAACTACCTCCCTCATACCGATCCGCCCATGATGATGTCGATTATCCTGCACAAGGTGCTCAGCATCACTCAAAGAATTGCCATTGACAGTTCCAACGTGCCCCTCTTCACACTGGTACTTATTCATTTTCCATTAGCTTTGTCAGCCAAGTGCAGACGGTCCCTCACCGGATGTCCTGGCCAGCCACACTCCCAACACACACCTCTGGGAGATTGTCAATGTCCTGGGGCTGCTCTTCTGTCCCACACAAACAAACCAAATACTCTGGATCTTCCAGACATTGACAACTGTGTTCTTGGTTGCATCTATGAGGTTCACCAGTCTTGTTCCTCAGTTCCTGTTATGCCAGACAAACTTCTGGAGCACCTCCCCTGGCTGTTGCAGCCTTGACTTAGCTGGTTGCAATGGGCTGCAGTCAGACTGTAATTTCCGAACCAGTTTTCAAGAGCCTTTCAGATGTGTCGGGAGGCTGTGATGTTGGAATCATGTTTAATACTTCTGTCCCCCATCCCTGGGGGCTAGCTATAAGCTGTGCAGCTTCCTCTTCTGAGGACCATCAATGGTGGGATGCAACAGTGACGAATTGTCTACAGAAGACTTCAAGGATTGATGTGCCGTTGTACTTGGGTGGCTTGACGTGTGTAGATGTTGTGTCACATCTTGGTGTGTTGACCTCCTTGTAATTTTTGCTGAGTATTTGTTCTACCCTGGCATTAGGTAGCAAGGTGTTGTTTGTTTTTCAATACGGCTTCCATTTTTGTTTCCATGTGCCGTTTTCCAGAATTCATTTCATTTCCCATTATGTCCATCTTGGCTAGCAACTGTATTATCATCTCCATAGTGACTTTTGTTGTACCCCTGACACCAATCGTGACAAAATTACTCTTTTGGTTATCTTTTCAGTTATTTCCTTTATTCTTTATTTCCTATATTTGCATCTGTGTTAGCCTCGCATATACAAATTACCACAAACATACTGGAAAGCTCTTTTTGTTACACAAACTTTACAAACAGGACTTAAAAACTGCTAAAAGTTACTCAGCCTCCTAGCAACATGACGTCAGCCATGGAACATCAAGTATATGGGATGCTTCTTGTATGGAAGATTGACGTTTAGCATTACGTATGTACTCCAGGTCAACATCACAATATTAATATAACATTTGTGTGAAAGTGAGTATGTCAAAATGTTTGAGAGGTAGAACTGGAACTTAAAAATTCAATGCCACAGCTGGGATTTGAACCACAGACCCTCCACTTACCAGGTGGGTGCTCTAACCATTGAGCTACCATGACAACCTGCCAGAATGACATTGAATTCTCAAACCAGTTCGTATTTTTCCCAGTAAACCACAAAGGCAGTCTCACATTAGAGACAATTACCCCAATGGTGACTTACTATTGCAAGTACTTTATATCCTGGGATTAAATAACCTTCAGATGGTAATTATTATTTGGGTTATTCCATGGTAACTCATGTTACAAAGTGACATCTATAATATTGTCGGGCAATTTAGAGAAGGAAATGCTCAGATTAAATATTTTTTATAAATCAAAACATACTTTATACAGAAAGCTCTACAATCCTGGAGACAAGAATTGTTAAATTATTTTATTTATGAAACCAGATCTTATAATTATTCTTGGTAACTCATGTTACATTTCCAAGAAACGGGTCTTGCATATGATTAAGGAAACACAAAAGTCTGCTCTGTTTTATGTGAACATTTTTTGTAAGTTCTACACCTAACACCAGAAGGTCTTGGAAGCACTTTAATACAAAAACATTCAGGCTCTAATAAAACAAATATAAAAAAATAATGAACAGGTAACTCACGTTACAACAAATGGTAACTCACGTTACATTGTCACATATCACAATCAAACTTGAAATAACCACGAGAATTTACTACACTTGGAGGACTCACTTTTCTGATTATTTTGTCTTTAGTGTAGTATATCTCATCTCTAATTTTAGGTCACTTCCAAAACTTCGCTTCTTTTGTCATTACATTAACCATAAACTCCCCATTTTTAATTTTAGTTACATTGCCTGGAAAATAAGAATTGTCATAATTTACTACTGCCCAATCATCTACTTGTAAATACATTACTGATGTTTCTGTTCTGGTATTGTTTTCCTGTGCAACTGATGAAGTTGTATGTCCTATCACTTCACTATTATAGAGTTCCAAGTGATGAGGCTTGCAGTTCTTGATTAAAGCAGAGAGATGTAGTTTCTTACTTCTTTGACTAGTCTTCTTCACCCATAAGAATTGGTGTCACTTTAGAAGAAGAATTTAACAATGCATTTGCAAAATCAGTTGCATTGTTTACAGTACATTTCCTGCTTTTCACATGAGACCATACTTGGCATTTGACAGCCCCACCAATTCCATCAACTGGCCCCTTTCCATGAGAAGTTGCAAAGAACTTCCATGTAAGTCTTTTGCCATGACTCTTACTTAGAACTTTTAGAACCTCAACAATATATCTGTTTTTAAACGGGGAAGCAGGACCATCTGACCAGATTGTAACTTCTGTGATATTATTTGACAGTTCTTCAAGAAGTCTATCAACATAGGGAATGACAGTGTTTTTTGTGTGGTCCAGATTATCAGATACCAACACATAGGGATGAGATGTATCTGAATGCCAAATCATAGCAGTAAAAATACTAACCTGACTCTGCTGCCAATGTGTACTTTGAATTTCGTCTTGAGGTACACATGCAAAATTTTCAGAAAAGTCTATTTGCATCATTGCAGTTAGCATCGAAGAAGGTAGTGATTCCCTGTCACTCTGATAGCTCTTTGATTGTTCTCTCTTGAAGTAACAGTGCTCAAAATATTTAGGTCCCATGGTAAGAATATGATCTATAACATCCTGCACAATCCCTTTTTCCTCCACTTTCAAAAGTCTGGAATCACTCTCTTGCCATACATACCATTTCACAGTGTATTCCTGTACACTAGTACATATATCATGAAACTTAACTGACATTAAATCTTTACATTTTGTACACTTTTCTAACCAACAATCAGCTGTAGACTCTACAGACAGAAAAAATTCAGGAAAGTTCCTGGTGTACTCTGGCATTTAAGGGACTATGCTATGAAGAGAGTTAACAGCACAGATGAAATTCTCGTGATATTTGCAGAGACACACATTGTGAGGAAGTTTACTTGCAAGCATGACATGTTTGGGTCTTAAATCTGCAAACTTACTTTTTCAAATCACTTTGCCATTTTCATCACAAAACATGGCACAGGCTTCTTTCAAAGAAAACATTATGTGTCGTACTTGCAACTTACTCTTACCTCTCTCATCTTTTATGGTCACTACATCTTTGCATCCAGGACCCTGTCTACTAATGTCATCCCTTTCATAAAAGTTGTTGACTGCACTAATTGTTTTGGCACTTATTTTTGGTCTAGAGGTTCTTTCTACTGCTAGAGGTTCAATAAAAGTATGATACAATTTTCTAATAACAGTGCTTTGTTTTCTGGGTGATGCTGGGAGTATACGTTTCACTTTGGATATGGCTTTCCCCAATGAAGACCTAGCTTTATATGGTGGGGAGGCAGAACTACATGCTGTAGCTGAAGATACCTCCTTTAGTTGCTTTCTGTACTTGGCTACTCTTTCTCTTATATTCAGTTTTCTTTTGGTAGCAATCCTTTCTTGTTCTTTTGCTCAAACTTTTTTCCTCTTCTTCTTTTGCCTGAATTTTTTCATGGTTTCCTCGTGTTTCATTTTATATTCCTCATATTTGCCCTCATCTTTTAGTTTTTGCCTCCTTCTTCTCATCTTTTCAGCTGCAGTTAAAGGCATTCTGTAATAAATTGCAACATACTGTTGTAATGAATGTAATAATGCAGATTGTCAGAAATAGCTTGTTCTATATGGGATTATATGTGGAATTTGGAGGTAAATATATATCAAATGGTTGAAATGCACTGTTGCTTATCATATATGTAATCTAGAAATACATTGACTGCTCAAAATTATAACTAATGTTGCATAAATAATGGTAACTCACGTTACATAAATTAAACATCCTATATCAGGAGAAGACTTTCAGATGGAAATTTATTTGACATGCCCAATTATCATGTATACTTATGGTGCTGTGTTTTTAAAAAGATTATTATTTTGCGTTGAGCTATGGGACTCTTTTCTTTCTCTCCGGGCGTGGTACTGGGTGAAATGAATGAACATTCGATGTAACTTCACTATTGTCACTTTATTAACACTTTCGTCCCTTATTACACTTGTTATAATTGAATTGACTTTTGTTGCACCTATTTGTATTTTCTTGACAGTCTTTTCACTATATAAAGTCTTTCAGACCCATGTCCACGCGCGTTACAGAAACGCGTCTTCACCTTTCTAACACAGAGATGCTACTGACAAAAAATTAGCATCTCTTTACATGACGCTCTTTTTATATTCATGCGTGTATGCACTCATTTTATACTTTCCTTGCTAAATAGTTCCTGTAAAGTTAGGGAAGCGATCTTTATCTATCCTCCCTACACTTTTAACATTAAATATATATGGTTCTTATATTTATACATATTAAATTTAAACATGAAACTTAACATTTATGACGTTTTTAAACAGTTCTATTTTTCGTAACAATGAAAAAAATAGCAACATGTTTTCATTACTCTTCTAATCCTTACCAACATGAAAAATAAATTACATTTGCAATAAATATTTACATAAATGATTTCCTTTTGGGATTTAACCATATATTCTGTCTCATTTATGTACAGGACAGCATGACATATAAATTTCTATACTTTAATATATTTATGAAAATCTTTAAAAAACAGGTATCTGGTAATTCATGTTACATGTTTGAGGCTAGTTTATATAAATGTTTTTCTAAGTATCATGTTTGAAGGGCTTGCTTCTAAAAATATACCAAAAGGAAGAAGTTTTGCTCTTTGAATTGATATATAGAACATTAAGGATTATTATAAATTTAATGAGTTTTTCTTACCTTGAAATTGATCAAAATCTTCTGCATGTACAAACTCAACAAATGGTCTTCATAACAATGGTTGCCACAAGTAAAAAACAAATTCTGGTGGGAAAAATCCATCTTGCCAACAAACTTTAATGTTTTACCTAAATATATGACGGGAAAAAATTTCTACAGAAAAAATTTCTACCAGGAAAAATACGAACTGGCTTGAGAATTTAATGCCATTCTGGCAGTTTGTCACAATAGCTCAGTGGTAGAGCGTCCGCCCGGCAAGCGGAAGGTCTGTGGTTCAAATCCCAGTTGTGGCATTGAATTTTTAAGTTCCGGTTCTACCTCTTAAACTTTGCCCACACACGGCTTGTGTGTTTAAAAACACCAACAGTAAGTTTGTTGGCATAAATAAATAATAATTCTACAGAAAAGTTTATTTTTTTTTAAAGATTCCCCTTTTACATGGAAACCCTTTTATTTATGCCTACAAACTTTGTTGGCATAAATAAATAATAATGTCAAAATGTATTACACAAAATCATTTAAGTCACATATCCACCCTCTAATCCTTCAGTTGAGCTTTATATAAGGGATGCAGTTGTACAGGAATTAAAGCAGCCATATGTGTATATTTATAGTATTAACCAAAGAGTTTTGTTTTCACAAAATGTGTAGAGTTTTGGCACATAGCGAATTTGGGAAATTTATTTTAATCTTTAATTTAGTTTCGTTATAAGGTTTTTTGACCTAACTGCTTTTGCACGCACAGTTGAGAATTTATAAATATACTGTATACAGTGTGGAAGGGAAATCATTACATTCCTTCTAATATGTGCTTCATAGAAGCATTAGAAACAAAAAAGTCTAATGGCATTTTGTTCTTTATTCAGCCGATTTTGAAAAAATAAATGGTTTTTTATCCAAATTGGATGCATGATTCCACAAGAATGTACAATGATAACAGTTTGTTACTTGTAAGTGTTACTTGTAGAGTAACTTATTTCTGACATAGCTTTGATAGTAATTATGGGACATCACATAGGGTTTCAAAATAATTAATCACTTAAAAGGCGTGAAAGAATACTTTGAGCAGCTTTTTCAGTTGTGAAGTAAGTCAACAACATGCGTTGAGGTTGGTCAGGAAATTTACCTGGTTGGTGGATGTAAACAGGTCGGGTGCTTTCACCTTCTTACAATGTTTTGGGAGCTAACCTTGTTATTGGCCTACACTTGCACAGTAAACATGCGAGGTATTGGTTTATGTTCTCAAGATGCACTGTTATGGTGTTTGTTTATGTAGTGAGCTAGGGAAAGTAACACCCACACAATCTGAAGTGTTGTCAGCTTATCTCTGACAAGACCTCCATAGAAATGGTCAGAAATGTAAGATACAAAATGTGTTCCAAATACCAAGACCTACCACTGGTTTAAATTAATGTAACCACTTCCCTTCCACCCAGTATAGCATCTCTGACCTTCTGTTTATGTGATTATATACCAAATTCTCTTGATGAATACTGGAATCTTCAATTTTATCATATAGTTAATGTTTAAATATGTTTCCTTTTGGACTGTATACAAGCTTATTATGAGCAGGTTACTGATCAACAACTGGCAATAGGGAACCATGACTCTAATGCTATCAATTTTATCTGTCATATCCTTTGCCATCAATTCATATCATTAAAATATTTTAAGATTTTAATAAGGATGTGCATGATTTAAAAACATGTCATATTTGCTGATTCATTTCAGGATGAAGTACTCACTACATCTTACTTAGCTGCATGTTACCTAAGTGATATAGGTTTCCAGAAAAAGGTTTATGTGGTTGGAACAAATGGAATTGCCAGAGAACTCAGCCAGGTTGGCATAAAGCATACTGGAGTTGGGGTAGGTATGGAGCTTATGTTCTTATTATATAATTGACTTGCTAAAGGAAAGGATGGCACTAAAAGCTATTGTTGCCTGCAGATATAAATTACTAGGAATGCACATAAAGTGGCTGGAGAGAGTATATATGGCAGTAGTCAAAGCCAAAATGCTGTATGGAGTGGAAATATGAGGAATAGAGGAGGGATGGAGAAATGTGGATATGATTCATAGGAACTTCTGTAAACAAGTGATGGGCCTACCTAAACATTTTGAGGAATAAATTAACATTGAAGAAAGAGGCTAATTTACCGATAGATGTAATAGGGAAAAAGCTGCTGTAAATCATGTAAAGACATTAAGTAAATTTGCAGCTATTTAGGAAGCGTAAAACAAGAATGGATGAGAAAATTATGTAAGAAAGAAATATAGGTACATTAGAAGTAGATAGTATGTATGGGGGTGGTATTCTGTTAGAATATAGGCAGTGTATCTGACTTCTTTTGTTCATTGTTCTACAACCAAGAAGGAGGAATGAACTCAGATTGATAGTGTAACAATGAAAAATATTACATATAAAGTGAAAAATAATTGTGAATTTGATGCGATTCTCATAAAAGAAGCTGTGTCGCAAGTCACAATAATTGAAATTAATTGCAATGAGTTTTGCAAGGAGTACTGACTTTTTACAATTGTTGGCTGTGCTTAGTCATTTTTGTTATTAGCACCGAAGTTTAGTGGAAAATTTGTAAAAGTGATTCATATGAAGGCTGACAATTTTTTAGTGCTAATAAAATGTTTAAGACATTCTTGAAAGTAATATTGGTTCTTTCATCAATATAATATATCCGTACTATCCCTGTGATAATATTAAAGGAATCTTCAAGCTCTCCAACTGATGTTAGGCTATGAGGAGTAAAGCTACATTAAGATGGTAATTGTTTTAATTTAATTTAAAAGGTGAGTCAATTAATAACACTAAACAACACTTACAACATAATTTTCCGGAACTCATTTCTAAGGTTAACTTTTCTCCATTATCAACCGGACAATAACTGGGTTTCCATAGTGTTTCATGGTGCGGATGGCGATGCTTCTTCTGATGTTTCTTCTGGTAATGGTTCAATGAACTTGCTGAAAATATCTTTCTGAGGAATGTCAAAATTAAATACTTGGTTTCTATTTCTTAAAATGAAGATTTGTTCCCATGGTGGAAAGTTAAACTTTGAAACGCGTTCCGGAAAATTATGTTGTAAGTGTTGTTTAGTGTTATTAATTGACTCACCTTTTAAATTAAATTAATTATAACAACACTGTTTTCAAACTTCTATGAAAGGAAGATGGTAATTATTATTTATTTATGCCAACAAACTTACTGTTGGTGTTTTTAAACACACAAGCCGGGTGTGGGCAATGTTTGAAAGGTAGAACTGGAACTTAAAAATTCAATTCCACAGCTGGGATTTGAGCCACAGACCCTCCACTTACTACATGGGTGCTCTAACCATTAAGCTACTGTGACAACCTGCCAGAATGACATTTAATTCTCAAACCAGTTCATATTTTTCCCGGTAAAC
Organism: Tenodera sinensis; assembly: GCA_030765045.1. NCBI lineage: Eukaryota > Metazoa > Arthropoda > Insecta > Mantodea > Mantidae > Tenodera > Tenodera sinensis. The sequence goes on from CM060972.1 coordinate 61,503,934, forward strand.
CACAAAGGCAGTCTCACATCAGAGACAATTACCCCAATGGTGACTTACTATTGCAAGTACTTTATGTCTTGGGATTAAATAACCTTCAGATGGTAATTATTATTTATTTATGCCAACAAACTTACTGTTGGTGTTTTTAAACACACAAGCTGTGTGTGGCAATGTTTGAGGTAGAACTGGAACTTAAAACTTCAATGCCACAGCTGGGATTTGAACCACAGACCCTCCGCTACATTAAGACTTTCACACAAATACCCTGTCCCAGATTTTCACTACAACAAAGGATTTTAAAAGTCAATTATTAATAAAGAAAATAATATTCCATCACTGTAGTTCACATTGAGAAATGCTGGCAATTCGTGACGGATATTATGTTTTAACTCTTTCAGGGTGTGGGTTTGTCTTGTACAGTTTATGCTTTAAGTTACCCCAAAGATGGAAATCGTAGATCTCCAGGAAATCTTCCTGCAAATCGCACTTTCACTTGGCGAGCTGAGTTAACACATACGAATCATAAATAAATACATGCTGTACAGTAGAAAACAAATGCTGAGTCATAATTCACTTTGTGACTAAGTACAGGACAAAATAATAAAGCATACTGATAATAATTCAACTACACAATAGTGCGTGAGCTCAATATTGCACTTTCAGAGCAGAGAAAAGCAAGTCAACCGCATGACCTTGTGTACAGCAGCTGCATTATTGTGTTTTCGAGTGTGCGGTGGAAAAAACAAACACAGCGGTTCGGATGTTTTTGGGTCTCTCTGTATATTGGAAAGCAAATCCATCTACTGACATGGTGTATAAACATAGGAGCTAGGAGCTGCAAACTATGAACAATTCCATCCCAGAATAGTAAGAGAAAGCATAGAAATCTGCAAGTCACAGAACTCCCTAAACAGAGACAATGGCAGACATCTCCACACCATCTGGCACGCACTAATAATGCCATCTCATTCCACCGGTGCTCCATCTTCATGTATCATCAGTGTCACCGCCTGCGGTGCCGTAGTAGTAAAAGCGGGCGTTAAACACTACAACAACAACGCACTAATAAAGAACTGGGGATTGGCAGATCACCAGCCAATCAGCGCAATGCCTCTTGAAACACACCCACCACCGCCAGAGTATAAATAAGGAAGTGACCGCTTGGTCTCTCTCTGGTCAGCACAGAGTGAAACCTGAAGAAGCCCAACATAGGGGGGGGGGGGGGGGAACGTTGACATTCATTATAAAGAAGATGTGTCCTTCCTTGGAAGACTCAGATACAATGGACACCGGCCACCGAAGCCTTCACAATGCATTGAATGTTTAAAACGTCAAGAATCCAATTTAAGAGAAGTGAACTGGGTCAAGTGAGTGTATAGGATTTAAGGAGTAGTCAACAACTAGGTCATTAGGGCCTGAGCTGGGTCGAAAAAATTAGATGTGAACTCATTCGTAATGGAACAGGGGAGAAGTGGTGCAGTGGTTATTTTTAAAGTTACCCCTTGTTCAGGCTCCAAGTGCATCAGTCTAGTTAATTGTTTTGTAATGGAATTCTGTACTTAGTTTGATTCCTGGAGTTACTAATTATTTTCTTATATTCTTTACAAATAAGAGTGATGACTCTTGTTACATCTATGGGAGGTGACAACGATTAAAGCAAGTTCTAAATTATAAATCTGTTTTTAATTGCATGTTTTATTTCAGATAACTATTTGAACTGAACATATAATATACACTGACTTATGAATGAGTTTTGAATAAATTATTTGTCTTGAAATTTTAAGAAAGTTAAGAACCTTGATGTATGACCTATCGAAACAGAAGTTAAAGCTATATTGTAACTTTACTCTATATTTCATTATTTATTTTCTCAAACTTTTACAATTGGTATAACCTCATACACCAATTTAACATAATTACACTCAAACTTTACATTAACTTTCACAGTTAACCTTTTTCATCCTAAAAGTTACTTGGTCTGCAAAACTTACAAAGCCACATTTCTCTATTACATTTAACTATTGGCTCACTCAACACAAATATACCAAATTACACTCTTAAAACTCTTTTTGGTACTCAAAATTTTAACCCTTAAGCTTTTAAATTCTGTTATTTTTCTCTGCTCTCTAGTAATGATCATCCAAGGAGCATCTAATCTATGGCAAGCTTATTCCATGGAGATCTTACCCAATGTCACATTATTATATAAAATTTACTTTTTACATGGTTACAATTAATATGGTTATGGGAAACAAACATTTTTGATTATATTTCTGGTGTATGTAAGTGAAGAAAGCTTTTCATATTAATAAATATTATCATGGTGGCCTGGGAGTGAAGAATCTTATGTTGACCAGTTTCACCCTTATTTTTTTTATATATTGATGTCAGGAGCTTCACTTTATGTGAAAACTCTGTAGCCGTTGTCTTGTTCTGTAACTATGGGCCGAAGGTACATAGGCTGATAAATTGTTTCACAGACATACAATCTATAAATCATTTCCAGAGCTTGGAGGAACTTTTCAGGGGAGATTAAGGAAATCATCTGAAAATATTAACATGCTTTTATTAAGAGGTAGAACTGGAACTTAAAAATTCAATGCCACAACTGGGATTTGAACCACAGACCTTCCGCTTGCCGGGCAGACGCTCTAACCACTGAGCTATTGTGACAAACTGCCAGAATGGCATTAAATTCTCAAGCCAGTTCGTATTTCTCCTGGTAAACTATGTAATAGCGGAAGGTCTGTGGTTCAAATCCCAGTTGTGGCATTGAATTTTTAAGTTCCAGTTCTACCTCTTAAACTTTGCCCACACACGGCTTGTGTGTTTAAAAACACCAACAGTAAGTTTGTTGGCATAAATAAATAATAATAATGCTTTTATTAATTTAATTTAAAAGGTGAGTTAATTAATAACACTGAACAACACTTACAACATATTTTTCCGGGACGCGTTTCGAAGGTAACTTTCCTCCATTATCAACCGGACAATAACTGGGTTTCCATGGTGCTTGATGGTGCAGATGGTGATGCTTCTTCTGGTGTTTCTTCTGGTGGCGGTTCAATGAACTTACTGAAAATGTCTCTCTGAGGAATGTCGAAATTAAATACTTGGTTTCTATTTTTTAAAATAAAGATTTGTTCCCATGTGGACAGTTCTTGTTTTCCGGTTATGTGTTTAAGAAGTTTCGGTTCTAGCTTTATGTCATGATTTTTTGTCCAAAAGTGAAATGCAACCGCTGATTTTTCTAATTGTTTACTCTTAATGTTTCTAACGTGTTCCTTGGATCTAATTTCTAAATTTCTTTTGGTTTTTCCTATGTATATTTCATTACAATCACTGCATTCAATTTGGTATATGCCAGATTTTTTGTTAGGTGGAATAGCATCTTTGATGTTTGAAAGTAGTAGGTTTTTTATGGAGTAATGGTTTACTGCTGCTAGCTCAATGTTGTATTCCTTGAACACCTTTTTAAATTTATCAAAGGCCCATGGATGATATGTGAATTTTTTGAATATCATTTTTGTTTTTGCTGCTGTGAGAGTTGTAGTTTCTTTTAATAATCTTTTCTTTTCTGCTTGTTTTACCTTTTTATCTACTAATTCTTTGGGAAAGCCGTTTTTTGTGCTATTTCAATTATTTTGTAATATTGTTGTTGTTGTTGTTTTCTAGTGCCTTGCATCTGGCAATGAAGCCATTAGCATTCGTGCTTTCCAATACTTTTGAACATGGCTTTCATGTAACTGTTTTCCTAACGGGCACCAGTTTTACAATGTGGCAGTTACATCACCCGACTTAAACCCCCATTTTGCAAGGGGGACCACACCTATCGTTGGTCAACGGGTCCATCGGACCTAGCCGGGATATATATATTCTGTTTTATATTCTTCTGCTGAAAGAGGGATGTTCACCAATCTATGTGTTAAACTATTGAAAATTGCTTGTTTGTGGCTTCTTGGATTGTAACTATTAGCTTTTATGTAGTTGTCTGTCTGCGTTGGTTTTCTGTGAATACCGAAATTTATTCTATCCTTGTTTTTGATTAATTTTAGATCTAAAAATGGTAATTTATTATCTTTTTCTACTTCCACTGTGAAATTTATACTTTTGTCCTGTATGTTCAGAAGTTTTAATGCATCACTGATGTGTCTTTTTGGAACTATTGCAAATATATCATCCACATATCGCTGCCAGAGTTTGAACATCCACGGGAAACCTTTTGTGATCCTTATTTCCAATGAACTCATGTAAATATCTGCTAAGAATGGCGAGAGAGGGTTGCCCATTGCTAAACCTGAAGTTTGACGGAAATACTTTGTTTGGAACTGGAAGAAATTTTGTTCTGTGCATAATTTGGTGAGTTCTATGTATTCTGCAATTTCTGACGATGACATTCCAAGTGATTTGAGCCAATTTTTGATCAGTGATGGGAGCTTTTCTATTGGTATACTGGGAAATAGTGACTCTACGTCAAAGGAGGCAAGGGTGTCCTCTTCTGTTAATTTGAAGTCTTTGATATGTTCTATTAGTTCATAACTGTTTCTTATGCTTAAACTTTCAAATTAGGAAATGAATTAAATTTATTAGATAGCCATTTTGCCAGTTTGTAAGTTGGTGAATCTATGCTGCTAATTATGGGTCTCATGGTAATGTCTGGCTTGTGTATTTTGGGTAAACCATAGATTCTGGGTACGGTTGGATTATTTGGTTTAATTGCATATTTGTTTGGTATTATGCTTGCAATTAAACCATGTCACCTTGCTGGAATCCTCGACTGTTGGCTTGCCTGTCATACCGGGTCCTCATGTGGTCGCTCGCCATCTGTATGTTCTGACGAGCCATCTCGTGCATGTCATGGAGATGGTCTACTAGATTCTCCACATACTCGGTTGCCGGCTGTTTCGCTTCCGGGGGGCTCCCAAAAGCCAGGTCACAAGGGAGGCGTAGCTCTCGGCCGAACATTAGGCTTGCTGGTGTCGTGTGTCGATGAACGGTAGGCCAGCAAGAACAGTGGTACCTTGAGGTCCCAGTCTCGCTGATGGCTGGCCACGACCTTCCTCAGGTGCTCCTCTAGGGTCTTGATGTATCTCTCGACCATGCCGTCCGTCTGTGGATGTAGGGGTGTTGTGCGGGTATTGTTCACCCCAAGTCTTTCCAATGCCTCCTTCATTAGGTGCGACTCAAAATTGGTGCCCTGGTCGCTGTGGAGCTCTAACGGGACCCCAAAACGGCAGAACAGCTGTTCCACGAGGCAGTCTGTAATCGTCTTCGCCTCTTGGTTCGGGACGGCATACACCTCCAGCCACTTGGTGAAGTAGTCCACAGCTACCATCAGGTACTTGTTGCCTCGATCGGACACTGGGAATGGTCCAGCTATGTCGACGGCGATGCGTTCGAAGGGCGCTCCGATGTTGTACTGCTGCATGCGACCCCGGCTCCTAGTCTGGGGGCCGCGACTCGCCGCACACACGTGACATTGACGGCACCAGTTCTCAGCGTTTGCTCGGAGCCTCAGCCAGTAGTAGCGCTGTCGGAGTTTGTCGATCGTCCGGTTTGCTCTTAGGTGTCCACCCGAGGTACCGGCGTGCACTTCCTCCAAGACTTCCGGGACCTTAATTCGGGGAAGTACCAACTGCTCTTTCTGGGTCTTCCCATCAGGTGATTCCCATACCCGAAACAGCACGCCCTCTTTGGTCTTCAACGAGTCCCATTGGGCCTAGTACGACTTGTATGTAGCGCTTCTGGGTGCGATGCCCTCCCAGGTTGGTCTCGTCCCTGCCTGCACTTCTCTCAAGAGTGGCCCCAAGTCGGCGTCCGCCAGCTGCTCCCTCCTCAGGCCCGCGCTATCCCATCCATCCGCAGGCACTGCCGTGACCACTCTGACAGCTGCGGTACGCTCCTTCTCTTCCACTCTTGCGCATTGGCCGCACTCTTCTGGGCAGGGTCTTCGGGACATGGCGTCTGTGTTGCCGTGGCTCTTCCCTCTGCGATGTGTGGAGGTGAAGTCGTACTCCTGCAACCTCTGGACCCAACGGGCTGTCTGGCCCTCCAGGTTTCTAAAGCTAAGTAGCCAGGTTAGGGCGGAGTGGTCTGTCCTCAGGTGGAATGGCTGACCGTACAGGTACTGTGGAAGAGTGCTCCAAGGTCTTCACTACCACCAGTAGCTCTCGTCGGGTGACACAGTAGTTCTTCTCTGCCTTGGACAACGTCTTGCTCTAGTAGGCTATCACCCGCTCGTGGCTGTTCTGCACTTGGGATAGGACGCCTCCAATGCAATGGTCGCTGGCGTCGGTGTCCACAATGAAGACGTCGCCTGGTTGTGGGAATCCCAAAATAGGAGCACTGCAGAGCGTCCTCTTCAGCTGCCGGAAAGCGCCTTCGGCGTCCTCCGTCCACACATAAGGTCGATGTTCTTCCGTCAGGCGAGTGAGGGGTTTGGCGATGCTGGAGAAACCCTTTATGAAGCGGCGGTAATAACTGCACAATCCAAGGAAACTGCGCAGTTCTCGCTTATCCTTTGGGCGAGGCCAATCTCTCACGGCCTGTGTCTTCTCCGGATCCGTGGCCACTCCGGTTGGTGAGATATGTGGCCCAAGTAGTTGACTTCCCTGCGGAAGAGCTGGCACTTCTTGGCGTTCAGCTTCAAGCCGGTCGCCTGCATTCTCTGTAGCACCTTGCTCAGTTTGTCAAGATGGTCTTCGAATGTCTTGCCGACGATGATGATGTCGTCCAGGTATAACAGGCAGGCGTCATAAGTCAATCCTCTCATTACTGACTCCATGAGGCGTTGGAAGGTAGCTGGTGCGTTGCAGAGAGCAAAGGGCATAACTGTGAACTGCCAAAGCCCTTGGCCTGTCGAGAATGCGGTCTTCTCCTTGTCTCTCGGGTCTAGAGCCACCTGCCAGTAACCCGATTTCAGGTCCAGGGTTGAAAACCACTGCGCACCAGCAAGCGTGTCCAGGGTGTCGTCAATCCGGGGTAAGGGGAAGCAGTCCTTCCTGGTGACAGCGTTCAGCTTCCTGTAATCTACGCAGAAGCGTAGCTCGCCATTCTTCTTCTTCACCAGAACTACAGGGGAACACCAAGGACTGTGAGACTCTTCGATCACTCCCTTGGTTCTCATGTCCTCCAGCATGTCTCGTACCGCCGCTTGTTTAGCCAACGGAACGCGTCTAGGTGGTTGCCGAATAGGCCGGGCGTCTCCGGTGTTGATGTGGTGAAGCACTCGGTGCGTGCGGCCGTAATCGCTGCTGCCTTGGCTGAAGACGCGCTGATATCGTCTCAGCAGTTGTTGGACCTTCTCTCTCTGTTCAGCGGTCAGGTGGTCGGCCGCCCTCTCCAGTAAGCCTTCCAGCCGGGGCCCCAGGTGTTGCGTCGGCACCGGCTCCTGGGTCTTGTCTATTGGTGTTACGCTGACCACGGGCTCGCACGCCCCCAAATCCGTCCCGGCCTGGACGTCGTGATCGGTGTCTGTTGGGTTGAGCAGTCTCACCGGCACCTCCTCTCGGCACGGCAACAATGTCCCGGCTACACATAGCCCGTGCACATGCGTCTTCCGGTCCAGCAGCATGTTCTTCTTGCGCTGGCCTTCCAGTCGCGCCGTCACTACCATTCTCCAGGGCGTCAACGCGTTGGCCGAGGTCCTCCATCTTTCCACCGAGCTCTTCCACCTTTCCACCGAGCTCTTTCACATCCTTTCTTACGCCAGCCAGTTGCTCGTCAATTTTCGCCGATAGCTCCGTCTTCATCTCTTTCAGCTCGGCAGCGAGGTTGTCGTTTGCCGTCTTCATCTCTGCTTTCAGCTCTTGTAAAAAGCTCACCAATGTAGCCTCCATCGTCATATCCCGCTTCTGACACCAGTGTGACTTTGGTGGGTGTAAAGTAAAGAAGACAGATCTAGTCGAGATAAAGAAACACTTTTATTTCCGTAAACAGTAACTTTGTACACTCGTTGCAACAGCAAGAAAGTCTTTACCGATTCACCAACAGCACGGCTCAGAATTCGTAACACAAAAACTGTCCCTTCTCATACTTTACCGCTATTTATATCTCCCAGGCACTATTCTGGAAACTTCAGGAAAGTTCAGTTATTATTGCGGTGAAATACAAAGCAGAAAATTCCAGAAGTCTCTGTCCCTTTCTCTCTTTCGGCAAGCGCCCCAAAAATGCGGCCATTCTCTGTCTCTTCCCTTTGGCTCCTTTGCGGTAGTGCCGACAATAATGCGATGGGCGACAGTATTTATATATTGGATAATGTAGGTGCCTGGAGAGAGGGCCTGAGAGGAACATGAGACCCAGGGAAAGGATTGTGGACCGAAGTTCACCCAGAGCCAAGACACCTACAGCAGCTGGCAGTTGAGAAATCCACATAAGTTACATTGGATAAAGGAATTAAATTGCTTGAAAATATTGAGACGGAGATGACAGAGGTAGGCCGTGAGAGGGATGCAAGGGGGAAAGATTGCAAATCAAAGTTTACCCAGAGCTGGAAAATCCACAACAGCTGATAGTGTAGTTAAAACAGTAATTTTAATCTAATACTGTTCCAAAAAAGTTATTTGAAAAATAAAAAAAATTGCAAAAAATTTTAAATTCAAACATTTTAAAAAGATTACAAATTAAAAATACTTCCCTTACTTACCAGAGAAAGTAATAGGGAACTTTGAGACTAAAAAATTAAAAATAAATTATAGTTTCAAAAAACTACAAAAATACGCTTTATTAACAAATCAAACTAAAAAGTGGAAACTAATTTTTAAATATGAAGAGTTTGTTCTATAGCGACATAAAGTCTACTGGTTTATTATAATTAGAAAGTGCAATACGTTTAAAATGAAAAGGCTGTATTAACAAGATGGGTACCTAACATCAAGTGTTATAAGTAGTTCATTGGTAGCTATTTATAAAAGTAAAGATACAAAAATATCATAAAAAGCATCAGCTTATTGGGATACTCCAAAAAACAACTGACATTTTTCACCCATTGTGGTACGATCTCGTTATATTTGGTGATATTTCATCTGTTAGGTTGCATTAGTACTGCCAGCTGTTTATAAAATATAACAATGGTAAAACTACAGCCATAGTTGATGTTATCGCATCTCTTATATTGCCACAGAAGCCCTTGTTTTTGACCCTGTGGCAGAGAAGCCAACCAGTGGATTTTAAAACAATCTGTTTAGGTGTGGTATTGATTAATTAATCTGTGGATGCCATTGTATTGCTTGTGTTTGCATGATTTTGTCTTGAATTGTTTTAGAGCAGTATATGCAATTATAGTTAGTTATTTTTGTGTTCGCAACACAGTAATGCATTAAATATACATATTATAATATTTAGGATTTGAAAATGATTGTATCCATTAGTGTCATTGCAGAAGAAGGTTTGCTGAAAATGAGTAGGTTCATTATGGGTTGTGTGGCAACGATGTTCAAACATAATATCGTTTGAAAGCACTTTAACCCTGGGATATTTGAGATTAGCAGTAATGCTTTTATTACGTACATTGGCAGTACTGCTTTTGGCATAATTTTGTCTGCAGTTTAGTGTAAGTTAGTCATATTGAATTCTTGGGAACTGCCGATAAGCTGTAGCTTTTACCCACATAGTCCCATGGTTTTTCCAGAGAAACATTTTATTATAAATATTGAAGTATTCCAAGTAGTTTAATATGCTTTTTTCCTGTTTATGTGGCTTAAAAATATTTTGTGTGCATTTCAAAAAAGAAGCCTATAGCTATGGGTTACCTATTTCCTCCAATTTTTCAAGCTTAGTCTGCATAAAAAACAAACAGGTGATAGTTTGTGCTCATAAAATGAGAAAATAGTTGCTATAAATTTAAAAGCTTCCATACTTGACAGCAATTTGACTATGGATATTTGTGGGACCAGTGATCTAATGGTCAGCATACCAGATTTTTACAAGGATGTCTTGAGTTTAAGGCGTGCCAGTATTTCATTTTCACTTTCTCTATTTTTGCTTTTTCTTTTATCGGTGTGACATTATTGTTAGGCAATGCACTGATAAAATACAAGCTTTATGTTATAGATTAATTTGTATATTTTTTTTGTCCAATGTCCATGTGCTTTTTGAGGAATAATTAGAAACAAAAACATCTGCCTGTTCTCACTTCTATAGTTTTTCACATGGCGCCTACAAATCCAGCAGTCGTGGTTTGAATCAGCTGATAGAATGAATCCATCATCCATTTTTTTTAAAAGTATGTTTTTATCTTCTGTGGAATTCTTGTTTATGTGATGATAGTTTACTTAGAAAACGTATGCCATGGAAGGCTCTGAAAGTTAATAATGGTTTATACCAGGTCTTCAGATTTATTCAGCCTTACTGCCAATCAGTTGAAATGAATTACATCATTATTGGTTCAATGACCCCTTGTCTCAAAGGAGAGATGTGAAATTGAACCTTGGACTGCATGCATTTCTGAATTCGTAAACAGGTTGATGTAGTGTGGTGGTGCAGAACTGTTTTTCACTGGGATATTTTGTGTATTCTTTGCACACAAGATGGAAGTGACAGAATTTGCATGGTTGAATGCTACTTCCAAACTGGAAGATACAATGGGGAATCTATCATTACAACATTGGCTGTTGTATGAATGATTTTTTCCATTCTTACCCAGAATTTTATCAAGTCCCAACACAAAACATAATAAAAAGGCTTAAAAGATTAGAATACCTAAGATTAATCTGATGTCATTAAATGTTTAGTATTCCTTTAATGCTCCAACTGTTTTGTAGTTTTTAGTACAATACTGTTATGTTGCTTTTGCACGTTTTCTTCTTAATTTATTCTGTGTAGGCAAGTTTTCATTTACCACTATATAAAATATGGACAAGCTTTTTTGTAATGAAAAACTTGTGCCATTAGAGTAGAGACACTCTACGTTACAAAAGCTTTCCAATTTCTGTATATCGCATAATCATTGGGGAATGTGTGCTCAAATTTGAGATTCCCTTGTGATCTAGGGAAATGTGAATCAGTTGAGGAATTTAATGTCTTGTTTTTTCCTTTATGTTCCATTTATATGTCACCTTTAGCATTTGTCATATTGGTGGCTCTCTAACCTCTTGGAACAATTGCAACAGTGTTCACTCACTTAATGGTGGTTTTGAACGTTGGCTTTCGATTACTTTGTTTTATTACATTAAATTCACACACACATTCACACTCCCAGATTCTAGGGAGGCTGGGGAATAATCCTAGTGGAAGAAAAATTCCCACCCTTCCAATGGGTAATCGAACACGGGATCCCTTGCAGAGCAGGCAGGTGCTGTACTGAGTGAACTACAGGGCCAGTCAATTTAATGTTGTACCACTGATGTGTATAATGTTTTCATAGGCAAGTTATAGTTTATGTGAACAAAAAGTGAGATATGGGTATATGTACTTACAAGCAAAACTTTGTGTGCCATTATGACAACTGCCCCCTATGAAATTTGTATCAATAGTTTAATAGCAATAGTGAACTTAGTCTATGTACAAGGCAAGAAAAGTTGTTTTCAAGTATAAGTTTATTTCACCCTGTAAGACTTACATCAAAGTGGAATACGTCAAATTTGCACATAACATTAAGACAATACAGTTGAGGAGATTGAAATACAAAATACAGTATTACAAAAATATAGTTACAAATTACATTTCATAATTAATCTTGAACTATGCTCTAGTACAAAACATAATTCTTTTAGTGTTTGTACAATTCAGTCTTCTTTTCTATAGTTGGCAGGGCCATCTTCATTTCTGTTTATTGATTTAACTTGACAGTCCTCAGACATATGTAACAGAGCAACATAAAATTGATTAGAAGTTGAATTGATATATGAGATGCATAGTATCAAAATCTGCCAAATCCATTTTTTGACCAAACTGAGTTATGCATCGCTTCTGACAGATTTTACCTCAAGGAATTCAATGGTGCCATGAAATGAGAGCAACACCTGACACATTAAAATATGTAGTAATAAATGAGGCGGAGTATCAGTAAGTGGCAGCTGGTACCTAAAATAACAGGGGGTTCACTACTTTTAGTTCACTACTTTTACCTTTCTGTTGTTGTTGTTTTCTAGTGCCTTGCATCTGGCAATGAAGCCATTAGCATTCATGCTTTCCAATACTTTTGAACTGTAGTTTCTTCTGATCTTAATGCTTCACAGGTCTTCAAGTGTTCTTCATTCATTTCTGCTGGATCGTTACACAGGACACATATTGGTGAGGCTGAGATACCTATTCTGTAGAGATGACTTGCCAAGCAGTCATGATTACTTTTACCTTTCTAAATAGTTTGATTTTCTAAATTGCATAAAGTATTTCAGTAGCTCTGAAATTACCTTAAACCAGCCTGATCACATTGATGGGGTTGAATCTCCTGTAAAGGTATATTTGTAGAGAAATTCCATCCTTTCCTTTTGCTTGACGAATCAGTCTATGACTCTCGTTGAAATATAGAATACTGTGGATCATTTCCTTATCAATAGACAGCATGGCAAGAGCACACAGCCATCTTCATCCATGGTGCCTACTTCTAAGAAACTTTTAGATCCAGAGAAAGTGGAGAAACGTGCTTCACACGTTATTGGAATAGTAACTACTAATTTCAACAATTTCATAACATCACCACAATTTTTGCAGGTTATTTTCAATTAAAACTTTAGAAGGGCTTATTGCACTTTTCATTTCTTCAAAATCACTTCGAGAATAAATGATCTGTAGTTCTGGTTTGACTTAGATTTATTTTAAAATGGATAGGACTGCACTTCAGAAAGGATTTTTTCAGAAAATTTATTTTTCAACGAAGAAAAGGAATGCTGGTCAAGTAAATTAGTGGCCAATAAGTGACTGGAGAATTCAAACCTCGGTTGGCTTTGATGTGTTATTATATGACACACTTCCTTTGCTGCTACATTCCTCCACAAATAGGCAGTTTGCTGCACTGCCCCTTTCTTTATCAGGAGCAGATCAAATGCGAGTGGTGATTCGAGATATGGCCTGTTTGCGTGTGCTACAGACAATAACATATGGAACAGAGACTATCAATAAACTCAGTCTGCATTTTGGAAATATTGACTTGTGTAAACTGCACTGCAGCACGATGTGGGATTTAAAAATATTCTGCTCTCCTAAAGCACTCAAATCATTTTCCATGGCTGTACTTTTAAAGACTAGCATTCTTCATGTGCTCTTTTACAACTGCATCAAAAGATGAAGTGAAATTTATCATCTCTCTGAATATTCCAGGATTGTTAGATTCTGCTGCTCACTGCAGAAGTTAATGCAATAAATTATTTTGGAAAAAATATAGCGATTTTTCCTTACATTGTCATTGTGTCTTTCTATATTCTGTCTGAAAGCTGAGCTAGGCTGTTGCATAATTTGTGTTTTTCCAAGGACTAATAAATCTAAATAAGCATTCTTATGTGAAATAGATTCTTCGTGCTTCTTAACCTTCTGTTTTAGGTGACTTAGATTTGCCTCCCCAGTGCATGTCCAGCTTATATATTTACCCTTAGCAAACAGCAAGCATTTCTTTTATTTATATTTACATTAAAAGACCTGCAACATGCCTTACCTTGGCTTGTTTGCACATGTTTTAATTTGAGAGAAGGTATTGGTCTAGAGCTTCTTTATTTCACACTTTTCTTTCAAGCTTAAAGCTGAGAAATCTGTTTCTAAAGGTTATTGAAAGCTATTCATTCTTCTTGGAAAATAGCTCTAAGAACAGATGAATAGCAAATGAACACTAAAGCACAAGTAAATAACTGAATACGCTGTAATACAGTTAAACGATTGTAGACAAGCACTCCTTTATTACAGTGAAAACACATGTGCTAATTGTTCTGGTTAGGTTGCTTTTAGTTTGGGTTGATTCGTGCGTTTCCGCCAGAGTCCGACTTGCAGTTGGAGCTGCTACTCCGACCAGCTCATATTCAGCTATACCTAGCGACCTCCCCTCATGCCTCTCTCTGCCGAAAGAGCACCCATAAGCTTACACTCAGAGGTTCTCAAGAGTAATTGAACTTCGGGAATGTCTGGGCAAACTTTAGCACATATGTGTGCTATCTGAAGACTTCAAGGTTTTTTATGCAATAAAATACTTTGAAAATGCAAATAAAATTACCTAACACGAGAAAGAAAGTAAAAATGATTGTTTAAATTTAATTTGGACAAACAACCTTTTTCTGGGATTTCACTGAACCACTGAACATATAGGACCCGCTACCCCTGGTATCAGTATCCACCAAATCCAGCATGTATATTGACATTTTTAGTTTCAAAGTGTGCCAAATCCCTTTCACCAATCAACGCCTTCTGTGACTTCCCAGTTTGACTCATGAAAATGTTGCTGGCTACATATGGTGTGAAAGTGACTTTTCTGAGAATGCAAGCATAATTTCTTCTTGTCTCGGTCGTCACAATAATAAACACAGTTTTAAGAGGAAAAAATGGTTACGTGTTGAAAAAAATGAAGATGAAGTAGTTCAAGAGGAAGAAATATACACAAATGTAATGTAAAATGAAAGAAAGATTAAAAATCTAAGAGTCATATTTAATAATGGTTCTTGATTTGTACTGTAGTCAAGCAACACCTGCTTTTATTGGGTATTAACACTAACTTTTCAAATAGCAAAATTCATTAAAGTTATTTTTATATTATGTGAATAGCAGAACCTCATTTATTGTTACACAAAATTACAAATTTTTAATTCTTCAGTTTCAAAAACCACTAAATTCCAATTTTGATATCAAAACCCACCACATCCAATTTTCCTCAAATTTATTTCTAAAATATTTAGAAAAACATATTCCAGAAGTACTTTATATTCCATAGTTTTATGTTAAAAGACTGATTTAATACTTTAATATTGAAGTTAAATTACTTTGGATAGTAGTTTATTCTGGGCAGTTTTTTGCAATTATCCAACAAATTATAATTTTTGCAAAACTTTAAGGCATATGGAGGCGGGGCATACCTTGGACTCTAGCGAATCCTACGCTTGCCCCTCCTACCAGCGCTGCCAAATGTGGTGCATGCATCTCACACACTGTTATGTACAGAACCTCTGACGGTACACGCACTACGCTTGGCAACAGCGCTCTGCTTGAGCATTGGCCAGCGTTCACACGCCGTTAACTTTTGCGAGCGGTATAGGTGAATGGATTTGGCAGTGTTTGATACTAGGCACCTCATATATTGATATAGTAATCAGTCACATGAAAGAGATGACCTGATTCACATCATTTAAGCCCTTTCCCTGCAGTGACTGCTGAATTCCTCAATTGAATAAAACTGATTAATTAGTAAGAATTTATGGACTTTATTCTTGAATTTTGTTACCGAATTTATAGTTCTCAAATGTATAGGAAGATGATTATTCTTGACACCAGTATGCTTAAATGACTTCTCAAAAAGATTTATTATGTGAAAGCTCACATGCAAATTATTTTTGTTTCTGGTATTGTGGATATGTACTTCACCATTCATTGATAGATTTGCTATATTTTTCTTAATATGAACCAGTAAGTAAACATGGTAAAACAAGAATGTTTAATTGGTGGTAGTGCTCCTGACAGCTTTTTAGGTTTAATACACCTATGATTATTCTCATGGCCTTTCTCTTTAATTTAAATATTAAATTACTGTTTACTGAATCTCCACAGTACAATCCCATATGATGTCTGAGAGTGAAAGTGTGCAAAATACGAGGGTCCTTCAATAAATAACCAAACTAATTTTTTAATTAACATATAAAGGCTTTATTTCACTAACATTTACCTGCACACTTTCGAAGTACTCTCCCTCTGATGAAATACAATTATTCCAACAATTTACCCATTGTTCGAAACACTCATTGAACCCATTTTAGGACAGTCTGTTCGGGATACCCATGACACCATTGTTCAACTCCTTATACTTTGAAAATAGCGACCATGAAGCTCCTGTTTCACTTTAGGAAAGAGGTGAAAATCACATGGTGCGAGATCCGGAGAATAAGGTGGATGAGGCATGATCTCAGTGCCCATTTCTGTACTTACATCTTGAGTTGCACGAACTCGATGAGCAGGGGCATTATCCTGATGTGAGATCCATCCTCTCCTTGCGAGATCTGGTCGCTTTTCAGCAATTTTTTTCTTCAGTAGCCCCTTCAGTACGTCACAATAGTAAGCAGCAACTGTGCGTTGATTAGTTACAACATGATCATACAGAACACCCTGTTTGTTAAAGAATACGAGATGCATGACCTTTCCTGCACTTTTCTGAACTTTTGCTTTCTTAGGCCTAGGGCTCGATGAATATTTCCACTGCAAACTCTCCTGTTTTGTTATCGGGTCTTAATGGTGGAACCAACTCTCATCGCAAGTGATGACCCTATTCAGAAAGTCTGGTTCCTGTCGTAACCTTCCGAGCCATTGTTGACATGTCATGACGCGGTGAGCCCTCTGTTTGTCCTTCAGCATGTGCGGCACCCATTTCGCTGCAACATTTTGATAGCCAAGATCATTGCGAATTATGTCGTCTACAGTTCCAACGGACAAATGCATTATGTCTGTAACTTTCGAAATTGTTATGTGACGATCTTCTCACACAATTATGTCAATTGTGTTAATGTTAACTTCTGTTTTTGCTGTTACGGGTCTTCCAGAGCACGGAGAATCTTGAAGGTCTTCATGACCCCCTTTGAAATGTTTATACCACTCAAAGACTTGTGTTTTGCCTAAAGTTTGGTCTTTGTATGCTTTCTGCACCATTTCGAAGGTTTCTGTAGGAGTTTTGTCTAACAGAACACAAAACTTTATTGGTGTGCGTTGCTGCAATTTCAGTTCCATGGTGAGTGCAATAAACACGACCTCTCGTATCAGGCCCTAACTCCCAACTGATTCACTCTGTATGACTGGCACTCACAGCACTGCTAGAGGAAGGATTTACCTTTCCACCACTAGCAGCCATGGCGCTCCAGGGCGGTTTATTTAAATACAATTAAATTAGTTCAGTTATTTATTGAAGGACCCTCGTAACAAGTACTCAGTGCCTCTGAGGAAACTCTTTCCTTTAATTGATATTGGAGAAAGTTGATTTTACTTAGTTTCATGGCTAGTTTTTTAATATGGTTATTCCAGCTTAGGCTAGTGTCAATCCATAGGGCCAAAAACTTTGTGTGGGTTTCATTTTCCAGGAGTTTAGATCCAATTTTGGTATTATAGTTCTCAGGAGTTTTACATATTTTATGACAGAAGTTCATTGACGCAGTTTTATCTTCATTAACCACTAGCTTGTTGGATTTAAACTAATTTAAAAGTTCGTGAATAGTGTCTGAGAAGTTTTCTTTAAGGTTCTCCATGAATTTCCCTTTAATGAATATGCTGGTATCAACAGCAAATAAGGTAATTATTTTAATTTAAAAGGTGAGTCAATTAATAACACTAAACAACACTTACAACATAATTTTCCAGAACGTGTTTGGAAGGTTAACTTTCCTCCATTATCAACCGGACAATAACTGTGTTTCCATGGTGTTTCATGGTGCAGATGGCAATGCTTCTTCTGATGTTTCTTCTGGTAACGTTCCCATGTGGACAGTTCTTGTTTTCCGGTTATGTGTTTGAGAAGTTTCGGTTCTAGCTTTATGTCATGATTTTTTGTCCAAAAGTGAAACACAACTGCTGATTTTTCTAATTGTTTACTCTTGATGTTCCTAACATGTTCCTTGGATCTAATTTCTAAATTTCTTTTGGTTTTTCCTATGTATATTTCATTACAATCACTGCATTCAATTTGGTATATGCCAGATTTTTTGTTAGGTGGAATAGCATCTTTGATGTTTGAAAGTAGCAGGTTTTTTATGGAGTAATGGTTTGCTGGTGCTAGCTGAATGTTGTATTCCTTGAACACTTTTCTAAGTTTATCAAAGGCCCATGGATGATATGTAAATTTTTTGAATGTCATTTTTGTTTTTGCTGCTGTGAGAATTGTAGCTTCTTTTAATAATTTTTTCTTTTCTGCTCATTTTACTTTTTTAAGTCATTATTACTTGACTTTTTAATGTACCAGGGTAAGTCGTTGATGTAGAGTATTGTGTTTGTTCTCTTTAGCCTGACCCACTACGAAGTGATATTGCGACATTAGTAATGAAGGACTTTAAGCTGGATCCTGATGTAGGTGCAGTGTTAGTTGGTTTTGATGAGCATTTCAGCTACCCAAAAATGTTGAAGGCTGCCAGCTATCTCAACCAGCCTGACTGTCTCTTCATTGCCACCAACACAGATGAGAGAGGCCCAAACAGGGTCAATAATTGTATAATACCTGGTAAGGAATTTAACAATTTGTTTATAGGATTTGTTTTACATTTAAGAACCCATAGTAATTTGGCATAAGATATTAGATACCCTTTGGATATATTTACTTACAACTGAAGAGGTGCTCTTGTGGAAATCAATGTTAAAATTTTTATTGACTGTTTTAGCATTACCAGAAACATACATACTGGTACAATGAAAACAAATGCAGTTCATTTTGAGGGAAAAGCAACATTGTTAGAAGAAAGTGGATCATGGCTGTGACTGACCATGCTTTATGAAAGAAATACTAGTTTAGTATATTCAAAATTCTCTTTAGATGACAAGGTCATAACTTCATCAGTATTAAATGGTAACTTATGGTATTGTTTGAAACTAAATTTATTATGCCAAAGCCATTTATATTTATGTACATTATGTATAGAAAATTTGCTAAATGTATGTCCCCACAGAATAAATTTTACTTTGTTCATGATAACTTTAAATTGTTGCTATTATGCACATATTAATTTTAAAAATTGTAATGTAATCATGCTATATTTTTAATAATGCATGATTAATATGCAATTTTAAAGCATGGACTTATTTAATATTAGCTTACGTAAAGTATCATTGCCACCACAATGAATGCAACAATTAATGTTTGATATAATGAATGTTAAGAGTATTAGCAATGAGAAGTCAATTGCTGCATCAGTGATCAGCCAATCCTAGTTTAGCTCCCTATCCTGAACCTTCCATTAACTTGTCCTGACCCTTAAACAAGCATCTATAGAACAGCAATGCCCAACCTTTACAAAAGAAGGGAGGTTGGATTTACCTCCTTCCACTATACACAAACTTTGCCATTGCGTGGTGTTGCAGGTTGTTGGTTACATGTACAGTGCATTTGATTTATGAAAGCACTTTAAAATCTTATGCGATAAATATACGAGGGCTGTTCAGAAAGTAACCTCCGATCGGTCACAGTGCGGGTAGTGGGGAGAGTAGCGATGCCATCTGTGCATTCACGCACTCAGCAGGTCAGTCAGCATCAAGCCGTGGTCGAGTGAACGTCGTACCTGCGCTAGTTTAGTGTTTGTGGCCGTTTGAAATGTGTGCTGCAATAGAAAACCCCCAAATGTGAAGACAACCTTAGAATGCACACCGGTCCAACGGCGAAGAAAGCCAAAGTGTTGGAGTCACGTGACATGCATCACGTGTCTAGAAAGTTGAGCGGGAAAGGTAAGAAATACACGCCAATAGTAATTGCAAGTGCAATATGGAAGTGATTGAAGTGAGCCAAAATAAACAATTTATGTGCTCTGAGCGTGGGAGGTGGTACAAGCAGAGACAACATTTGCGACGTCACGCTTCCACAGCTCACCCGGGGAGAGTGAATGCCATTGCACCTCTCCAAAAACTTCAGTTTAAGTGCAGCCTTTGCAACTTTGAAGGAAGATCAAAAAGTGGTTTATACGAACACTTGGAAGTTATACACGATAGACGTGTAAAATTGGAAGAACTGGAATTCTCATCATTTGGAGACTTCAAGAGTTGGAAAGAAGGAACTGAGGCGGCAGAGGTAGCAGAGACACTGAGCATTGCAGTATCTTTGCTGCAAGAGAACTCCCATGAATAAGTGCTAATGTAAGTTATTTTAAATTATACTATTTACTAAAATTAAAATTGCAGCTAACAGTACCTGCGAGTGACGGTTTAACTGAGAAAAATATATCTGTGTGTAATATTGGTATATTCTATTTGAGTGCACCCCGAGCCAGGCCTCCCAGAGGGGATAAAATCCCTATGCTGGTACCGGGGATCGAACCTGGGTGCTCTGCACCAGAGGCAAGCGCGCTACCAACTGCACTACGGAGGTGGTTTCCCTGTGAGTTCTCTAAAAGAAATGGGGCAAAATTGTATTCACATATGTATGGGCATCAACTGTTGACTCAAAAAAATTCAGCCTAAAACTGTTTCTCCACTAATGGTGCACCATACACCTGTCGAGCTGACTGAGTTAATACATACGAATCATAAACAAATACACATCGTGCAGTAGAAAACAAATACTGAGTTATAATACACTTTGTAACTGAGTACAGGAGTAAATAATAAAGCACACTGGTAGTAATACAGCCACACGATATCGTGTCAACTCAATACTGATTGTGAGCAGAGAAAAACAAGTGATGCTCGTCACCTTGTGTATATCAGCTGCTGGTGACGCGTTTCTGTGTGCACAGTGGAAAAGCACAGCGTACGATTCACATGTATTTGGATCTCTGTAGAATGGGGTGCTGAGAACCATATCAGTTAGAGAATTCATAAAAAAGTCACTCATACTCTATAGTTAAACCAGTTTAGATCAATGTTAATTGTTCTTCACATATGCCGTACACAGAACAAAGCTGATAATGAGAGTAATAAGATTGTAAACTTGCTACCTAAATACTTTTTACAACCACTGAATTTGATTATAATCCCTTTAAAATTGTCTACATTTTAAGTGAAAATAGGTAATGACCTAGCCCCTAGGCACACTCATTACTTAGGCTACATAAATACTGCTATTCATTGCATTGTATTTTTATTTATTTCTTGGACATACACAGTGGGATGCTGGAGTTGTGATTGTGGGAATAAAACTAACAAGCTGTTGGCTTCCAGTACTGTATTTTATTGCATACTCACCACACTTTCTCGTTCTGGTTATCGTTGCCATTACTGATGGTGTTGAACGAGCCTATACTTATTATTTTGTGATGTGAACTTATAACAGTGTCGGATTTAGGAGTTATGTATGTTCAATATAAATTATTTTGTGATGTAAACTTATAAAATGGTATTCAGGAGTTATGTATGCTACATTTTCATAATTTTCCGACATAAAATGTTAAAACTGTTAATATTCAGAGGAAGTTATATGAGTTCAGAACCCAATTATTTTGTGATGTAACTCAAAGAAGTGTTGGTATTCTGAAGGAGTAATGTGTGTTCAATGCCAATTATTTTGTGATGTAAATTTATAAAAGTGTGTATTCAGAAGTTTAGGACTTGTAAATTACCTATGTAAAACTAGATAAATAAAGTGTTGTTTATTAAATGGGGAAAAAGTTGTTCATACTTTCTTCATAAAGTAAAAATATACAGCACAACCATTTTGCAAAGAATGAATTATTTATGAGCAGCTGTGATAACTTTCAGTAGCTAGTGTACAATAACAGGAGTAATTCCGGGATTACAATGAACGAAATGTAATACAATTTCTAGTTTAGCGACATTTCTTACTTCACCATCTTGGCCATCAACATTCAAGAATATATTACAATACGCTAAATACTCTACTTTCTTTGGTAAACTGAACAGATAGCAGTGACGGCATGTTGTCTTTAATATTCCAGGTGTTGAGAAATCTTTATTTTATTATGCAGTGATTGCTTGCCTATAAATCAAGTTGGTGTGACTGACCATTATGTGATCATGTTAGCTACACAAACCTGTGTGTCTGTTTTAAGTATACATTTTGGCAATCCATCATTTGTTACTTTCTACACCAGCAACAATTTTTCTGAAGTGAGAGGGATGAGGTAAACTAGGGTCACCACTTTAAGCAGCAGGATAAGTTTAAAAAAAAAAAAAAAAAAAAAAAACAGTGCATGAACATACAAGTGAATCACAAGGGTATATTTTTGTTTCATTAACAGAAGCTGTACACACGTTATCTTCTTCCTGTTACACAGTGGGTTTTACTCTGCATTTCATGTGCAATATACTCTACCTGATCACATACTAATAGTTTATACTGACTTAAATGACTCACCAGATTTTCAAATTAAGTCCAATAATTACTGAGATTGAAAGGCACTGTTGTTATACACACACGTTTTTAAAACACTTTAACTTCTAAAGAAACTAACACTTTGAAACCTACAATGTGCTCATGCACTGCCATAAAATCACTTTCATACACAAACAGTGAGTAGTTTTCACTTTCAATCATAACAAATGGAGAGAACACCAATGACAAATCTTGTTTGGACACCATGCTCTGAAAAGTACATCTTCTTTGAGTTAATAACTTTATAATTTGACTTGCAGCCACATACACAACAGCTCTGCGGCTCTGAAACAACAGAAATAGGTCACCTGATTATAGCATTTGTAAGAAATACAGGTTATTTCAAATCTCAAAAAAATGATAGCTTACCTTATTTCAGAAAAAAATGCAGTAAACAAGCCACAGCTCCTTCAATAACAAACTGACAGCCATTTTTTTATTTTTTTTTTTATTAAGATCGATCAGCAATAATGCTTTTACAGATCTGTGAGAATAACAAAATAAATTACATTATAAAGTTGTTGAGGTTGGCTACATCAATGTAGTTCCTCGAACATAATTTGTCTCATAAAGGAGGAAGTAATGTAATAGATCACAGATACAAGGCAGTGCAGGAGAACATTTTAAACATTTTGTGAAAAAACGAAAGGTCGGAGTCTTCTGAGCTTGAGGTCGAACTGAGGCAAGCGTTTACGAAGGCGTGTTGGCCGGCGTGTTCTGACGCCGAGATGGTATTTTACAGCTCCAGGAACCTCTTGTAGGCGTATGAAAAAACGGCGTGCTGTTTGGCGTATGAACTGTGATATGGGGAGAAGTGGCCTAGTTCTTGATGTAGCTGTTGGTAGCGCACGAACCAGGGAGCATTAGTAGCGAGCCTATCATCTTGTTTTGAATTACCTGTAACCGATGTAGGTGTGATTTACAAGCACCACCCCAGATAGGAGCAGCATAAGTGAGAATAGGGCGAATAAGGGAACGATAGAGTAATAAACTGGAATCAAGTCCAAGAGAACTGCGTCTATTGAGTAGTGGATAAAGTTGAGAAAGCCGGGCTGAAGCAAGGTTAACAGTACGATTGATATGCGGACGCCAGGTAAGGCTAGTGTCAAATAACACCCCAAGATACTTCACTGGAACATTAGAAGGTAACCAAGGAATACAGGTGTTATGAATATACAAGGGTAGGGGTGTACGAATAATACGAAGAGAGAAAATTTTTGACTGACAGCCATATTTCCAGCAACTCAACTTTCTAAATGGTTACGTGATGCATGTCACGTGATGTCTTCGGCCACACTTCGGCTTTCTTCGCCGCTGGACTGGTGTGCATTCTAAGGTTAAGTTGGGTCAGTATAATCTGTGAGTTGGGTTAAGTAATGTGAAGTGGGTGCTGTTATAAGGTATTTTACAGCCAAAGGATATTCTGCAGCAGCTATTCATCGTGAGCTTTGTGCCGTGCCCTGTGGCCGTGCCTAATAGTGTTCTGTGCAGTGTTGCCATACGTACGGTCTGGACCGTACAAGTACGGTAATTTGCTTAACCCGTACGGTATACGGTCCAACTCTTTCTCTAGTTACCTTGCGTACGCCTAAAATACGGTCCACAGATGGACAGCTTATTTCTTGGCTTTGCTGAACCGTAGGTATGTCGCAAACACGTATATGTGATAGACTTTGATAAACAGGATGTAGATAATGCTGCGTAAGCGTAACACGAAATGATGACTGTAAACAAAACCAAACGTTATTTCACTTGGCACTGCATATCTGCTGTGGGGTATCACAAACGATACCCAACCTGTGTCAACATAATACGATATTTCATAAACTGAATGCAGGTCATGCAGGTGTTCTGTGAATGCAGTATCGTTTGGAATCGTATAGGGTCACCTTCTGGGCATTAACATTTTATACCACAGTTTTCAGTATCAGTCCGTGTAGGCCTGAAGTTTAGCGAACGGCACAGATAACGACTGTTCGAAAGTAGCATTGAAACGTGGAAGTTATTTGATAAAAGTTAGACGAACTATAACTTTCCTGTCAGTTCAATAGGATTGGTAATAAATGTGGTACAGTTACCATAAGTGCAATGGCTTCGTGTTCTGAAGATAGCGATGCTGGCCCGTCAACTCCGAAAAAACAAAAGAATCGTGTGAAAATTCCTAGAAGGAAACATAAGTTCAGGTACGCATGGCAAAGCATCTCTGAATATAAGCAATGGTTGTGCCGCGACCCTACGAGTGATGAAAAGGCGAGATGTAGGATTTGTGAGGTCTCATTCGTATCAGAACTTAGTAATGTAAAAAAGCACAATAAATGCGCAGGTCATTTGAAGAAAATGAAAGGAGTGTCTGTCGCAAGCCAAAGCAGCTTGAGTGCCTTTCTTAGTAAAGCGGCCGGTAATTCGAATGTTAATAAAGCAGCTCATTTAGCAGAAATAAAATTGGCATGATCTTTTGCGGAACACAACATACCGTTTAGGGCGATGGAGCACTTACAGGGCATTTTAAAAGATTCGTTTCCTGATTAAAAAATCGCCAAAGCAATGCGCATGAAATGCACGAAATGTACGGCCATAATTAAAAACGTTATTGGTCAAAATCACAAAAATGACTTAGCTCGGGAACTAAAGTCGGTAAATAGTAATGTTTTAGGGCGCACAACTGCTGGGGTTATTAGCGAACTAAAGTCGGTCAAATTCAGTGTGTTGACGGATGAATCGACCGATATAGGTTCGGTGAAAACTTTGTGTCTCGTGGTTAGGTATTTTGATAACACATCAAACAAAATCGTTAGTAAATTCTGGAACCTCAGAAATATTTTTGAACCAGGAGACAACGTTAAAGCTAATGAGGGTGCAACAAGTGAAAATGTGTTTCAAACTATTGTTAATTCTCTAATCGAATATGACGTACCAGTAAAAAACATAATTGGTTTCGCATCGGATGGATGCAGTGTGATGATGGGGACCAAAAACGTAATAAATACATGAATGCGACTATTATATGCATATGCCTATATTAAAAGTTTTGATTCTTTATATTAAATCTGTTGTACGGTCCTGTGGGGGAAAATACGGTCCATTTCTAGCGTGCGTACGGTTTCCACGTTTTTTGAATATGGCAATACTGGTTCTGTGGTGCCCTGTACGGACCAAAAGTTATGAGTGAAGGAGTGGTCCGTGAATGGGTACGTTTATTTAAAAGTGGACGAGAAAACGTTCATGATGAAGAGAGGAGTGGTAGACCATTGGTGACGGACGAACTCGTTCAGACAGTTGATGCAAAAGTTCGTGAAAACCGACGTTTCACAATGTCGGAGTTGTCTACTGATTTTCCACAGATTTCTAAGACTCTCTTGTACGAGATAGTGACGGCAAGATTGGGTTACCGTAAGTTCTGTGCACGATGTGTGCCCAACATTCTTACCGACCACCACAAAACTCAAAGAATGGCTTCTGCATTAGACTTTCTGTCACGTTATGAGGACGAAGGTGAACCATTGTTAAACAGAATCGTGACCGGGGACGAAACCTGGATTAAGTACGTGAACCCTGAGACAAAAGAACAATCAAAGATGTGGGCACATTCAAATTCGCCTACCAAACCAATAAAAGCCCGGCAAGATTTTTCTGCCCAAAAATTGATGGCAACGGTGTTTTGGGATGCAAAAGGTGTGTTGTTGGTTGAATTCATGGAACGTGGGACGACCATTAATCAATACGTGTACTGTGAAACACTAAAAAAATTACGACGGGCTATACAGAACAAACGCCGTGGTATGCTGACTTCCGGTATCGTTTTTTTGCACGATAACGCCCGTCCTCACTCTGCTCGCAGAACAACAGCCCTTCTTGAGTCCTTCAAGTGGGACGTTGTCAACCATCCACCTTACGGCCCAGATCTGGCGCCAAGCGATTATCACCTCTTCATGCATATGAAGAAATGGCTCGGGTCCCAGCGGTTTGATGACAAGACAAAGCAGGGAACTTCTGCCTTTGATAATATCATCACTGGTACACTGTGAGACAAAGCCCACCAGAGCAGAGCACCCTTAGGAGGCATCTGCCCCAGCAACAAATCTGACCCCTAACCCAGTATCACTTCGGGACACTATTGCAGTGGCTTTAAAACTCTGTAAGCTTGGATACCATACCAGTTATTTTTTACAAGGACTGCAGGCCATGTGGATATTACTGGCAATGGGGAAATGGATGTGGCTGCCAAGTTTGCTGGGAGTTTTCCACTCATACTGTGCTTTAGACAGATATTTAGCAGTACTTACATCATCATTTGTTGTTGGCCTGGCAGCAATCATGGAAACATAGCTGGTATTCAATTGTTGACAATCAAGGACACTGTAGAACCCTGGATATCCTCATGTGGAGACTCCTGGTAATCAGCAGTTATTCTAAGATGCTTAAGAATAGGTCACATGCATGTTACTCATAGACAACTTTTGCTGAGTGACCTGGCCCCTGTCTGACGTAGACAGTAGGACTCTCCATGTCACAGGTCCTTCTTGATTGTCTGTGATACATTCGTGAGTGACAGTCCATTAGTTTGGGTTTTACACTTGACTCAATTTTAGGCAAAGATCCAGTAGCTATAGCTAAGGTGCCGCACTTTTGTTGCCCATATTGGGTTCAATAAACAGGTTTAACTTGAATTCTAGTTTTAGGAGTGCTTTAGACTTCTGAGATTTGTTTTATAGTATTTTAATCTCCTCATCTTTTACCTTTTAGGGTTTTAACTGTTTAATATTTTAATTTTTATCTTTTCATATTTTAACCATATAACTAGAGCTGGGATTGTAGCAAAATATCTACATAAATATGCAGTGAAAACCAGTGAAATATGTAGTAAAATATGTAGAATGGGGAAAATATGTAATATCAGATATTTAATTCCAATGTATCAGTTTTTTTAGTTACAACACTCAAATCATATTTATACATTATTTTTAGCACAGCAAACAATTATGTATTTTTCAATGTTTTATGGGGTCATTGAAGGACTTCATCACTGAGAATGTTCTTATAGACAGAGAAAGATCTTTCCGTCACATGATGTAACTGGGGCAAATCTTAGAAAAGGAATTTTTCCTGGTGAAATATCCTCAGGTGGATCAACATCATCTGCATTTAGAATTTGGTGTACACTATGCAATGTTGAATAGCCAGGAATTCTCTTTAACACATTTTGCAATTTAGTTAATACAGTTGTACCAGTTTCTCCATGCACAGCACTTAGTTTTTTCAATAGCATCCTCTATGACAACAATAGAATCTTACATAGCCTGTTCTGGTGTTTCTAAATGTTGATGCTTTCTGGAAGTCAGCTGAAGTTGCTCCTGATGTAGGCAACGGAGGAGACCTCTTTGGAGTTGCTAAAGGCAGCCTGGTATATACAAATGATGCAGCACTTTCAGGATCTAAAGAATCTACAACAGTCTTTATATCATCTAGATCAGGGGAAAACAGGTAACGCTGCTGTGACGTCAGCTCACTCAGCTCACATACTCCCAGCAAAAGCCAGTTGAACATGTGACGTCACAGTGGGCAAGAGCAAATGGCATATGGGACATCGTAATTTTAATGTTGACTGTTTCAATTACGGAATAGTCACAGATTATAAATAACTACATTTCGGCTTTATGCCATATGTATGAATTCTAGTTTATGTGAATAGTCATGTTATAATGCCAATAGAACAGAAATTATAACTATTTTGCCTGAACTATAGGAGAGCTATGCAGAACAATTAAGTGGACATTTTCCGACTTTTGCTGTTTCGCTTTTCTTTAATTAGTTTATCAATGTTAGGGCATAATGTACGTCACATTTGTAACCGAAGACTGCATGTTAGATTGTGATCTGCCAATATGCTTCGGTATTTTGACTTAGAAAGGTTCATAACAGAAAATAATTGTTCGCACACATACGTAGAACCAAACATACATAATACCCATGCAGTAAGTGCATATAACCTCAGAAATCTGATTTGAGTAACATTCTTATAACAATCAGCCAAGTGTTCCTTGTGTTTATATTTATCCTTCAGCAAATCGTCACACTGTAAATTTATCAATTCAATTTGCTACCTGCTAAAAACATTGTTAACATCCAATGAATACTGGGTCACAAACACCTGAAACATAGTTGACAATTTTTGAGAGGTAGAACTGGAACTTAAAAATTCAATGCCACAACTGGGATTTGAACCACAGACCTTCCGCTTACCGGGCAGATGCTCTAACCACTGAGCTATTGTGACAAACTGCCAGAATGGCATTAAATTCTCAAACCAGTTCGTATTTCTCCTGGTAAACCACAAAGGCAGTCTCACATCAGAGACAAATTACCCCAATGGTGACTTACTATTGTAAGCACTTTATATCCCAGGATTAAATAACCTTCAGAATGGTAATTATTATTTATTTATGCCAACAATCCCAGTTGTGGCATTGAATTTTTAAGTTCCAGTTCTACCTCTCAAACTTTGCCCACACACAGCTTGTGTGTTTAAAAACACCAACGGTAGTTTGTTGGCATAAATAAATAATTACCATTCTGAAGGTTATTTAATCCTGGGATATAAAGTGCTTACAATAGTAAGTCACCATTGGGGTAATTTGTCTCTGATGTGAGACTGCCTTTGTGGTTTACCAGGAGAAATACGAACTGGTTTGAGAATTTAATGCCATTCTGGCAGTTTGTCACAATAGCTCAGTGGTTAGAGCGTCCGCCCGGTAAGCGGAAGGTCTGTGGTTCAAATCCCAGTTGTGGCATTGAGTTTTTAAGTTCCAGTTCTACCTCTCAAACTTTGCCCACACACGGCTTGTGTGTTTAAAAGCACCAACAGTAAGTTTGTTGGCATAAATAAATAATAATAGTTGACAATGTTTCTACATCTTGAAGCCTGCTGGTCTCAAACTGGTGTGAAACACGGGGAACTGAACACAAACACAAAACCACTACACACAACACTACACAACGTCAACAAAAACACAAAATAAAAACAAAATTTGCACTAACGCCATTAAGATCCCTCATACAACAAATAAACACACTCAGACTAGGCTGAAGAGGGTTCTCCAGCCTGGGCAAGTTGTAAACATGCCCTAATAACATTTTTCATATTCATTCAGTTTCCTGCAAGTAGTGCCGGTGATCTAGGAAGCCTAGCAATACACCGCTCTCGCCTGACGTCACACGAACGTACAAGCTGGCTCTTCGTTTAAATACGTCACATGGCCCGAAGTTGTCTTCCCCCGATCTAGATGCTCACTATAGAACTTAATTGCTTCTATGCATGTTCCCCACCTCGTTAATACTGGTTCCAGAGGCAGTAGTATCTCTGGAAATTGCTGCTTGTAAGAGTGCTTGTTGTGGACATTTTAGAAAAACACTTTTTGTTGTTGAAATTATCATATTCACTTGTGGAGACTTAGCTCTAAGACCTTCGGAAACATGTTGCAGTCCATGGGTCAAGCAGGGAAAATGGAGCATATTGAGATAAAACACTTTCAGAGCAGTTGCACCTCTAAGCATAAATGCTGCAGCATCTGAATACATTACTAATACCTTCTCGTCTTGCACATCAGTTGGCTACAGAACTGTTAATCCATCACTGGCAAATCTTGCAATGGTTGCGTGATTTGTGTTGTCCACTTCTTTATAGTAGGTCAAACATGCTTCCAAATATTAAGGCAACCAAAGCAGGCCCATACTGAGTATAAAACTTCAACACAGAAATTTATACATAGGAAAATGCTAAAATATGTAATTTTATGTTACATCACAAAAAATATGTCATATACTCACAAATATGTAAAATGAAATTCAGTTATATTAACCCTAACATAGTACTTTGTAAACATATCACTTTTCCCAGCATCGAAATAGCAAGGAAAAAATATATAATTACATAGAAATCCCAGCTCTACTTGTAAGTTTGTGAGTGTTTTAGGTTTTAAGGTTAAGGACCTAGTTGTTGATGGACATTTTTACTCCAATCACTCTTGAACCCCAGCCTTAGGATATGTTAGTACCTGCCCCACATCAAAATAAATAACACAAGACAATGTTGATAATGAATCATTCTTTTGTAGTCTATGGTTTAAAAATCCAGTGCCACAACCAGTATTTGAATCACAAATTTTCCTGCTTTCTGTGCATTTCTCTTAGTCAGTTGGGGAATTTAATGCCTTATGCTCATATTAACATGGTAGCTCAGTTGGTTAGAGCAATCATACAGAAAGCAGAATATTCATGATTCAAATCGTGGATATGGCATTGAACTTTTCACTTTGATTCTACCTTTCCTACAAGATAGTGTTGCTTTGCAAAATTCATTAAGGTTAAAAACAGAATTGTTTAGGAAGAGTAAAAAAACTTTTCTCTTGCCATGACTCTGCAGTATATAGCATTACAGAACTTCAATTTTTGAACATTAAAACTATTATCACACCACAACTATTACATCAATAGATGAGATGTAAATAGGTAAAAAGCAATTGCATGAAACAAATTTGGCAAGACCAACAATGAAATGTTATACTTATTTTTAAATTTGATGGTGGACAAAAATGCTATTTTTTTCACCATTAAACATGCAGTTGTTAATTGTGCATGTTAATTATGCCTGCAACTTTGGGGACAGGTTGTTATTGTCATCATCATCGGGTACTGTTGAAAGGAAGTAAGTCCACTTTTTAAAGTTTTGAGATAATCGCAAATAACTAAGTGTACGCATTCAACACTAAATGAAAGATTGACTACCTCAAATAAAGGACAAGGAATGCGTGAAATTAATTTACCAATAGATGGAACTTGCTTTCTACGGTATGAGTTGATCAAAAAGTCAAATTTAAAAAAAAATGTGAGTTCCTTTCAACAGCTAATGATTTATTATAATTGATAATATAAATTTTAATGTTAGTATTAATAATAAAAATAATAATGTTCTGCATAAGAGGTAGAATCGGAACTGAAAAATTCATTGCTACAGCTGGAATTTGAACCACAGACCTTCCACTTTATATGTGGCTGCTCTAACCATTAAGCTACTGAGACAACCTGCTTGTATGACTTCTCCAACCAATTTGTATTTTCCCCAGTAGACCACAAAGGGAATCTCTCATCAGATATAAATACCCCAAGGATGACTTACAATTGTAAGTACTTTATGTCCCAGGATTAAATAATCTTTAGATGTCTGTGGTTCAAATCCCTGCTGTGGAAATGAATTTTTCAGCTCTGATTCTAACTCTCAAACATTTCTTACACATGGCTTGTGTATTTAAAAACACTAGAAGTAAGTTTATTGGTATAAAGCAAATAATATTCTGCATAAGCATGACAGAGATTCACCTAATAAAATTTATTTTCTTTTTCAGGAACTGGCAGTATGGTTTCTGCAATAGAAACATGTGCTGGTCGGAAGCCGTTTGTGATTGGTAAACCAAGTTCGTACATCATAGATGCTATTGCAAAGCGGTACAAGGTGAACCCAAAGAGAACTCTTATGATAGGAGACAGGTAATGATCTGATATGCAGGTTGGATCTAAACAATAGTTTTGTTAAAAGGAAGTTGGCACATATGAGACATTACAGTTTGTCCAGATCGTGGTGACACTCCATATGCGCAAGAGAGGAGAAATTAAAGAGAAGTGATTGGAAGGGTGGGGAACAAGCAAGTGACATCAGAACTTAGGCAGTCACATACACAAGTGATGTATGTTTACGAATTCTAAACAATTATTGTGAAGTTAAAATGGTGAGAGTAAGCAATACACTAATCTCCAACTCTCCTATTATACAAGTGGACACACCACTTCTATTGTACATCTATGCTTCAGGAGTGGGGGAGTGTCACGAGGAACTGGACAAGCTCTACAACATTGCATATTGCTAAAGTTTGCATTTCATAATCTGGAGGAAAAGCTATCAAGTGTTCTGGTATTTATAGGGCAATGTAAACAAATGAGGACTAAAGAGTTTAGGATGCTAAATCAGCTTTTAATACATTAATGTTAAATCAAACTTTGGTTTTGATAGGATTTCAAAAGAAGCTTTGTTATACCTCCGGAAGATTTTACTCTGGTTAATTAATTTGAGGAGAGAAAATCAGTTTAAACATAACTGAACCCTTGCTCTTTTTGATTTGGAATGCTCCTTTGCCTTCCAGGTTACATGATATGAATGTAAGTTGGTTATTGAACTACCATCTCTGGCAGATGTAATGAAAGAGAATGCAGGAATGAGGGAAAGAGAAGAATTTAATATAGGACAAATAATATAACTGTTTTAAAAAGCATTAGTAATTCCTAATTTAGAAAGCATAAATAGGATTACAATAAACTGAGTCAATTAGAGAGGTAGAATTGACTGGACCTAAACACGGCTTGTGTGTTTAAAAACACCAACAGTAGGTTTGTTGGCATAAATAAATAATAATTACCATCTGAAGGTTATTTAATCCCGGGACATAAAGTACTTACGATAGTAAGTCACCTTTGGGGTAATTATATCTGATGTCATTCTGGCAGGTTGTCACAGTAGCTTAACGATCAGAGCACCTGCCTGGTAAGCGGAGGATCTGTGGTTCAAATCGCAGCTGTAGCATTGAATTTTTCAGTTCCAATTCTACCTCTCAAACATTGCCCACATACGGCTTGTGTGTTTAAAAACACAAACAGTAAGTTTGTTGGCATAAGTAAATAATAATAATCATAATTGTTAGAGCCATTTTAGAAAAAACAACATTTTTGAACACACTTTTATGGCAAGAGGGGGATTTTCGTGAACCACACCCACATCTGCCTGCCAACCCAACCACCCGTTCTCTCTCTCTCCCCTTATTGGTATCTCTACTGGCAAGTATGGGTAGCATTGTATTCGACCCAAAAATTCGATGTCGAGATTTTACCGGAAATATATGTTTTTAGGCTTCCTGCATCCAAAAAAAAGGATTTTTAGAAAAAGGTCCGCACGCACATATGCGTGTGGTGGGGTGGGGTATGGTATGTGGTGCTTGTGCATGTGCAATGCAATATGTTTAAGATATTTTATGACAAATGAAATGTATATTTTGAATTTTCTGGCTATAGCCTGTGTAGTCCTATTTGTTCTGGATGACTTTTGGATAACTCATAAGTTATAAGAGATAGACCAAATCATACTATGCAAAAAATGTAGATCTTGCTAAAATACACAGTCTATGTCCCAACAAATATATTTGTAGAGCGAACCATTTCAGAGATATTCCTTGTTATATGTGTCAGTTTAGGAAAACAAACTTTCATCAAGTGGAACACCGTTGTATATTTCCTTGCACATATATTAGCCGTGCAAAGAGAACGAAATCTCAAAGCTTTAAAAGATTTTACTATCGCTCAAAGTCTACTGTATTCCCATATTCTCCTTGCATCTACAAGGAAATAAGCATTAAGATAATTTCTGCAAATGTTTATCTCAACTAACATGAAGATATAGGAATAGGAGTTTGAAAGAATGGTTAGTACAATAGTAGAGAAAGTCATGTGAGTGCAACACATCAGATTTTTTTTGTATATGTTAACCGTGCAAAGAGGACAGAATTTGAAAGCTTTAAAAGATTTGACTAGTGCTCAAAGCCTACTTTATTCCCATATTCCCATTGCACGTGCAAGAAAAAAAGCAATAAAGTAATTTCTGCAAATGTTTATCTCAACTAACATTAAGAAGATAGAAGAATAAGAGTTTGTAAGAGTAGAGAAAGTCTTGTGAGTGCAACACATCACATTTTTTAGTGATATGACATAAATAAATATGCACAACATTTCACTAGTTGGGGAGTCAAACATAAGACTACTCTTAGTCTCCTTCAGTAGCAGCACTCGATGCACAGTAGTTGTCACAAACTTGCTCAAAGAAGATAACTTTTTGTCCACCCAGTTACTAACTGTTCCACACCTGCAAATATGCTGTTGAAAGTTTCCATAAGTTTCCATGAACATTCTAGAATGTTATGGACACAAGTTCCTGAGATGGGAGCCAGAGAAACTTCCAGATTCTAAGAGGTAGAACTGGAACTTAAAAATTCAATGCCACAACTGGGATTTGAACCACAGACCTTCCGCTTAAACTTTGCTCACACACGGCTTGTGTGTTTAAAAAAAACACCAACAGTAAGTTTGTTGGCATAAATAAATAATAATTACCATGTGAAGGTTATTTAATCCTGGGATATAAAGTACTTACAATAGTAAGTCACCATTGGAGTAATTGTTTCTGATGTGAGACTGCCTTTGTGGTTTACCAGGAGAAATACGAACTGGCTTGAGAATTTAATGCCATTCTGGCAGTTTGTCACAATAGCTCAGTGGTTAGAGCAAGTGGTTAGCAAGCGGAAGGTATGTGGTTCAAATCCCAGTTGTGGCATTGAATTTTTAAGTTCCAGTTCTACCTCTTAAACTTTGCCCACACACGGCTTGTGTGTTTAAAAAAAAAAACACCAACAGTAAGTTTGTTGGCATAAATAAATAATAATTTCCAGATTCTAGTTATCTGTTGATAGTTGTTCTGGTATTTATGCTGGGTGAGAGCACTACTTATCTCTATCTCTCCAACTGCCTAGCACTAATCTTCCGAAGCTTGGGTTATAGCCACTGGATCACAATATTCTCTCACCTCCTCCTTTCTACCTGGAGGTTTCCACTTCTTAATCCTAACAGAAGCAAATTTTATCAGCTTAACTGATTTTAATAATAAAAGGGAATTCTATTTATAAGAATTTTTAAAGACCTGGCAGTACTGCTGCTTTTTGTCATGCATTTCAAAATTCTTTCTGGTATCATAGATCAATACATATTAAACAGTAGCTAGAACACCACTTCCGAGGCTATACACAGACTTGTTCCATATTTTAGGCTTCATAACATGAGATATAAACAAAAACTATAACAAAAATGGAAATTTATATCTCAGAGGCATAGAATGCAAATAAAATAATTTACTTGATAGAATTGACTTTATAATTCATGCTGTCCAATACTGTAAAGCTATGCCCATTTACTGCTTGTTATCATTAAAAGTTGTGCAATCCAATACTAAATCCCGCAAAAAGATCTGCTATGCATTTTGTTGCAGCCCAGCAAAGGGGGACACTGAAGAATAAATACACAGATATCTGGCCTTTCATAGCATTGTATACTAATGTTACGCTCCTTTAGCGTTTTACTTACACCTACTACCTTTCCCTTTCCCTTTCCTTTATAACGTATTCCGCAGGATCGTGACAGGATACTACCAAGTAACACAACAAACTACAGCATAACATAACATTTATTATAATGAAAGGTGTTAAACATTAACAAGCAATTATTAAAGACAACAATAATTTTAAAAATGAATTCCGTTAGATAGTAACCTATAAATATTGAAATGAAACTACAAATTTGATAATGAACGCTGTTAGATATTAACATGAAAATTCTAAAATGCAAACAAGAACCTTTCCTATATTTGAAATCAGAAAATTACAGAGAAAATACTAACTAGAAATCTTGCGTACAGTCTGTGACAATATCCACCTATACCGAGTTGCTCTCCGGTTTACTGATAAAGGGCCTCATACAGAGCAATCCCCCTTTGTTAACTGTCCCTCTGGAGTTTTCCCACTCCTACAAAGTATTATTAACTAAACTGATACTCATCCCGATGTCGGCACTAGAAGATATAGGATGTACGGAGAACTTTCAGCCTGGAATAGCCATGCCCTGGTCGACAGTGTACAACGGTGTCCTCTGGTTTCGCAGCCACTCATCGAAGCCTCCTTTGCACATAGGCGACGTCTCTTACCAGCCTTAACTGGCACAATCACCTCAGAAGTCCATACCGCTCCTTTGCCAAAGGGAACCACATGCACCAAGTCGAATTACATGTAACTGGCAGGATTAGGCTTATGCGCCTGTCCTGCATTTCCCACGACTGATCGCCGTGCCAACCACTTGCACTGGTGCCCGGGTTCTACTTCCCCTTGCTGATGGCTGACCCACACCTGGTCACATCTCACGGTAGACTCTCAACCACACACTAACCACGCAGTAGAAACCCACAGACAACCGGCTTTTGTCTCTGACGTCATCTCAAGCTGTTCCATCTCTTGCCGGCCACCCTCTCTTTTTGGCTCTTCAAACTGCTGTTCGTGCCCCCCACTAATTAATCCGTTACACTCCCCCCCTTTAATCTATTGTGAAACAATAGCCTTGAAGAGGTGAACCCTTCATCCTACCCCGGAGAACATCTCAGTTTACAATTCCTATTCCTATTATTTCTTCAATTGAGACACATGCGCAAAGCTTGATTTTCCAGTCCCGCTCTCCCTCAATCGCACTGAGACTGGAGATGTGAATTCTTCTATAAGCCATGGGCCCTTATATCTCGGGGCGAGTTTAGCCGTGTACTTATTACTTGCCTTACTCTGGGGGTGATTCTGTACGTACACTATATCGCTAACCTGAAGGTGAGGAGCTTGTCGTCCCGCATTATAGTACTTAGCCACTTTATCTCTAGCCTTCAATAAATTACGTCTGACCCGTTTCCAGGTCTCCCGAATCTCGGATTCGCTTACTTTATCCGGCAAAATGTCCTTAATCCCCCATAAATTAGATAGAGGACAGTTAGGCTGGAATTTAAACATTAACCTGAACGGGCTCTCGCCATGGCTCTCGTGCCTAGCCGCATTAAATGCAAATTGCAACCAGTACAAGTTCTGGTCCCACTTGGTGTGATCATCTGAGTGATAGGCAATCAACGCATTCTTCAGGTTTCTATTAACCCTTTCACTTTGGGACGCCTTAGGATAGTAGGGTACCATGAATACGTTACGAATGCCACTTCCCCAACAAAACGATTTAAACGCCCTTGACTTAAAACACGTGGCATTATCCGAAACGACTTCCTCCGGTACTCCGAAGACAGCAATTGTGCCTTGCAATTCCTTAATCACATTATGGGTGTTCGCTTCACGAACTGCTCGTATCCAAACATATTTTGTAAACGCATCAACTATCACCAGCGCATGTTTATTTCCCATCTTGCTCCTCGGAAATGGTCCGATGTAATCGACAAACAATCTCTCCATTGGCCGTTCAGCTACCTTGGAGGCCAAATACCCCGCTTGCTTACTCCTTACAGGCTTGCTCTGTTTACACCTACGACACTGAGCTACTCTCTGGGTTATCTCCTTATCCATTCCTTTCCATCTGAAATACTGTTTGATCCTAGCTCTAGTTTTAAACCCCCCTAAGTGCCCCCCACAAGGCGCTTCGTGAAAATAGGTAAACAGCTCTGGCACTAAGCTCTTTGGTACCAGAATCTTCGCGTCCTGCGTTCTATTTTTACAACACAATACTCCATCCTGTACGACATATTTTGGTACTCCTTCCCCCCCCTCAACCTGTTGCAATAGGGGCCCCAATTCACTATCGTTACGTTGATAGGTCCGGATATCTTCAAACAACGAGGGAAGATTTGATAATATTGTACATACTTTTCCTGAAACTTGTTCACAATTATCCACTGGCGTCTGTTTTAACCAAGTTTGTAATGGGATATAAATACTCGGTTGAAAACCGAAATAAGCTTTTGCTCTCGCTAAATCCACTACCAGTTGTGTATGTCTAACAAAATCCGCTCCTAGGATCAGTGGTACAAATAATTCCTCTATCACATAAACTTTATAGTTCCAACTAAACTCTCCAATTTTCAATGGAATTACTAAGGACCCAATAATCTTCAACGGGCTGCTATCTACCGTAATAAATTGTGTTTCCTCAACCATTAGATCTCTACGCTTATCCTTAACATGCTGTGCATTAACTAATGTTACTACACTGCCCGTGTCAATCAAGGCCAATGAGGGAATCCTATTTACCTCTATCTTTATAAAAGGCAATTCTTTATGCACTAAACCCTGTATTACATTTATTCCGTGAACCAGCCTCTCCCTTAATTGTCCGGAATTCCTCCCCAAGGACGAGTTTTGAAATATCTGCTCTCCCCTAAGCCGTTTAACATCACAATCTTTTACCATATGACCTGGCTTATTACAGTAATAACACACGAACACTTGTTTACTCTCTTGTTTCGTTAGTTCGGCATTCGATAGTGGTTGCCCCATTAGATTCTGAGGCCCGCCCCTATTTAAACTTGGTAATTGTGTATATTTCGAAGCTACCTCCTCCAACTCTTTAAAGGTAGTGGGCTTTGATTTACTCAAAAATAATGACCGGAGTTCGATATGAGCTGCATTCTGTAATATATTGCTCACAATTTCTTCTTCTGAAAATACTACTTTTAGTGCCAAGGCTACCAACTTCTGCTGATTAATATAATCTAAAATACTTTCCGAAGTCCGTTGTAGCCTAAAAAAATGTCGATATAGGAGCTCATGAATTTGTGCTGATGACAGAAACATATGTAACACCTTACTATGAAAACTATCTAACGAGCCCTCTTCCGCAATTATTTGTAACAACACCGACTGTAAATTCAAGCCTACAAAAGGTTGTAACATCTGTAACACAGTCACTTGTGGTGTTCGGAAAGCTTCAGCTTGCATTTTAGCTTTCACCAAACAAATGAGAAAATCAAATATGTCGTCTGGTGATTTTACCTCAAATATTTTTAATGACGCTAAGAACGCTTGCCATGGATTCGGTACAACAAGTTTCGCGAATTTAACGTGAAGTAGCTCTGGATTGATATTCTCAGTATTTCCTGAACCATTTGCTCCTTTATTTTCAATTCCGGTGGCATCTAATTGTGTTGCTAATGACGACAAGCGCCTCCCCAACTTATTAAACTGTTCATTATTTTCTCCTTCTAACAATCGTGCATTTTCCTTTATCCTAAAACTCCAATACTTCAACCTTCCAACTATTCTTCGTTTCTGACTCGGTGTGATTTCCGATAAACTAAGTTCTTTTAACATTTCATCAAATAAATTAACATTCGCCTCACAAAGTCCGATTTCCTGTACCGGATCAAAACTTGCTCCGAGATTAATTGCGCCTGGTTGGTTTAATGCTTCTCGTAAACTTCTGGCCAATTCAACTACTGTACTTTTTGAATCATATTTTATCTGTCTTATTTTCAGTTCTCTTTCCAACTCCGTACGATGGAGGAATTCGGGCTGAAATACAACTTCCATTATGACACTGACAATATAATTGACCTCGAACACTATTTTGTGTACTTTGTAGTATCCTGTTAAATGTTCCCACTGACACTAAAACGTGTATGTAGGACAAAATGGCTCTGCTACCAGTGTTACGCTCCTTTGCCAAAGGGAACCACATGCACCAAGTCGAATTACATGTAACTGGCAGGATTAGGCTTATGCGCCTGTCCTGCATTTCCCACGACTGATCGCCGTGCCAACCACTTGCACTGGTGCCCGGGTTCTACTTCCCCTTGCTGATGGCTGACCCACACCTGGTCACATCTCACGGTAGACTCTCAACCACACACTAACCACGCAGTAGAAACCCACAGACAACCGGCTTTTGTCTCTTGACGTCATCTCAAGCTGTTCCATCTCTTGCCGGCCACCCTCTCTTTTTGGCTCTTCAAACTGCTGTTCGTGCCCCCCACTAATTAATCCGTTACACTAATTAGTGAATTGTACATTTGAACTGTAATCTTAAGCTGGCAAGAAGTCTTAAATGATGATGATGATGATGATGATGATCATGATGATGATCATCAACAACAACAGCATCAACAACAACAACAAATTACAGTACACCTGCCTGGTAGGCGGAGGGTCTGTGGTTCAGATCCCAGCTGTGGCATTAAATTTTTCAGTTCCGATTCTACCTCTCAAAAATTACAGTATATTACAATAGAAATTAATGTTTCGTCATGCACATGGTGAAAATCTGCAACTAAATCTGTCTCCATTACTAAAAGGGCCTCTGCTTCCATACATTGTACTGTCAAACCATAAAGGTTGGCAAATATGCTTGTCCTTGCAAACTGACCTTTAGTAAAATGAATAATTTAGATTACCTTGTATTGCTGAGCTTATCCTGGGATATTTCTTACAATTACAATGTTTTAATAACGTAATTTGTCAACAGGTGCAACACAGATATTCTGCTGGGTACCCGATGTGGGTTTAAGACATTACTGGTTCTCTCTGGAGTGAACACACTTGCAGATGTACAGCAGTTCATGCAGTCACCTAATGCAGAAGATCACCACTTGGTACCTGACTATTATTTAGAAAAATTGGGAGATTTACTACCTATGATATCATAGGTACACTAAATATAAAGTGCTTTTTATTAGAAGAACAAATAATTTATTACAGCGTTTAAAACAATGTATGTTTGTAATTTTTTATATCACAGTGATGCACAAGAAAATAATGTCTTACAGTGTATGCTCACATTAAGAACATAATTATTCCATGTTATACAGTAGTTTTACACAGCTGAGCATCACGGTGAGACATTATCTTAATCTAGTCAATATATTGGTTGCAATGATTAGTTTTAGAAATGCAATGAAATCTTATGGGATCTTGGCATGAAAAACAAATGGACAACTGAAATATTTAGCTGAATGCCATTTGTTTTCCATGTCAAACATTACCCTGTAAAATAATTTTTAATCAAAATAAGCTTTAAGAATCAGGAAATGAGTGCAATATAAACAGTGAAGAGATTCAGAAGTGCAATATACTTATGCATTGAAGTATTTTAAATTTACATAATTTTTTCACTATTTAATACAATCCTCCTATAGTACAATCTGTGCTGTTATCAGGTTATGAGAATATTAATTTTGAACTGGACGAGGTAGAGGGATAATATTTTACTTAAGCAAGCTCTGAATATCAGGTAGAAGGAGTATAGATGTTATCCAGAAACAGATCTCATTTGGTATATTGAAAAACTGTACCTTTATATTTGTATCACAATTTGTATGCATGCATGCATGCCCTTGGGACATGTGGTGAGCGCCAAATTGCAAAGGCTCCATTATGTAGTGTGCTTGGGAACATTTGTTAATAAATAAAAGTCTTTTATAGATTTTTAGAAAAACGCTTTGGAATGTACAAAGTTTGGCAACATCATGTTTTCCATAGCAGGTGGACGTGAAACTATGGGCAAGATCAGACCCACCACAGAGTAGATTGTGTGCTCTGTTTCCAAGAAATGGTGAATGTTTTGTTATGGGAACAATGTTAACTTTACCATTAGTGTTAAGTTCCCAAAAGGGTTCTTTTATGCACCATCACCAAAATATTTCATTCAAAATGTTTATGAAAGGAACTAAATTAATAAAAAAACACCTATTATTTATTTATGTCAACAATTAGTTGGAGAATTCAATGTCATTCTGGCAGTTTGTCGCAGTAGCTTAGTGGTTAGAGCACCTGTCTGGTAAGTGGAGAGTCCATGGTTCAGATGCTGGTTGTGGCATTGAATTTTTCAGTTTTGATCCTACCTTTACAAAAAACCACTCGTTTATTTCCTTACAACTTAAATCTGAGGGTTATCCAGAAAGTAAGGTAACAAAATTTATGTAGGATCAAAAAATGTTGGTATATAATTGAAATTCACAGAATACCTCATAGATATATTAAGCTGTCTTTCATGTAATTGCCATTGAGCCTTTTAAAGGCTTTACTTAGCAACTTTATGAAAGGAGATACTGAAACTGGCCACCATTGTTGCTCATACATTTTTGGCACCTCTTTAGG
This sequence comes from Tenodera sinensis, assembly GCA_030765045.1. Lineage (NCBI taxonomy): Eukaryota > Metazoa > Arthropoda > Insecta > Mantodea > Mantidae > Tenodera > Tenodera sinensis. The sequence continues at coordinate 61,545,820 of CM060972.1, forward strand.
AAATTATCCTCGCTGTAGTTCATGTTAAGAAATGCTGGCAATTTCTTCCAGGGCATGTGGGTTGGTCTTGTGCACATATTTTAAGTTACCTCAGGGATAGAAATCACAAGGAATTAGGTCAGGGGACCAAAAATCTTGACTAATAATTCTGTCCTGAAACACACTTTCAGTTGTTCTCATTGAAAGATTGGCCATGTGAGCTGTTGCAGAATCTTAAAAAGGCCAGAATCATGCTCCCTGTCTGTTAATTCTCAAAAAAAAAAAAAGGGGGGGGGGAGTGCAAAATTGCACTCACATATGTTTGTATGGGCGTTAACTGTTGACTCGAAAAAAATTGGGCCTTTAACTCTTTCTCCACTAATGGCTCACCATACACCAATTTTTTCATCATGAAGGGATACTTCATGAACAACATTGGGTTTCTCAGAGCTCCAATGGCAATATTTTTAGTACACACATCCATGAAGGTGGAACCAAGCCTCCCTGTAAAAAATATTAAATGTGGGTTTATTTCACCATTGTATACACTAGTATACACTATTGAGAGTCCACTCACAAAATGTGCACCTAATTACAGGATCACCTGATTGAAGAGCATGTGCCAGTTATTTTATATAGTTTTAGCTGCAGCAATTTCGTAGCTGTTTGCAAAGAGCCATCAGAAATGCATACCTGTTGTGAAAAGCGTGTAAGTTCATAGATTGTACGGCCTAGAACTTTTACACCTGGAAATCTTTCTGCAAATTGTACTTTCACTTGGCAAGCTGAGTTAACACATATGAATCATAAATAAATACATGCTGTACAGAGAAAACATTTGCTAAGCCATAACACATTTTGTGACTAAGTACAGGGCAAAATAATAAATCACTCATAATAACTGAAGCACATCACCATCAACTCGATACTGCAGAGCAAAATCATGTCAGTGTGACTTATTTACAGCAGCACTGCGTTATCATGTTTCCACATGCCCAGTTAAAAAATACTGGGCAGCCCTTTTGGAACTTTTTGTTCTCGCATTACCATCCAAACAATGTCAGCAGCTCCTGTGAAAATCATGCTGTTTGGGACTTTGCAATGCAGGAGTCTGACTCCTTGGGTCAACATTCCCTTTGTGTATTTCTGAATGGCTCTTCAGAGTTTTTTTTAGGGTATTGCATTAAGGCTCTGCATTAATGGTAGTCCCCAGGCATAATATTTACCAAGTCAACCCTTAATGACTTCCAGCTGAAGGGATTGTCTTGAATTTGTAAGTGGCTGAATAACATGAATGATGCCATTGAAGTGATTACGTTTTGGATTCTGGGGTGTAGTGACACACTACCACAAACTTCTGATGGATATTCAGAGTAGTATAGTTCTAAAAAGTCAAGAAACGAATGATTGTCAATCTCACATAGACTGAAGGTGATGGGAGCATGCAACAGCCTCTCCATCAGAAGAATTTACGGTCACTGAACAAAATGCCTGACAAACATGTGTGACTAAACTGACTGTTGGGATCCATCCTACATGCCAGGTGCACCAACTTTGAAACAAAAAATTTTCCCTGGCCTCAGAAGCCCTTGTAACCATACTTTCTGGATGGTCCTCATATTTTAATTTATAAGTAGGATAGCTTAAACTATAATATGCAAAATAATTATATGGTTATTGAAGCATTCAGTGATATAAGGACACAGAAAAGTCAATTTTGCTTTTTGTGAAAAGCAGTTATTTTTTTCCCAAAGTGCTTAAAATAATGTTGCTAACAAGCATCAAGTGAAGACCACCTACTACATGGATCCAAGGAATCAACGAGGCCAAGAGGTAGTGGAAAATAGAAGATATAAGGATGAACAGACAGGAATTGAAAAAGGTGTTAAATGAACTTTGTTAAAGGCTGTGAATTTGGGTGCCAGAAAAATGTTTATGCATTGTAAAAACAGTTTAATAATACATAACGAGCATTATCCCTTAAATTTCCAAACTTTATAAAATTATTCAACAATAAATTGAGAAGTAATAGGGAATGGAATGGGCTGCAATAAGTACAAACAGAACAAACTTCATAAATATTAAAAGCCTGAAAAGAAAAGTCTGCCGTGTCAAACCATTTTTGGATACAAAACCTCAACATTGGCCATAATATAAAATCACTTACTTCACCAATGGTACTGAACATTTGGAAAAAATTATGCATAATTAAAACCAGTAATAAATTTTGAAACCCTGACATTGAACGAAGTGTTAAAACTTTGCACCACTAACACCAGATGGCAAGAAAACTGTAGCAGTAGAGAGGTGGAGCAGAAGGAAGCTAGCATCAGTCATCCAACAGCTGAGATTGAGTTCGAATGATCTTGAAGACGTTTCAGTTTTTCCAACATTTTAAAGTGAAGGTGAATATAAAAAAGTGACAAGTGACTCAAAAAAATTGAACTTGAACAAGAACGAATGTTACTCAAGATTTTTCGTTAAACTGTAGTTATGTCATATCTATCAAAATGAAAAACATTTACTTTCAATGAAACTGCCGTTGTTGTTAAATTATATAATTTATTTTTCTTATTAAAATAAGCTGCAAGAAATATAAGTACTCATATATTAGCTTGAAAATACTTCTGCAATAAATGAACCTAGAATGGAATAAAAATTAAATGTATTGTGATTTTATATAGAAGTCAATACCACTGAAAAAAGGATTCCCCCATTTTATTAAATTGTGCGGTACACAACTTATAATAAGTATTTAGATGTATTTAGATGTAATGCAAATACATTGTAATTACATTAATAGATAACATATTCAGGCAGACTTGAGTATATGGCAGGAGGTAGAGGAGCACATAGCTATCAGCCTTTGTGTACATACGAGACACAAACTTTCAGATATATCAAGGTCACATTTGCTGTCATACAAATTGCATCAGGGTGAAGGAGAATATGGGAATACAGTAGGCTTTAAGCGATAGACAAATCTTTTAAAGCTTTGAAATTCCATTCTTTGCACGGTTAATATATAAAAAATGAATAACGACGTTCCAGTTGACAAATGTATAAGTTCTCCAAACCTCACTCAAATAATGAGGCATATCTCTGAAATGGTTCACTCTATAAAAAAGTTTATTGAGACAGAGATTGTGTATTTTAGCAAGATTTACATTTTTTGTATGTGGTCTATCTCTTATGGTTTAGCAGTTGTGCAAGAGTCATCCGGAGTAAATACGACTACAGGGACTATAGCCAGAAAATTCAAGACATACACTTCATTTGTCACAAAAATATCTCAAATATATGAAATTTTAATCAAAATCTTTAGAGCCATTTTCAAGAAAATAGAAATTTTCAAAACATTTTCCTTGTAAAGGGTTGTTTAGGGTGAAACAATTTTCTTCAAAATCTTGAAAAACATTAAATTTAAATACCAACTTTGGTTTTTAGCTGACTTTTCGTGTTTGAGTTATGCTGTCCACAGACTGACACAGACACACACACATAGACCTTTTTCTAAAAATGCTTTCTTTGGATTCAGGGAGCCTCAAAACATATATTTCCGGTGACATCTCGACATTTAATTTTTGGGTGGAATACAATACTTCCTCTACTTTAATATAAGTAGTAGAGAAAGTAAAAACCTAATGTGACATTCACCTGGAATCCTTCATTGGAAGATGCTGAACTAAAATACCACACGTGTGTACACACTAACTCATTTTTTTTCTAAACATACATTTTTTTGAGAGGTAGAACTGGAATTTAAAAATTCAATGCCACAACTGGGACTGCCTTTGTGGTTTACAAGGATGAATAAGAACTGGTTTGAGAATTTAATGCCATTCTGGCAGTTTGTCACAATTATGATGAAAAGTAGCTTATGGATGTTGTGAATTCTTGTCAATAAGACTGTTTTGCTATTCACATTGTTTTTTCCTTCATGTCCTTTCGGATGTTGAGAGAAAAATAGTCCTCATATAATTTATTTGTAGACATTCACATTGTGTTTTACTTCATGTCCTTCGGATGTTGAGAAAAAATAGTCCACATTTAATTTATTTGCAAATACTAAAAAGGAGCAACAGTATTGAAGAGTATACCTATATAAAATCAACAATCCAACGTACTAATAACATTTTTAACCAAAAATTTAATATTAAGGAAGTGATTAATAACTCAAAATCAAATAATCTCCATGTCCAAACAATATACATAATACACAGAATTTATCAAGCATCTTGGAGGAGGGGGGCAACAAACATAAAATTCCCATATAAGGAACCTATTGTGGAATACAACACAAGAGATGGTTGAAGAAAAGCCATAGTAGCACTTACTCTGCAATTATGAAAATCAGCAGATAAGCTTTTAAATTACTATCCAGTAGCCTTTACCAAACTATTGGCAGAAATCATAGAAAAAACTATTTCCAACACATTAAAACTAGTTTGGGAAACAAATAACAATCTGAATTAGTCAAGCTGGATTTGGAGAACACTTCAACAAATCAATCAATTTTACATTTTTATAGCTTAAAAGTGCACTAATATGCACAATAGCTGGATTTAGTCTTTGCTATAATCACATAGAGATTTTGCATTCTTTCTACAACTGGAGATGTATTTCACAGTGCTTCCCACACAAGCGCACACAATTTTCACTGGGATCTTGGCATGCTCTATTCTTGCATATCTTGTGATGACAGCCAAGTATTGCCAAATATATTATTGCAAGTCTTAGCTTCTTGTTCACACTGGTTGAGTTCTGGTTTGTCCTAGCATCTGTGCTGTAGAAGTCTGGGGGGATTTCTTCTCTCTTCTTTGTCCTCTAAGCAGTTGCATTTGTAAGTCCTCGATGAGGAACGGTTCCCTTGCCAATTCATATCATACCGCCACCACCCCTCCAAAGGAATGTCGCCTTGACGTGGTGGAGGGGCTCAGTACCCGATCCAGACGGCCTACTGGGTCATTTTTTACTACAGGTAGGCAGGAGGTGAGGGGAAGCAAAGAGCATTCCTTGGTCGACGACTCAAGTAGGGGAAGAGGACTCGAAATCACACTCCCCCAGGGGGTCCTACTACGGTAGGTACGGGTTTGGCATACCCGGGGCCCCGAGCCTTACTCTCGATTGGGTTCCTCTAAGAGGTGAGAGGGCACCTGCCAAACGCCCAATCAACTTTGGTCCACTTTTGTGTTTGACCTCCCACCTGACACCTCCCTGTACACAGTCTTATGGATAACCTACGTGCGGGTTGTAGGAGGATGGGGAGACGCAAGGGGTGACTGGGTAACCGCATAAGTCCCAGCCCCTGGTTATGTAGGATCTGTGTTTGTATCTGCTGATAAGGATCAGTCCCGGGGAGGGGCCATTGCATGAGCTGATGCACTCCTGAAGGCAATTGGGTCCCTCTGTCTGTACATTGGGAGGTGAGATCCTAGGGTGAGCAAGCTCACCTAAGCCGGGGTAGCACCCAGGATGTGAGCATGCCATTGGAGACATTTGCAATGGTGGAGGATATAATCGCCATGAGTTCTTTTAAAACTCAAAATAAAAACAAATACAGCAAAGGTACAGAGGTATTTTTTAGAGGTGGCGTGTGTCGTAATGTTGCGCAGTAGTTCATGGTCGAGTCCACTTGTCTATTACAAGATAAAAGGGGTGTCTGGTTAGTATCTCTTCGACTTCCAGCCTACTAGCTAGCTGGCTGCTGGTGGAAACTTACCCCCACCATCGCTTTGCGCGATGCTCGGATATGCGCGAGTGACAAGGTCACGCGCCACCTCTAAAAAATATCACTGTAATGAAAAGGAAGTAGCAGAGTTGAGTGGTCCTCGCTACTTAGTCATAACAAGAACAGAGGAAGGTAAAACATTCAGATTGGTGAATCCATTCGTGATACAGAAGGGTCTGAATAAGATAGCTGGCCAAGTTAAAAACTGCACAAGATCTCGCAACGGCACGCTGCTGGTTGAATCTAATTCAGCAGCACAGGCAGCTACTATTTTAAAAGCCAACATGTTCGCCAGCTATCCGGTGCGTGTAGAGATGCACAGAACATTGAACTCCTCTCGCGGTGTTGTGAACACACGCGCATTGGACGATATGTCCAATGATGAAAGTAAGGAGAAGCTAGCAGATCAAGGTGTGATATCTGTTTATCGGGTTCAGAGAAAAGATGGAGGCGAATATCTGCCTACCCGTACCCTTTTCCTTACCTTTAATCGGGTAGACCTCCGGCAAAGTATAAAGGCTGGGTATGAAGCCATTGAAGTAAGACCTTATATTCCGAACCCGCTTAGATGTTACAAATGCCAGTGCTTTGGTCATACAAGTGAGACGTGCAGTGGTAGAGCTACCTGCGTGAACTGTGGAGGCATCGCTCATGATGAATGTACATCACCTCGCAGCTGTGTTAACTGCAGGGGAGAACATCCAGCAAACTTTCCTGTTATATGGAGGAAAGAGCCATCCAAGAGATTCGGGTTACAGATAAGCTGTCCTTCTCAGAAGCCTGGAAACTCTTACGTTTGCGCCAGACCGCAATCCCGAACTCCGGTACCTATAGCTCGGTTGCAGCTAAAGCGGTACCGTGTCGGGAAATCGCAACTCAAACTAGCGATTTAAACGGGGCAACAATTTCAGACAAAATTCTCGTAGCTAAGTCACTTCCAAAACGTTTGACATCACCTAAATCCGTTAAGGCATCTACAAGCACCGCAGTACAGTCCAGCAGATCAGGAAGGTCGACATCGACAAGTAGACCGATAGTATACGATGCATCACCGATTAAGTTTAAGGCCCAGTATAAAAGATCAGATTTCCTCAAAGAGAATAAGGTTTCTCCCAAGGCATCAAAGGGAAAGAAAATTCCAAAGACATCTCCTAGGAGATCCTCTTCAGAGGAATCCTCTGAGTTGGCTACAGACCGGCGAATGTCATCTTCGTCGGTCTCCGTGTCGAATCGGTTCGAAGCTCTCGAACCAAAATTCACTATGGGAACACGGGAGGCCACCGTTATTCCCATCTTGAAGGCTGGAAAGGAACGTCATCTTCCCTCCAGCTATCGTCCTATTTCCCTCACCAGTTGCGTTTGCAAGGTGATGGAACGCATGATCAATGGACGATTGGTTTGGTTTAAGGTCGCTCGACTTCTAGGTCATCAGCGCCCTGATTGGTATGGCGGTTAGAAAATCGTAACCTACTGACTAATATCCAGTGTGGTTTTCGATGACGCCGTTCAACTGTTGACCATCTTGTGTCAGTATCGACACAGATAATGGACGACTTTATGAAGAACTGTCAAACCGTTGGCATATTTTTCGATCTTGAGAAGGCTTATGATACGTGCTGGCGAGCAGGGATTCTACGTTCCCTATATGCCTGGAACGTACGTGGACGCCTACCACTGTTCAGGAGTTTATGAAGGACCGCTTTATCCGAGTAAGGGTTGGCTCGGTTTTTTCTACTTCTTTGGTACAGGAGGAGGGAGTACCTCAGGGTTCGGAGCTAAGTGTCACGTTCTTTGCTATAGCAATTAACTCCATCTGGAAATGTGTTCCACCTGAAGTTTCGTCAAGCCTATACGGAGACGACTTCGCTGTCTATTGCACTTCTCAGCGCACGGCGTACTTACAACGGCGCCTGCAGCAATATTTGGACAACCTTAGAGAATGGAGCGTCAAAAAGGGCTTCCGTTTCTCAACTGAGAAGTCAATCTGCGTTAATTTCTGGCGTCGTAGGAGACGATTACCACCTTCGCTCCTGTTCGGTCAAGATGTACTTCCCTTCGCAGAAGAGACGCGCTTCCTGGGTTTGATCTTGGACTTAGTTGGTCGTCGCATATTGCACAGCTAAGAGCACGAGGTGACCGTTAGCTAAATATCATGCGAGTACTAAATGGCAAATCGTGGGGAGCGAATCGCACTACTTTGTTGCGAATGTATCGCGCCCTCATCCGAACCAAACTAGACCATGTGTGTATTGTTTATTCGTCAGCACCACCATCAGTGTTGAGGTGATTAGACGCGGTCCACAATAGGGGCATCCGCATAGCAATAGGAGCTTTTCCAACAAGCCCAGTGGTGAGCCTTTACGCCGAGTCCGCAGAACCTCCTCTGCAATATCGGCGTGAGATTCTCTTGGCAAATTATTGTTGTGCGCTTAGATGTATGCCTAAGCACCCAACTTTCGCTTCTTTTTTTACCACCGCGCTAAGAGAACTATATAGGAATAGCACTCTTAGCCCTAAGCCAACGGGGTTTCATTTCCAAGATCTTCTAAGGAAGCTTGGACTGGAACTGCCTAGGATGTTCGCCAAGGGCGAGAGGCTTTACCTTCCCCTCCCCCTCTTGGCTATCTGGCACGGCCCATGTAGATCTTGGAATGACCATAAACCAGAATCCACGATGCTTAATTTCAAGTATCCGCAGGTGTTTTTAGAATTTTTGTCAGGCTTCACTGACCGTCGATGTATTTATACCGACGGGTCAAAGAGCACCAATGGCATTGGATGTGTTTATGTTAATGGAACCGAACCACATACATTCGGTTTTCCAAATAGCACTTCCATTTTTACTGCAGAGCTTTATGCAATTTACCGAGCCATTTTGTATGTGCGCCGTCGTAAATTAGGTGACTGCCTAATTTTGAGCTATTCCCTTAGTGCCCTGCAGAGCCTTTGCCAGTTGCACAACCCCCACCCTATTGTACAACGTATCCAGGATGCCCTCCATGTTTTACACGCTTCTGGCATTGACGTGGTGTGTGCATGGATTCCTGGTCTCGTAGGTTTGCCGGGAAATGAAATGTCAGCTTTGGCAGCAAATAAGGCAGCTACAGAACCCAGTACTACAATCCCTGATGTTAATTCGGAAGAATTTAGGCTTGAAGTGTGGAGAGCGGTGCTGTCGTCGTGGCACAAGTGGTCGGCTCTCTGCGGTAATAAGCTTAGAGAAGTAAAAGAGCTTCCGATTAACTGGGTAACCTCCTGTCGCACATCTCGCCAGCCAGCCCGACCAGTTTTAAGGCCAACGAGCCTTATGGCAGGCTGGCTGGCTGCCTGCCTGGCCGGTCTTATGCCTGGCTGGCTAGTTGGCCGGCCTTACGGCTGTCTGATGGACTTAAGGCTGGCTGGCCTTATGGCTGCCTAGCTGGTTGTACTTATGGCTCGCTGGTGGGCTGCACTTATGGCTAGCTGGCCTTATGGCTGGGTCGCTTATCTTATGGCTGGACCATGTTATGGCTGGCTGGCAAGCCTTATGGCTGGTCTTGAGGCTGGCTGTCTGGCTGGCCTTATGGCTGACTGACTGGCATTATAGCTGACTGACTGACATTATAGCTGGCTCGCTGGCTGCCCTTATGGCTGGTTGGCTGGCCTTATGGATAGTTGGCTGGCATTATGGCTGCCTGGTTGGACTTATGGCTGGCTGGCTTATAGATGGCTCGCCGGCCTGGCTGGCATTATGTCCCGCCTTCTGAATGATTGGCCTTATGGCTGGCTGGTAGCCGTATGTCTGGCCTGCTGGCCTTATTGTTGGCTGACCCTATGGCTACCTGGCCTTATGCCCGGCTGTATTGCTGGCTGGCTGGCTGGCATGTCATATGGTTGACTGGACTTATGGATGACTGGCTGGCTGGACTTATAGCTGGCTGGCTAGCCTTATGCCTGGTTACCTGGCTGGCTGGCCTTATGCCTGGCCAGCAATAAGCCTGGCTGGCCTTATGGTTGGCTGGCTGACCTTCTGCCTGGCTGGCTGGCAGGTCTTAAGGCTAGCTGGCCTTCTGTCTGACTAGCTGGCCTTATGGCTGGCTGGCTGACTGTCTGGCGTTATGCCTGCCCTAATGGCTGGCTGGTTGATCTTACCGCGGGCTCGCTGGCCTTATGAATGACTGGTCTTATGGTTCGCTGGCTGGCTGGCTTTATGGCTGGCTGTCTGGCCTTATGCTTGGTTGCCATGGCTGGCTGTCTGGTTGGTTTCCTGGCCTTATGGCAGGCTGGCTGGCAGGCCTTACTTATACTTTATTCGTCACATTACACTTACATGGGTGAGCAGGTGCTCGTAAATTGGTGACTCGTCAATACACTATAATTACAACTTTAAGGATTAAAATAAGTCTACAATATTTACAAACACGAGTATAGAAATATAAAAGAAAGGTAAAAGAGAAAAAATGTACAATAATGATTTGTTAAGACACCCAAAATTGAGGTCACAGTACATCTTCCATGTATTCTGTAACATAGTAGTATGCCTTGCTGGCAAACAAACTCTTGGCTGTTTTTTTAAAGAGGTTTGGATTTGGGATTTTCCTAATCCTTTGTGGCAATTTATTGTATATTTTACACCCCATATATTGTGGACTTTTTTCATAGAGTGCAAGCCTATGCGCTGGGTATTTCATTTCTCCTTTTCGCCTTGTGTTGTGTTCATGCTGGTGCTGATTTGCTATATATCTGTCATGGTTATTGTGCACGTGTATAATTAGATTGTACATATATAGGCTGGGTTGTGTCAGGATTTCTAATGTTTTGAATAGTGGGCTGGCCTTGTGGCTGGCATTATGTCTGGCTGACTCGTTGGCCTTATGGATGACTGACTGCCTTATGGCTGGATAGCTGGCTCGCCTTATGCCTGACTGGCATTATGGCTGACTGGCTGGACATATAACTGACTGGCGTTATAGCTGTATGTCTGGCGTTATGGATGGTTGGCCGGCTGGCTGGCTGGCCGACCTTATGAACGGCATTATGGCTGGCTGGCCTTATCGATGGCTGGCTCGTTGGACTTATGGCTGGCATTATGCCCGGCTGGCTGGCTAGCCTAATTGCTGACTGGCTGGCCTTATGTCTAGTCTTATGGCTCGTTGGCCTTAAGGCTGGCTGGCAGGCATGCCTTATGGCTGGCTGGCTGCCCTCATGGCTGGATGGCCTTATGGCTGGATGGCTGGTCTTATGCTTGGCTGGCTGGCTCTTATTATGGCTCGCTCTCTGCACTTATGGCTGGATGGCTGGCCATATGGTAGTTGGCTGGCCTTATGGCTGACTGGCCTTATGTCTAGATGGCTGGCGTTATGCCTGACTGGCTGGCTGCCTGCCCTCATGGCTGGCTTGGGTTCTGGCTGGCCTTATGTCTGGCTGTCTGCGTGGCTGGCCTTATCGCTGGCTGGCCCTATGGCTGCCTGCCTGTCGGTCTGTGTGGCTCAGTTGGTTAGACGCTGGTCTACGGATCCCAAGGTCGCAGGTTCAAACCCGGCACAGGCCGATGGTTTTTAAGTGTGCTTAAAAACGACAGCTCCATGTCAGTAGATTTACTAGTATGTAAAAGAACTCCTGAGGCACAAAATTCCGGCACACCGGCGACGCTGATGTGATCCTGGCAATTGACAGCGTCGTTAAATAAGAAAATAATTTAATTTACCTATGGCTGCCTGGCTGGCGTTATGGCTGGCTGACCTTATGGATTGCTGGCCTTATAGCTGAATGGCTGGACTTATGGGGGCTGGCCGACCCAGTGGCTGGCTGTCCGGCCTTATGGCTGGCTGACCTTATGGCTCGCTGGCTGGCTGGCTTGCCTTTTGGCTGGACGGCTGGCCTTATGTCTGACTGGCCGGTCTTATGGCTGGCTGGCCTTATTGGTGGCCTATAGCTCTCAGGCTGGTCTTATGGCTGGCTGATTGTACTTATGGCTGGCTAGCTGCACTTAAGGCTGTCTGGTCGACCTTATGGCTGGCTGGCAGGCTTTATGGCTGGTTGGCCTTATGGCTAGCTGGCCTAATTGCTGCCTGGTTGGCTCGTTGGCCTGTTGGCTGGATGGCTGCCTTATGGCTGGCTGGCCTTATGACTGGACTTTATTCTGGCTGGCTGGATATACTTATGGCTGGCTGGACTTATGGGTGGTGTAATGGCTCCCAGGCTGGCCTTATGGCTGTTTGGCCATATAGCTGGCTGGCCAAATGGCTGCCTGACATTATACTTGGCTGGCTCGTCATTGGGGTGGCTGGCCAAATGCCTGGCTGATCTTATGCTTAGCTGGCTGGCTGGCCATGGGGTTGGCTGGCTGGCTCGCCAGGGCTCTAGCTGGCTATGGGGCTGGCTAGCCGACCATGAGGCTGGTTAGCTCGCTGGCTGGCTGGCCATAGGGCTTGCAGGCTGGCTGGCCGGCCGGATGATTTGCCATAGGGCTGGCTCGCTGGCTAGCCATAGGTCTCGCCAGCTGGCTAGCCATAGGGCTGGCCGGCCGGCTGGCTGACTGACCATAGGGCTGGCTCCCCTTATGGCTGGCCATAAGGCTGGCTGACCATGGGGGTGGCTGGCTCGCTGACTGGCCAAAGTGTTGGGTGGCTCGCTGGCTGGCCATAGGGCTGGCTACCCATAGGGCTGGTAGGCTGGCTGCCATGCCGGCCATAGGGCTGGCTGGCCATAGGACTGGCTGCCTGGCCGTAGGGCTGGCGGGCTGCTTGGTTGGCCATAGGCTGGCTGGTCATAGGACTGGGTGGCTGGCCATAGGGCTGGCTGGTGGGCATGCTGGCCATAGCGCTTGCTTGCTGGGTGGCTGGTCATAGGCATGGCTGGCTAGCTGACCATAGGGCTGGCATGCTGGCCATAAGCCTTGCTGGCTGGCTGGCCGGCTGGCAGAATATGGGGCTTGCTGGCTGGCCATTTAAATGAACAGCTCGCTGGCTGGCCATAGGGCTGGCTGGCAGGCTGGCCATACGCCTGGTTGGCTGGCTGGCTCACTGGCATGCTGCCCATTGGCTGGACATAAGGCTGGCTGGTCATAGACCGGGCTGGCTGGCTGCCTGGCAATAGGGGTAGCTGAATGGCCGGCCAAAAGGCTGGCTGGCCATAGGGCTTGCTGGCAGGCTGGAAGACTGACTGGCTGGCATGCTGGACAGAGGTCTTGTTTGCTGGCTGGCAATAGACCTCGCTGGCTGCCTGGCCATAGGGCCTGCTGGTTGGCCTTAGGCCTGGCTCGCTGTCATAGGGCCTGCTGGCTGGCTGGCCATGAGGGTGGGTGGCTGGCCATAGGGTTGGCTGGGTGGCTGGCCATAGGGCCGGCTGGCTGACCTTAGGGCTGGCTAGCAGGCCATAGGGCTGGCTGGTTGGCCATGGGGGTGGGTGGCTGGCTGGTCATCGGGCTGGGTGGCTCCCTGGCTGGCCATAGGGCTGGATGGCTGGCCGTAGGCCTGGCTGGCCATAGAGCTGGTTGGCTGGCTGCCTGGATGGCCATACGCCTGGCTGAATGGCGGGGCATAGGGCTGGGTGGCAGGTTGGCTGGCTGGCCAAAGGGCTGGAGGCTAGCTGGCTGTCAATAGGGCTGCTGGCTGGCATGCTGGCCATAGGGCTTTCTTGTTGGCTGGCTGACTGGCTGGCCATAGGCCTGGCTGGCTGCCTGTCCATAGGGTCTGCAAGCTGTCTGGCCATAGGCCTGGCTGGCTGCCTGTCCATAGGGCCTGCTATCTGTCTGGCCATAGCGCTGGTTGCGTGCCTGGCTGGCCGGCTGGCCAGAGGACTGGCTAGCTGACCATAGGGCCGGCTGGCTGGCCATGGGGGAGGCTGGCTCGCTGGCTGGCCATAGGGCTGGCTGACTTGCTGGCCAAAGCGCTGGGTGGCTCGCTGGCTACCCATAGGGCTGGCTTGCCATTGGCCTGGCTCCCTAACTGGCTGGCTGGCCATAAAGCTGGCTGCCTGGCCAAAGGGCTGGCTGGCTAGCTGGTTGGCAATAGAACTGGCTGGAGGCCTAGCCATAGGGCTGGCTGGCGTGCTGGCTGGCCATAGAGCTTTCTGAATAGAGGGCTGGCTTATGGCATGGCTGTCCCTCCTTTTGGCTGGCCATAGCGCTGCCTCGCCATAGGGCTGGCTGACAGGCTGGCTAGCAATAAGGCTGGCAATAGGCCTAGTTGGTGAGCCATAGGGCTGGTTGGCTGGCCATAGGCATTTCTGACTGGGTGGCTGGCTATAGACCTGGCTGGTTGGCCATAATGCCTTCAGGCTGGCTGGGTGGCTGGATGGCCATTGGGCTGGGTGGCAGCGTGGCTGGCTGGCAATGGGGGTAGCTGGCAGGCTGGTTCGCCATAGGGCTGGTTGTCTGCCCATAGGTCTGTTTGGCTTGCTGGCTATAGGGCTTGCTAGCTGGCCATAGGCCTGGCTACCTGCCTTGCTGGCCATAGGCTGGCTGCGTGGCCATAGGGCTATCTGGCTGTCTGGCCATAGGGCTATCTGGCTGTCTGGCCATAGGGCAGGCTGGAAGACTGGCTGGCCATAATGCTGGCTGGCAGACTGGAAGACTGGCCGGCCATAGGACTTGTTTGCTGGCTCGCCATAGGTCTCGCTGACTGCCTGACCATAGGGCCTGCTGGCTGCCTGGCCATAGCGCTGGCTGGTCTTAGGGCCGGCTCGCTGCCATAGGGCCTACTGGCTGGTCATAGGGCTGGCTGGCCATGGGGGTGGGTGGCTGGCCATAGGGCTGGCTGGCTGACTGGCCAAATCGCTGGGTGGCTCGCTGGCTGGCCATAGGGCTGGCTGACTTGCTGGCCAAAGCGCTGGGTGGCTCGCTGGCTACCCATAGGGCTGGCTGGCTTGCCATTGGCCTGGCTCCCTAACTGGCTGGCTGGCCATAAAGCTGGCTGCCTGGCCAAAGGGCTGGCTGGCTAGCTGGTTGGCAATAGAACTGGCTGGAGGCCTAGCCATAGGGCTGGCTGGCGTGCTGGCTGGCCATAGAGCTTTCTGAATAGAGGGCTGGCTTATGGCATGGCTGTCCCTCCTGTTGGCTGGCCATAGCGCTGCCTCGCCATAGGGCTGGCTGACAGGCTGGCTAGCAAATGGCCTAGTTGGTGAGCCATAGGGCTGGTTGGCTGGACATAGGCATTTCTGACTGGGTGGCTGGCTATAGACCTGGCTGGTTGGCCATAATGCCTTCAGGCTGGCTGGGTGGCTGCGTGGCTGGATGGCCATTGGGCTGGGTGGCAGCGTGGCTGGCTGGCAATGGGGGTAGCTGGCAGGCTGGTTCGCCATAGGGCTGGTTGTCTGCCCATAGGTCTGTTTGGCTTGCTGGCTATAGGGCTTGCTAGCTGGCCATAGGCCTGGCTACCTGCCTTGCTGGCCATAGGCTGGCTGCGTGGCCATAGGGCAGGCTGGAAGACTGGCTGGCCATAATGCTGGCTGGCAGACTGGAAGACTGGCCGGCCATAGGACTTCTTTGCTGGCTCGCCATAGGTCTCGCTGACTGCCTGACCATAGGGCCTGCTGGCTGCCTGGCCATAGCGCTGGCTGGTCTTAGGGCCGGCTCGCTGCCATAGGGCCTACTGGCTGGTCATAGGGCTGGCTGGCCATGGGGGTGGGTGGCTGGCCATAGGGCTGGCTGGCTGAATGGCCAAATCGCTGGGTGGCTCGCTGGCTGGCCATAGGGCTGGCTGACTTGCTGGCCAAAGCGCTGGGTGGCTCGCTGGCTACCCATAGGGCTGGCTGGCTTGCCATTGGCCTGGCTCCCTAACTGGCTGGCTGGCCATAAAGCTGGCTGCCTGGCCAAAGGGCTGGCTGGCTAGCTGGTTGGCAATAGAACTGGCTGGAGGCCTAGCCATAGGGCTGGCTGGCGTGCTGGCTGGCCATAGAGCTTTCTGAATAGAGGGCTGGCTTATGGCATGGCTGTCCCTCCTGTTGGCTGGCCATAGCGCTGCCTCGCCATAGGGCTGGCTGACAGGCTGGCTAGCAAATGGCCTAGTTGGTGAGCCATAGGGCTGGTTGGCTGGCCATAGGCATTTCTGACTGGGTGGCTGGCTATAGACCTGGCTGGTTGGCCATAATGCCTTCAGGCTGGCTGGGTGGCTGCGTGGCTGGATGGCCATTGGGCTGGGTGGCAGCGTGGCTGGCTGGCAATGGGGGTAGCTGGCAGGCTGGTTCGCCATAGGGCTGGTTGTCTGCCCATAGGTCTGTTTGGCTTGCTGGCTATAGGGCTTGCTAGCTGGCCATAGGCCTGGCTACCTGCCTTGCTGGCCATAGGCTGGCTGCGTGGCCATAGGGCAGGCTGGAAGACTGGCTGGCCATAATGCTGGCTGGCAGGCAGGCTGGAAGACTGGCTGGCCATAATGCTGGCTGGCAGACTGGAAGACTGGCCGGCCATAGGACTTCTTTGCTGGCTCGCCATAGGTCTCGCTGACTGCCTGACCATAGGGCCTGCTGGCTGCCTGGCCATAGCGCTGGCTGGTCTTAGGGCCGGCTCGCTGCCATAGGGCCTACTGGCTGGTCATAGGGCTGGCTGGCCATGGGGGTGGGTGGCTGGCCATAGGGCTGGCTGGCTGACTGGCCAAATCGCTGGGTGGCTCGCTGGCTGGCCATAGGGCTGGCTGACTTGCTGGCCAAAGCGCTGGGTGGCTCGCTGGCTACCCATAGGGCTGGCTGGCTTGCCATTGGCCTGGCTCCCTAACTGGCTGGCTGGCCATAAAGCTGGCTGCCTGGCCAAAGGGCTGGCTGGCTAGCTGGTTGGCAATAGAACTGGCTGGAGGCCTAGCCATAGGGCTGGCTGGCGTGCTGGCTGGCCATAGAGCTTTCTGAATAGAGGGCTGGCTTATGGCATGGCTGTCCCTCCTGTTGGCTGGCCATAGCGCTGCCTCGCCATAGGGCTGGCTGACAGGCTGGCTAGCAAATGGCCTAGTTGGTGAGCCATAGGGCTGGTTGGCTGGACATAGGCATTTCTGACTGGGTGGCTGGCTATAGACCTGGCTGGTTGGCCATAATGCCTTCAGGCTGGCTGGGTGGCTGCGTGGCTGGATGGCCATTGGGCTGGGTGGCAGCGTGGCTGGCTGGCAATGGGGGTAGCTGGCAGGCTGGTTCGCCATAGGGCTGGTTGTCTGCCCATAGGTCTGTTTGGCTTGCTGGCTATAGGGCTTGCTAGCTGGCCATAGGCCTGGCTACCTGCCTTGCTGGCCATAGGCTGGCTGCGTGGCCATAGGGCTATCTGGCTGTCTGGCCATAGGGCAGGCTGGAAGACTGGCTGGCAGACTGGAAGACTGGCCGGCCATAGGACTTGTTTGCTGGCTCGCCATAGGTCTCGCTGACTGCCTGACCATAGGGCCTGCTGGCTGCCTGGCCATAGCGCTGGCTGGTCTTAGGGCCGGCTCGCTGCCATAGGGCCTACTGGCTGGTCATAGGGCTGGCTGGCCATGGGGGTGGGTGGCTGGCCATAGGGCTGGCTGACTGGCCAAATCGCTGGGTGGCTCGCTGGCTGGCCACAGGGCTGGCTGGCTACTCATACGGCTGGATGACTGGCTGCCATGCTGGCCATAGGGCTGGCTGGTTGGCCATAGGCCTGGCTGCCTAACTGTCTGGCTGACCATTGGGCTGGGTGGCTGGCCATAGTGCCGGCTGGCTGGCGGGCCATAGTGCTAGTCGGCCTGCTGGCCATAGGGCTGGCCATGGGGGTGGCTGGCTGGAGATGGGGGTGGTTGGCTGGATGGCCATAGGGCTGGGTGGCTCTCTGGCTGGCCATAGGGCTGGCAGCCTGGCTGGCCATAGGGCTGGCTGACTGGCTGGCCATAGGACTGGCTGCCTGGCCGGTTGGCCATAAGCCTTTCTGGCTGGCCATAGCGCTGGCAGGTGGCTGCCTAGACATAGTGCTGACTGGCGATAGGGCTGACTCGCTGCCATAGGGCCTGCTGGCTGGCCATAGGGCTGAGTGCCTGGCCATAGGGCTTGCTGGCTCGCCATAGAGCTGGGTGGGTCACTGGCTGGCCATAGGGGTGGCTGGCTGGCCATAGGGCTAGCTGTATGGCTGGGCAAAGGACTGGCATGCTGGCCATAGGGCTGGCTGGTTGACCATAGGGCTGGCTGGCCAATGCGCCTGCTGGCCATCGCGCTTACTGAGTGGCGGGTTGGCCATAGGTCCGGCTGGCTGCCTGGCCGGCCATGGGGATGGCTGGCTGGCCATAGGGCTGGCTCCTGGTTGGCAGGCCATAGGGCTGGCTGACCATAGTGCTGTCTGGCTGGCCATAGAGCGGGCCGGCTGGCTGTTTAGCCATACAGCTGACTGGCTGGCGATAGGGCTGGCTAGCTGGCCAAAGGCCTCGCTGGCGGGCCATAGGGCTGGCTGGCCATAGCGCTGGCTGACTGGCCATAGTGCTAGTAGGCCTGCTGGCCATAGGGCTCGCTGGCTTTCGATACGGCTGGCTGGCTGACCATAGAGCTGGCGGGCCATAGGGTTGGCTGGCTGGCTAGCTGGCCATAGGGCTTGCTGACTTGCTGGTCATAGGCCTGGCTGGCCGGCCATAGGGCTGGCTTGCTGACGATAGGGCTGGCTGGATGGCCAGAGGGGTGGCTGTCTGGCCTGCTGGCCATAGGTCTCTCTGGCTGGCCCTAGATATGGCTGTCTGGCTGGCCATAGGGCTGGCTGGCTGGCAGGCCATTGGGCTGCGTGGCTCGCTGGCTGGCCATAGGCCTGGCTGGTCATACGTCTGGCTGACTTGCCATGGGTTTGGCTGGCGGGCTAGCCATAGGGCTGGTTGGCCGCCCATAAAAAAGGCTTGCCTTTTGTCTGGCTGGCAATAGGGCTGGCTGTCTGGCCATCCGGCTGACCGTAGGGCTGGTTGGCCATTGCGCCTGCTGGCCATCGCGCTTTCTGTTTGGCTGGCTTGGTAGCCATTAAGGGCCGGCTGGATGGCTGGCTGGCCATAGGACTGGCTCCTGGCTGGCAGGCCATAGGGCTTGCTGGCTGGCTCGCCATAGGGCTGGGTGGGTCACTGGCTGGCCATAGGGGTGGCTGGCTGGCCATGGGATAGCTGTATGGCTGGGCAAAGGACTGGCATGCTGGCCATCGGGCTGGCTGGTTGACCATAGGGCTGGCTGGCCAATGCGCCTGCTGGCCATGGGGATGACTGGCTGGCCATAGGGCTGGCTCCTGGTTGGCAGGCCATAGGGCTGACTGGCTGACCATAGGGCTGTCTGGCTGGCCATAGAGCGGGCCGGCTGGCTGTCTAGCCATACAACTGACTGGCTGGCGATAGGGCTGGCTAGAGCTCTGGCTTGCTGGCCATAGTGCTAGTCGGCCTGCTGGCCATAGGGCTCGCTGACTTTCGATACGGCTGGCTTACCATAGGGTTGGCTGGCTGGCTAGCTGGCAATAGGGCTTGCTGACTTGCTGGTCATAGGCCTGGCTGGCCGGCCATAGGGCTGTCTGGCCTTCGAAAGGGCAGGCCTACTGGCCGTAGGGCTGGCTTAGTGGCCTTAGGGCTGGCTTGCTGACCATAGGGCTGGCTGGATGGCCAGAGGGGTGTCTGGCAGGCCATAGGGCCGGCTGTCTGGCATGCTGGCCATAGGTCTCTCTGGCTGGCCATAGATATGGCTGTCTGGCAGGCCATTGGGCTGCGTGACTCGCTGGCTGGCCATAGGCCTGGCTGGTCATACGTCTGGCTGACTTGCCATGGGTTTGGCTGGCGGGCTAGCCATAGGGCTGGCTGGCAACCTGGCCATAGGGCTGGTTGGCCGCCCATAAAAAAGGCTTGCCTTCTGTCTGGCTGGCAATAGGGCTGGCTGGCTAGCATTAGGGCTGGCTGTCTGGCCATCCGGCTGGCTGACCGTAGGGCTGGTTGGCCATTGCACCTGCTGGCCATCGCGCTTTCTGAGTGGCTGCCTGGCTAGCCGTAGGGCCGGCTGGCTGGCTGGTCATGGGGATGGATGGCTGGCTGGCCATAGGACTGGCTCCTGGCTGGCAGGCAATAGGGCTGGCTGGCTTTCTAGCCATAGAGTTGGCTGGCTGGCTGGCGATAAGGCTGGCTGGTCATAGTACTAGCTGGCCATACGGCTGGCTGGCTTTCTATAGGGCTGGTTTACTGGCAATAAGGCTGGCTGGAATGACAGGGCTGGCTACCTGGCCATAGGGTTGGCTGGCTGGCCATAGGGCTTGTTGACTTGCTGGTCATAAGGCCGGCTGGCTGGCCATAGGGCTGGCTGGCTCTTGGTTGGCAGGCCATAGGGCTGGCTGGCTCTTGGTTGGCAGGCCATAGGGCTGGCTGCCTGGCGATAAGGCTGGCTAGCTGGTTGGCTATAGGGTTGGCTGAACATAGGGCTGGCAAGCTGGCTATAGGCCTCGCTGGCTTGCCATAGGTCTGGCTGGCTGCCTGTTCATAGGGCTAGCTGATTGGCCATAATAGTGGGGGGCCATAGGGCTGGCTGGGTGGCCATAGGGCTGGCTGGGTGGCCATTGGGCTGGTTGGCTGTTCATAGGGCTCGCTGGACATAGGCCTGCCTGGCTGGCCATTCGGCTTGCTGATCATAGGGCTCGTTGGCTGGCTGACCATAGGCATTTCGGACTGGCTGGCTGGCCATAGGCCTGATTGGCTGTCTGGCGCTTTCTGGGTGGCTGGCTGTCTGGTCATAAGGCTAGCTGAATGGCTGGGCAAAGGGCTGGGTGGCTGCCCATAGGGTTGGCTGCCAGTGTGGCGGCTAGCTGGATGACCATAGGGATCGCTGTCTGGCCATAGGCATGGCTGTCTTCCTGGCCATAGGGCTTGCTGCCTGGTTGGCTATAGGGCTTTCTGGCTTGCCATAGGCATGGCTGTCTAGCTGCGATAGGCCTGGCTGGCTGTCCATAGGGCTAGCGCTCTGGCCATACGGCTGGCTTCCTGGCCATAGGGCCGACTGGCTGGTCATGGGGGTGGCTGGCAGGCCTTTGGGCTAACTGGCAGACTGGCTCGCCATAGGGCTGGCTGGCTGGACATAGGCCTGGCTAACTGAATGGTTGGGCAAAGGGGTGGCTGGCTGGCTTACCATAGGGCTTGTTGACTTGCTGGTCATAAGACCGGCTGGCTGGCCATAGGGCTGGCTCCTGGTTGGCAGGCCATAGGGCTGGCTGTCTAGCCATAGAGCTGGCTGCCTGGCGATAAGGCTGGCTAGTTGAACATAGGGCTGGCAAGCTGGCTATAGGCCTCGCTGGCTTGCCATAGGTCTGGCTGGCTGGCCACCTGTTCATAGGGCTAGCTGATTGGCCATAATAGTGGGGGGCCATAGGGCTGGCTGGGTGGCCATATTCTGACTGGCTGTCTGTTCATAGGGCTCGCTGGACATAGACCTGGCTGGCCATAGGGTTGGCGGCTGGCTGGCTTTCGATATGGCTGACTTACTGACCATAGGGTTGGCTGGCTGGCTAGCTGGCCATAGGACTTGCTGGTCATAAGGCCGGCTGATTGGCCATAGGGCTGGTTGGCTTGCTGTTCATAGGGCTCGCTGGACATAGGCCTGGCTGGTTGGCTATAGGGCTGTGTGGCTGGCTGGCCGGCCATAAGGCTGACAGGCTAGTCATAGGGCAGGCTGTCTAGGGATAGAGCTGGCTGGCTGACCATTGTGCTAGTTGGCCTGCTGGCCATAGGGCTGGCTGGCTTACTGGCCATAGGGGTGGCTGGATGGTCATAGGGATGGCTGGATGGCCATAGGGGTGGCTAGCTGGCTGGAAGGCCATTGGGCTGCGTGGCTCGCTGGTTGGCCATAGGGGGGCTGGTAAAAGGACTGGCTGGACATACGTCTGGCTGACTTGCCATGGGTTTGGCTGGCGGGCTGGCCATAGGGCTGGTTGGCCGCCCATAAAAAAGGCTTGCCTTCTGGCTGACCATAGGGCTGGTTGGCCAATGCGCCTGCTGGCCATCGCGCTTTCTGAGTGGCTGGCTGGCCATAGGGCTGGCTCGCTAGCCATAGGGCCCGCTGGCTGGTCATGGGGATGGCTGACTGGCCATAGGACTGGCTCCTGGCTGACAGGCAATAGGACTAGCTGGGTGGCTGTCTAGCCATAGAGATGGCTGGCTCTTTATAGGGCTGGCAAGCTGGCCATAGCGCTGGCTGGTCATAGCACTAGTTGGCCTGCTGGCCATAGGGCTGGCTGGCTTTCGATAGGGCTGGATTACTGGCAATAAGGCCGGCTGGCTGGAATGACATAGGGCTGGATGGCTTTCTGGCTGGCTGACCATAGGTTTGGCTGGCTGGCCATAGGGTTGGCTGGCTGGCCATAGGATTGGCTGGCTGGCCATAGCGCTAGCAGGCTAGCTGGCCATAGGGCGGGCTGTCTAGCCATAGAGCTAGCTGCCTGGCGATAAGGCTGGCTAGCTTGCTAAACATGGCCATAGGCCTCGCTGGCTTGCCATAGGACTGGATGCCTGTTCATTGGGCTAGCTGATTGGCCATAATAGTGGGGGGCCATAGGGCTTGCTATAGGGCTGGTTGGCTGTTCATAGGGCTCGCTGGACATATGGGTGGCTGGGTGGCCATAGGGCTGGTTGGCTGGCTGGCCATAGGACTGAGTGGCTGGCTGACCATAGGGCTTGTTGGCTGGCTGGCCAAGGCATTTCGGACTGGCTGTCTGGCTGGCCATAGCGCTTTCTGGGTGGCTGGCTGTCTGGTCATAAGGCTAGCTGAATGGCTGAGCAAAGGGCTGGGTGGCTGCCCATAGGGTTGGCTGCCAGTGTGGCGGCTAGCTGGGTGACCATAGGGATCGCTGTTTGGCCATAGGTCTCTCGTTGGCTGGCCATAGGCATGGCTGTCTGGCTGGCTTCCTGGCCATAGGGCTTGCTGACTAGCTGGTTGGCCATAGGGCTTTCTGGCTTGCCATAGGCATGGCTGTCTAGCTGCGATAGGCCTGGCTGGCTGTCCATAGGGCTAGCGCTCTGGCCATAGGGCTCGCTGGCTAGCTGGTTGGCCATAGGGCCGGCTGGCTGGTCATGGGGGTGGCTGGCTGACCTTTGGGCTAACTGGCAGACTGGCTCGCCATAGGGCTGGCTGGCTGCCTGGCCATAGGGCTGGGTGGCTGGACATAGGCCTGGCTAACTGGCCATAGGGTGAATGGTTGGGCAAAGGGGTGGCTGGCTTACCATAGGGCTAGGTGGCTGGCCATAGTGCTGGATGGATGGCTGGCCATAGTGCTTGCTGGCTGGCCATAGAGCTTGCTGGCTGGCTGGCCATAGAGCTTGCTGGCTGCCTGGCTGGCCATTAGGCGAACCAGCCAGCCAGCCAACCAGTTATAAGGCCAGTCATCCACTCTAAGGTCAGCCAGCCAGCTAGCCATAATACCAGCCAGTTATTAGGCCAGAAAGCCAGCCAAAAGGTTAGCCATCCACGCAGCCAACCAGCCAGCATTAAGGCCAGGCACACAGCCAGCTAGCCATCAGGAAAGCCAGCAAGCCTGCCATAAGGCCAGCCAAGCTGCCCATAAGGCCAACCAGCCAGTCATAAGGACGAGTCAGCCAGTCAGCCATAAGTCGAGCCACCCAGCCAGCCAGCAAGCCATAAAGTCAGCCAGCCAGCCATAAGGACAACCAGACAGTCATCCATAAGGCCAGCCAGTCAAACAGCCATACCGCCAGCCAGCCATTAAACCAGCCATAAGGTGAGGCTGCCAGCCATAAGGCCACCCATAGATATCCAGGCAGCCAACCAGCCAACCATAAGGCCAGCCAGCCAAAACGCCAACCAGCCAGTCATAAGGACAACGAGCCAACCAGGCTGTCATAGTGCCAGTCAGCCATAAGGCCAGCGAGCCAGCCAGTCATAAGGCCAGCCAACCAATGGGCCAAAAAAAAAAAAAAAAAAAAAAAAAAAAAAAATGAAAATCTGTATAATAACCCTGGCACCTAATTACTTACACCAGGGCTAATATGCCAGATCTTTAAAACTTATTTATTCTACACATTCATACATACAACATTCTTTACAGAAACATTTTAAAATAAAATTATAAAATAATATAATATATAACAAATTATAAAGATAAATAAATTAAATTATATATCATAAAAACAAAACACAAGAAAATAAGAACAATAACACAAATTATAACATTTCACACATAATCATTCTGAGAAATAAATGCTCTAAAACAATAACAAATCATTTCAAACAATCAAAATACAATAAAATTTCTAAATAAATTGATATATATATATATATATTAAAAAAATTTATAATCAAAAAAAAAAAAAACAATAAAATTAAAACAAATTAATCTCCTCAATACAACAAAATATAAATTTCATACACATCACTCACAACTACAAACTATTACTAAACAATAAACAAATATATAAAATTAAATTATTAATTATAATTATTACATAAAATTATAAATTATATTACTATTATTATCATTATCATCATCATTATTATTACCTATCATTATTATTACTTAAAAATTAATTAAATATTATACCTATAACTAATACTTTTTATAAATATATATTTTTTAAATTTAAACTTAGTATTTATTAAAAATTTTAAATAAACAAAAATTTACTGGTATCCAGTAAAATATAACTGGTAACCAGTTATAAGAAAAAAAAGAAACAGCTATAAACTAAAACTCTAAACTGCGCCGGCGGCATACTATATGTACTGGTTTCCAGCACAAAAACTACAAAATGTGTGTAGTTTAAAGTTCAAAATCTACATAACCAAAATTTATAAAAATAACATACACAAAAATGTTATACTTTTGATTAATATAGTTTATATACTTTAATAAAATAATAATATGGACTAAAATCACTAATATTTAATTATTTTTAAATAATTTTTACAAAATTATCTTTCACTATTATTTCCTAAACATCCAGAAGTTTTATGAAATAAATTACATTTCACTTCACTGGTTCAACTTTCACATCACTAAATCACTTATTTACTTTTAATTAGATTCACTAGATAATCAAGGTCATAAATCGCTCAGAATCCTATCACTCACTGGCCATAAGGCCAGCCAACTAGCCACAAGGCCATTAGCCAGCCAGTCAGTCAGCCATAAGGTTAGCCATAGGGCTATCCATGCAAGACATAAGGCCAGCCATTAGGCCACCCAAACAGCAAAAAGTTTAGCCATAAGCCCATCCAGCCAACCATAAGGCCAGCCAGCCACCCAGCCGTAAGTCCAACCACAGGGCCAGTCATAAGGCCAGCCATAGGGCCAGGCAGCCAGCCATAAGAGTGGCCATAGGGCCAGTTAAACATAAGCCCAGGGAGCCAGCCATAGGCCAACGAGCCAACCAGACAGCCGTATTCCAACCAGCTATAAGACCAGGCATCCAGCCATAAAGCCAGCCAGCCATTAGACCAGTGAGCCAGCCACAAAGCCAGCCAGTCAGCCAGACCACCATAAGGCCAGTCAGTCATAAGGACGAGCCAGCCAGGCAGCCATAGTGCCAGCCCAAAATAAGGCCAGTCACCCAGCCAGCCAACCAGCCTGCCATAAGGCCAGGCACCCATGGCCAGCGAGCCATAAGACTAGCTATCATAAGGCGAGCCAGGCAGCAATAAGGCCAGCGAACCAGCCAGCCAGGCAGCAATAAGACCAGCGAACCAGCCAGCCAGGCAGCAATAAGACCAGCAAGCCAGCGATAAGTCCAGCCATCCAGCCAGCCACCCATAAGCCCAGCCATAGTGCCAGCCAGCAAGCCAGTCAGTCATAAGGCCTGCCGCCCAGCCAGCCAGCTGGGCATAAGGCCAACCTGCCAGCCGACCACACAGCCACCCGGGCAGACATAACACCAGCCAGCGAGCCAGCTGGTCAGCAATAAGGGCAGCCAACCATGAGGCAAGGCCATCCAGGCAGTCAACCAGTTAGCTACCCATAAGGCCAGCCAGGTAGCCATAACGCCAACTAGCCAGTCATAAGAACGAGCCAGCCAGCCATAAGGTCAACCAGCCAGTCAGCCATCCACGCAGCCAACCAGCCATCAGGAAAGCCAGCCAGCCTACCATAAGGCCAGCCAGCCAGCCAGCCAGCCAGCCATAACGCCAGCGAGCCAGCCATAAGCATTAGTTCTAAATGCTGTGTGAATTTTGTTGTCCAGGTGATTACTTATCATAAGTATTATAATTTATAATTAATTTTTATTGCTTTATCGGTAAATGTTTACAAAATCGGCCACTCCAGAAAACATATGAAATATAGTGCAATGGATACAGTTTTTAGTGCTAATTACGATTCTGAAATTTTATTTGGCAGTCAAACTTTGTTTTTGATTTATGAGCAAATTCCTTACGTACGAGCAGCGGTTTTATTTCGCTTATGTGACGGATATTTAGCAAATAAATGTTTATAATTGAGTATTATATATGCTAGAATGATTGATTAATGTATTTATGTTGAAATTGTTGCATAAACACTCAGCGATAAGGCCAGTTAGCCAGCCAGCCAGCGAGCCATAAGGCCATGCAGCCAGCCAGCGAGCCATAAGGCCAGCCGGCCTGCCAGCCACAAGTCCTGCCTGCCATAAGGCCAGTCAGCCATTAAGCCAGGCAGCCAGCCGCCAGCCATAAGGGCAGCTGTCCAGCCATTAGGCCAGGCAGCCAGCCGGCCAGCCATAAGGGCAGGTAGCCGGCCAGCAAGCCAGCCAGCCATAAGGCCAGGTAGCCGGCCAGCCATTAGCCAGTCAGCTAGCCAGGCATAAGGCCAGCAGCGAGCCATAAGGCCAGCCAGCCAGCCTGCCAGCCATAGAGCCAGCCAGTCAGCCATAAGGCCAGGTAGCCGGCCAGCCATCAGGCTAGCAGCGAGCCATAAGGCCAGCCAGCCAGCCAGCCATAAGGGCAGGTTGCCGGCCAGCCATAAGACCAGGTAGTCAGCCAACCAGGCATAAGGCCAGCAGCGAGCCATAAGGCCAGCCAGCCATAGAGCCAGCCAGTCAGCCATAAGGCCAGGTAGCCGGCCAGCCATTAGGCCAGGCAGCCAGCCAGCCATAAGGGCAGGTAGCCGGCCAGCAAGCCAGCCAGCCATAAGGGCAGGTAGCCGGCTAGCCATTAGGCCAGGCAGCCAGCCGGCCAGCCATTAGCCAGTCAGCTAGCCAGGCATAAGGCCAGCAGCGTGCCATAAGGCCAGGTAGCCGGCCAGCCATTAGGCCAGGCAGCCAGCCGGCCAGTCATTAGACCAGGTAGCCAGCCATGAGGGCAGCCGGCCAGCCATTAGGCCAGGCAGCCAGCCGGCCAGCCATAAGGCCAGGTAGCCGGCCAGCCATCAGGCCAGCAGCGAGCCATAAGGCCAACAAGCCAGCCATAAGGGCAGGTTGCCGGCCAGCCATTAGGCCAGGCAGCCAACCGGTCAGCCGGCCAGCCATAAGGCTAGGTAGCCGGCCTGCCATTAGCCAGTCAGTCAGCCAGCCAGGCATAAGGCCAGCCATTAGGCCAGGCAGCCAGCCGGCCAGCCATTAGGCCAGGCAGCCAGCCGGCCAGCCATAAGGCCAGCCATTAGACCAGGTAGCCAGCCATAAGGGCAGGTAGCCGGCCAGCCATCAGGTTAGCAGCGAGCCATAAGGCCAGCCAGCCATAAGGTCAGGTTGCCGGCCAGCCATTAGGCCAGGCAGCCAACCGGTCAGCCATAAGGCCAGGTAGTCAGTCAGCCAGCCAGGCATAAGGCCAGCCATCCAGCCTGCCAGCCATAGAGCCAGCCAGTCAGCCATAAGGCCAGGTAGCCGGCCAGCCATTAGGCCAGGCAGCCAGCCGGCCAGCCATAAGGCCAGGTAGCCGGCCAGCCATTAGACCAGGTAGCCGGCCAGCCATTAGACCAGGTAGCCAGCCATAAGGGCAGGTAGCCGGCCAGCCATCAGCTTAGCAGCGAGCCATAAGGCCAGCCAGCCAGCCATAAGGTCAGGTTGCCGGCCAGCCATTAGGCCAGGCAGCCAACCGGTCAGCCATAAGGCCAGGTAGTCAGCCAGCCAGCCAGGCATAAGGCCAGCCATCCAGCCTGCCAGCCATAGAGCCAGCCAGTCAGCCATAAGGCCAGGTAGCTGGCCAGCCATTAGGCCAGGCAGCCAGCGGGCCTACCTGCCAACCAGTCATAAGGCAAGCCAGCCAGCTGGCCAGCCAGCCAGCCAGCCATAAGGCCAGGTAGCCGGCCAGCCATTAAGCCAGGCAGCCAGCCGGCCTGCCAGCCAACCAGTCATAAGGCCAGCCAGCCAGCCAGCGAGCGAGCCATAAGGCCAGCCAACCATCCATAAGGCTAGCCAATCAGCCAGCCAGCTAGCCACCCATAAGGCCAGCCAGGCTGCCATAGTGCCAGCCAGCCATAAGGCCAGGCAGCCATACGGCCAGCCAGCCAGCGAGCCAGCCATAAGCATTAGTTCTAAATGCTGTGTGAATTTTGTTGTCCAGGTGATTACTTATTATAAGTATTATTATTTATAATTAATTTTTATTGCATTATCGGTAAATGTTTACAAAATCGGCCACTCCAGAAAACATATGAAATATAGTGCAATGGATACAGTTTTTAGTGCTAATTACGATTCTGAAATTTTATTTGGCAGTCAAACTTTGTTTTTGATTTATGAGCAAATTCCTTACGTACGAGCAGCAGTTTTATTTCGCTTATGTGACAGATATTTAGCAAATAAATGTTTATAATTGAGTATTATATATGCTAGAATGATTGATTAATGTATTTATGTTGAAATTGTTGCATAAACACTCCCCAAGTTGTAACAGAAATTGAACAAAACCTGGCATCCAATACTTGAACATAAAAAAACCATAACACACCTCCCGCTCAAGCCCAGCCAACCCCCTGTGAGTGGCCCAGATATAAATATGGCACCTCCAGCCATAGGATTCTGTTGTAACTGAATCTTCGCTGAAAAGACTCAGACCACGCCACCGATGATGTCCACTGCAGATGTGGACGAAATGTGTTGTTGTTAGCTAATGCTAGATTTCTGACAATGAAGTCATTAATCCTCTTGCTCTTCAATATTTTTCACTGATGGATGGGGCACTAGAAGTGGCCGGGCATATTTGAAGGTGGTCTCGGTCCATTTCCTCTTGCAGTTCACATGGAGCACAGAGTGGTGAAGAATATATCCCAATTCTGTTCAAATGTTTTGCCAGACAATCATGTCCTGTAATCAACCTGAAGGTTGCAACTGCCGTTTTTTGAGGATACTCAGGAATTACTGTTTGAATGTTTGGTAGTTCCCATCTTTTATTTTTTGATTTTTCATAGTAATATTTTGCAATAACTTTTTTGAATTCAGAGTTGACTAATCTTTTAGCTGCATAAAATGGTAGATTAACTATAGATTTCTACACATTGCCGGTACCCTTTTTAGCAAGAAAATCAGCTTTCTGATTACCACTCAGTCCACAGTGAGCTGGTATCCATTGGAAGACTAGATGTTTTTGAAGTGCTGTTAAATGGGTAAGGATTTTCCAAGATTCTATAATTGTTTGGTTTTTTGGTGACAACTTGGAAGTAATTGCTATAATTGCTGCCCTGGAATCTGAGAGAATAACTGCTTGCTGAGAATGTGAAATTCTGTACAAAAGATTTTGTAGGGCCATTCTAATTGCTTCAATTTCACCATCAAAGTTTGTAGTTCCATAACTTAAAGATTTGTAATAGGAAAAGAGGTGACACGTGACTCCAGCCCCTGCTCCATCTCGGTTTGATATCAATGATCCATCACTATAAATATGGGGCCATTCATGTACTGGAAATCTAGTATGGATTGTCTCTAATGCCAATAATTTGAGAACACTAGTTGGAGTATCACTTTTTTTAACTTCTTCTGTCAGGTGTAAAGAATATATGATGTCTAATGTTTTTGTCGGATTGACTTTAGATATGACTTTTTCCTTTGAATTAGGAAGGTATACATTCTTCTTGATGTCTTGAATTTTGGAAAGAAAGCTCTCCTGAGTCTTTAGTGTATGTGTAAAATTTCTCTTGTGCCATGTATTGAATGGGAGTCTGATCAACTTTTCGTGTTGAGTAAAAGCTGCTTTTTCTATTTCATATTCAATGGGGTATTGGTTGGTTAGTATTTCCATAGCTGGTATTGGTGTGGTTTTGATAGCACCTGTAATTAACTGCTATTGTTATTGCGGACGAAATGTCTGGACCTCTAAACTCCAGCAGACCACAGCTTTTAAGCCCAGAAGAAATCTCTAGTTTTAATTCTAACTCTGGGTGTGAAAGCTTCCGACTACTGATGTTTTGAAATAGTTTGTATTATAGATATACTTGTATCCTGTAATTCCATCATTTCTACAAATGCATCATATGTACTTCTTTTGACATTAAGTAGAAGTTTCTTGAAAGCTGTAGTTTTATTTTTCTATGTTAAAATAGTAGTTCTATGTTTTTTAATTTCAGCTACTTATTTAGCTTGTTTATTTCAAAGTTTTATCTAATTCTTTCTACCAAAAAGGTTTGTTGTTAAATAGTAGTTCTATGTTTTTTAATTTCAGCTACTTATTTAGCTTGTTTATTTCAAAGTTTTATCTAATTCTTTCTACCAAAAAAGTTTGTATGTTTTAACTCTACCTGAACGGATAAATTTCTTCATTGTTTTCATTAAAATCATGCAAATGTTATTCTTGGTCTTATCTCATGAGTTTAAAGTGCTTTATATCCCATTTGGGAGCTTTACTTGCAGTTCTTCTGTATAAGTAATTCCAATTTCCTTTTCGTGAGTTCGAGTTTTTATTGCTCATCACTTTTTTCTTTCCTATGAATACTTGCTAGTACAGCCTTACGGTGAGAGCCAAAATTTCCTAGGAACTTTCGATTTGTCCTTCCTCCAATATTGGATTAGTAACAGTACCTGTATGATGGGTATAAATTTCATCTTGATTTTTATTGAATATAAACTTTAATTTACTAGTATTTAATACTTTCTCTATTATTTTACCAATACAATTAGTACTTGCATAACTTCATAATTTTGAATGTCCCATTACAATAGTTTAATTTGTAATTTCTAATGAATACAAGTCTGTTACACAGTTTGGAGGAGAATTATAAATAAAGTATACAATAAAATATTCTTTCAAACATCTGTTGTCCTTTGTGGTCCAGGGAGAATATGCTATACTATTCCCTTAGTCATGGGTTCAAAAGAGGCAGAAGATGAATCTTTTTTGGGCATAAAAATCCTGAGCATGGCTTCCTTCCAAAGAGACGGAAAGTTGGTGGTCCCATGTCATAGATTTACAGCATGTTAAAGAACCTCAAGCATGATAAAGAGGCCTCTGAACAAAATTAAGTGATCTTACATGCCCAATATAGAATGAGACACTGAGAACCACAATAGATAAAGACCATCCATAAATAAAAACTCAATTTCAATTTCCAAATATCCAACTTTGAAATTTCAATCCAAATTTCATTTGGATTCATGTCATTTTCAATTTTGAGTTTAGATATAAAATATGTTGTCACACCAATTATAATACCAATTGCTAGTAGCAGAGAAAGCACAAATCTGAATAAACAACATATTTTAATCTTAACACCATTAGAACCCTCCCTTTGGGGCAATGAACTAAGATGCCACATTTCTTAAGTGTTGTTGTTGTTGTTTTCTAGTGCCTTGCATCTGGCAATGAAGCCATTAGCATTCGTGCTTTCCAATACTTTTGAACGGTAGTTTCTTCTGATCTTAATGCTTCACAGGTCTTCAAGTGGTCTTCATTCATTATTTCTTAAGTGTGACCCCGCGTATGTTGCATACAAAATTTCATAACAATGAGTTAGGCCATTTCTGAGTAAAAAAATAGAATATATTAACAACAAATCTAATCCTCCTTCTGTGTAACCTACCATACACGTGTTAGTTATTAATTCAAAATAAAATATGAAAAGAAACATTATGGCTACATTCTATATGTAGATAGATACAACTAGAAGAAACACTGTTCTTCATTTGTATTCTACTTATATCCTAGGATTCTAGAGGATACTATGTTTGCCCATGCATTAAAATATCACTTAACTCTTGAAAATACATGGAATATGCACCAAGAAATGCCAAGTCTTACCACTCCTTGGGTACAAAATGCTGTTACCTAGAAAAAAAGCTGTGTTACTAATTGATTAGATACAAACACAGCATAAGAAAAAAGCAAAGATAGAAAATGTAAGAATACCTTTATTATACAATATAAAAAGGGTAACATTATTAACAAGCATAACAAACTACATTTTACTTTTCATAGAAAAATTTGTTAAATATACAAATGCATGTTACTAAGGTGTGTTTGAAGCTCTGGATGGGGACTCTGAACACACTACCGGACACAGCAGCTCCATCATTCCTGTCATCACCAGTACCCACTTCTTTAGATTATACACCTGGCGATACTCCTAAAATCACCAAATAAAAATATATAAGCAATATTTAAGAAGTGGAACAGTAAGTTTGTTGGCATAAATAAATAATAACATAAGTAATATGATTTTCCATTTCTTCCTAGTTATGTGAAAAGAGATCCTGTATGCGCCAAAATATTACTTTAAAATTTTAGAGTTAAATAGATCTGCTTTCTGAATCCCTTTGTACCTGCCTATGAAATGTGTAATGAAATTATTTCTGCAAATGTTGATCTCAATTTATATAAAGTAATCAATGAGGGAAAAAATTGATATACTCAAATGACTTTCCCTATCCATTCTTCAACAAACTATTCCTAAAAAACAAAACCTTATTCTTCTAACTACTTAATGTGAATTGGGATAAATATTTATACAAATGCTTGTATTACATAGTTCCCTGCAGATATAATGCCCATAGGAAAATCAGTAGTTAAATCATTTAAGCGATGGCTTTGAAATTCCTTTCTTTTTGAATGACTAGGGGGAGAAAAAATCGGATATTTGCACTCACATGCCTTTTTCTACCCATTTGTACAAAATTGTTTCAAATGCTTATTCTTCAACCTGCTTCATGCTTAATGAGATAGACATATATACAAATGGTTTTATTATAGCTATATAATTTCTTTGCATATAGAAGAGGAACAGGCAAATACAGTCAGCTTTTTTTAAGACCATGCATGCACACATGTAGCCCTTTTTCTAAAAATATTTTATTTGGATTCAGGGAATCACAAAATGTGTATTTCTAGTATGACGTCGACTTCAAAATTTTGGGTGGAATACATAGTAGATAAAATAAAAATCTGATGTGTTGCACTCACATGACTACAATGGTTAGTACTCTTGTACTAACCATTCTTACAAACTCTTATTCCTATATCTTCTTCGTGTTAGCTAAGATAAATATTTGTACAAATTATCTTATTGCTTATTTCCTTGTAGCTGCAAGGGGGATATTAGAATACAGTAGGCTTTGTGCGATTGTCAAATCTTTTTAAGCTTTGAGATTCCGTTCTCTTTGCATGATTAACATATAAAAAAATGAACAACGTTGTTGCATTTCGCTAAAATTTTCTGAAACTCACACATAACAAGGAATATCTCCGAAATGGTTCACCCTACAAGAAAATTTATTGAGACATAAATTTTGTATTTTGGCAAGATCTACATTTTTTGTAGAGAAGGTTATATGAATGTATCTCCTCAGATGTTTAAACATGAATCTTTATTGAATTCTAGAAAATGTTCATTGAAATAGTTTTGATACCTGTTTTGTGTCTCCATGAGTTAGTCCATTGGCAGAAAATGAAAATAAGTATAATTTTATCTTAATACCCTCAAAAGATTTGACAAGATCTCTTTTAGAAGTCCCAGAGTAGACCCAATCTCACATCTCTTATTCCACCTGAAAACGGTACAGTTATAGTGGATTTTTGTATTTGTATGGAAAACCAAATAGAAACGTGCTTGCCTCTTGGTTTTCATTTCATTTTAGGTTTTTTTGATACACACTTTGATATACAGTAGAGTCCCACCAATTTGAACCCTGCTAATCTGAACAGGACTAGGAAAAAGTATCTAACAAATTTGTTTTGAATTTTAAAACAGGAAAAAATTTAAGATTAAGATTAAACTAGTTTTTCCAAGTAAACATGTAAATTTATTAGCATAGAAAAACATGAAATAAATACTACAGAAGTTAACAGTGAATCTGTCAGCTATCTTATAAAACATTACTTAACATGGTTATAAAGCATTACAATAATTGGTTTTTGAGCCTCAGAATATAAATTACAGTACTATTTTCTATTTTCAATCATTTTAAGACTTAACACACAAATGCTTGGTCAAGATGTATTTGACGAAAATCCACCTAATCCAAATTTTCGCTAATCCAAACAGGGTTCGGTCCCAATTAATTTGGATTAGTGGAACTCTACTGTAATGGAGACAATTTAATTTAACAATGCCTAATTTTTATAATATTTAATAGTCAAAACTGATAATGCATGCCACGAACATGTTAAAAAAAAACTTATTCTATGGAACATAAGAGTGTGTGCAACTCATCTTTACTAGTTCTAATTCCAATTGTGGTTGTGCGACATCATTCCCCATATGGTCAATGACCTCCAAGGAAACCATTCTAACAAGCAATTTATGGAACACATTTATTAACTGGAGTCATCCACAGAGTGCAGTCTATTACCTCTGATGAGGGGGTGATGATGGTAAATGAGGATGGAACAAGAGGCCCTACAGCTTTAACTATGGACTTTACACAATGCTGCGCCTTGGGTTTCACAGGAGCTTATATGGTGAAGGCTTGAATACGACCAACTTAAAATCATCACTCCAGAGCTATAAATCAAACCATGGACCCTCAGCACAAGAGTTGCTAGCTAAACCTCTGAGCACTACATGATATCTAACTTCTGCATTTCATCTTGCCTCATTTTTGGTTTTTCTTTTGCTTACACGTGTAGGTAGAAGAAGCATTGAATTCCACCGAAAATTTCCATCCCAAAAGAATATTTAGAAAAAGGTCTATGTGCATGTGTGTGTCAATAGTATTACTTAAAACCAAAACGTCGGGTAAATAACACAATTACATATTCGATAACGTTGCCAAATGTGGGTCTAGGGACTACAAAATGCAGGGTGCCAACATATGAGAAATGGAAGTAGCCAGCGGTAGTAGCATATAAGTTGCACAGTGTTAGAATTGTGTAGTTGGCAATGTGCATAAGATGAGAATACTTCCAACAATGCAAGTACATAGGTGACGTAGATACCAAGAAGGCAGAAAACTATACTTGCTCAAAAGGCAAATTTGAGCAACTTGCACAGTGGCTTTTCATTTTACAACAAAACAAATTAATTTATGAATCAAATGACCTGAAATAACTATGAAATAATAAGCTAATGCAGTTGTGCAGTAGGTAGATGATCTTAAATGGGTATATATTTCTTAAGTATATATTTATAAACGAAGTATGCATTTTAGAGGCATAAACATATACGCTGAAATCATATGTTCATGCAATTGTGCAGTAGGTACATAAGCATAAAATATGAATACACGAGGGCTGATCAACAAAGACTGAGACTGATTTTTTTTCACAGATGTTTATAACCACAATTCAATGTTTACATGCTATTTCTCAAAGTAGTCCCCTCCTACTTCAATGCACTTTTTATAGCGTCTCTGTCAGTCCTTGAACACGTGCTGCATTCTTTGTCAGGTCCTTAAGAATTGCCTCACTTTTCTTGAGCATTGATTCAGAGTTCTCAAGTCGAATACCCCTAAGCTTTGCCTTTAGTGATGGGAATAAAAAAGTCACAGGTTGCATGATCGGGGCTATAAGGTGGATGTGGTACACAGGTAATGTTGAATCGAGTCAGAAACTGCACGACTTGATTTGCGACGTGAGGCCATGCATTGTCATGATGAAGTTGCCACCCAGTCCAACAAAACTCTGGTCGTTTCTTTGCAATGTGCTTCCTCAGTGTATCCAATACTGACATATAGTATGCTGCTGTAACAGTAGTGTGAGGGGGAATTGCATGCTGGTAAATCATTCCATTACAGTCAAAAAATGTGATCATCATCGCTTTCCCTGCAGATGGAACAACTTTTGCCTTTTTTG
This sequence comes from Tenodera sinensis, assembly GCA_030765045.1. NCBI lineage: Eukaryota > Metazoa > Arthropoda > Insecta > Mantodea > Mantidae > Tenodera > Tenodera sinensis. Next base: position 61,581,557 of record CM060972.1, read on the forward strand.
GTGTTGGAGAACCTAGCAATTTCCCACACTGTGCTGGCTTGTTTTCCTTCAGGATCATAATGATGCAGCCATGACTCATCACTGGTGAAAAATCGATTTAAAAAAAATGCATCCCCTCCATCAGCAAAGAGATGCAGCACCTCATGGCTTGTCTCCATTCGCACAGCCTTTTGTTCAGGAGTCAACAGACGTGGAACCCAACGAGCACAAACTTGGGTCATATGGAGATGGTTGTGCATAATTCAAAACACACTGCCATAAGAAATTCTCAACACTTCACTGAGGTCACGTAATGTTATACACCAATCCTCTCAGACAATCACAGCAGCTGTGTTGATGTTGACTTCAGTCACAGCAGAAGCTGAAACACCAGGCGCACCTTGCTTAACACGGACAAGTCGGCTGTCCTTGAACCACCTAAACACTGTTGCACGAGGTAGTGCATCTTCACTGTATGCTTGCTTCAGCTTTTCATAAGTTTCGGTGGCTGTATGGTTTAAACGAAAACAGAATTTGATTGTGCTGTACTGCTCCTCTCGGGTCACCTCCATTGTATGCGAAATGCATGCAGAGTCTACAAAATAGAGCATTACTACCAAGCTACCAATACGAGAGTGCTGCCGCCTACCGACATTATACATAAAAACCCGCTCTTTTCAAATATTTATGTTACAGATACGAAACTATCACGGAAGCTACAGGAAAAAATCAGTCTCAGTCTTCGTTGATCAGGCCTCATATTTCATAGTCTGTTTATGAAACAAATACAACGTTTCATAAGAGTTACATGTGGCAGGTGATTGACAAACGGAATGCTTTAACCATTGAATTTTACTGGAAATAACTTCCACAAATTAATAGTGATTTCAACATTATTTGAAGTGCAAATTTCCATTAATAATTAACAGCTAAAGGGAATAAGGAAAAAGAAAATCTTCACTTCATAACCTTCCTGCTAATGTTACGTCTTCTTTATTTATGTTCCCTCCATAATTATGTTTCAGTTTCTCTTCTAGTCCCCTGTGCTAAAACTGCTCCACTATTTAATTCGTGCAGTTATTCCATTGTTTCAGTTTTAAGATTGTGCTTCTGCTCCATTACCGATGTTTGTCTCTGATTTATAGTTGTCAACCTCTTAGTCCACTATAGAGTATTTCTTCATGTCAAATTGGCATGGTTTAGCAAGACTGTACATCCCTGAGTCCATATACAGCAGCATTGCCGGATATTCTCTTTAAGAATATTGAAAACTGTATAATTTAATAGTTTGAGACAGATTTGAATTGATTAATGATTGTAAGTGGCATATAATGGTTACAATGGTACAATGGCCACTGCTTTCGTGAATTAAACAAAGATTTACAACATTTTCCATACCCCAATAATTCTTTACGTAGAAAAAATATTCATTCTTTTTTATATTCTTAAAAATGGTCAATGGTTTTGATAAAAGCATATATGTAATTTAAATTTCTTGCACAAATTACTTTGTGAATTTTATATTTTAATTGAACTTTGTATAGCTGGGAGACCATAAGAGTTAAACAAAATTTTAAAATGGGGAAAAAGCCAGGTCTCATTAAAGCATTCAATTTATGAACAAATTTTTTTTTATAGGATCACCATGTTTGAGATACCTTTTGCTAACTGAGGAGTGTTCAATAAAGACTGGCATGATTTTTTTTCCCTTCCATTAAGTAACCGCTTTCAACATTAGTCTGTGTGCAGGTTTAAGGGTGCTCAACTACATGGCCATTAGCACCTTTAAAACACAATTCATAGCAAAAGTTAGATATAGACTTCATTATAAAATAAAATTACTAGTAAAAAGGAAAATAAATATATCTAAATATACAAAACAGAGACGCAAAAGCCAGAATCAAAACAAAGTGACAAAGATGTCTAAAGAGTATAAAAATTAGATATATAGTTTGAAATTCTCAAGCACATATTAATTTCTGCTAAAAACTTAAAAACCCTTGCTTATCGCTTGTCAGGATCTCTACAAGGCTCACAGGCAGTTGCAGAGAATTTGGGAGGTGGGCTACGGAGAAACACTCTAGGGCATGTGATGGACTGACAAAAGGTGTCACATAGCGGACAAAGAGCAGGGTCCCGTTTAAAAAGGTAACCATGCAAAAAATTGCAGTGGCCAATGCGCAACTGAGCCAAGTTAACCTCCTCATGAAGAGATATGTGAAAGTTCCCCAGTTTATCGGAAGTTCTGTCACTTCTTTAAGCTTATTACTGTGGAAAGCTGACCACTCTTCTTGCCAGCGTGACAGCATTGCTCTTCACACTTCAAGCCTAGTCTTCCACAGTAATACGAGAGATGGTAACACTGGGTTCTGTGGTTGCTGCCAAATCTGCCATTTCATTCCCACGCAAACCTACTTGACCAGGAATCCATGCACACACCATGTTAATGCCAGAAGCTTGTAAACTATGGAGGGCATCCTGGATGCAGTACAATAGGATGGGAGTTGTACAGCTCACGAAGGCTCTGAAGTGCACTAAGAGAATCGCTCAAAATTAGGCAGTCACCTAATTTATGACAACGCACATGTAAAATGACTATATATTGCATACAGCTCTGCAATATAAATGGAAGTCCTATTATGCAGCCCAATTACTTATTTCATTTAAATCATCCTGAAACATGGATTAATATACAGCATTTCAAATTTTATTGTAGGTAATGCAGTCATTTGCAAATAATCTTAACTGGCATTTAAGTTACATCATCAACAAGAATAAGTAAAGGTGGTGTACCCAGTACTGAGCCTTGGGGTACACCTGAACTCATGGTGCCCCTATCTGACAGTACTTAGGCTAATTTTACTTGTTGTGTTCTTCCTTCCAAAACTGTTTTAACCTATAAAGCTACACATCTATTCCTGTACCAGCTAGTTTCCAGATAAGTAAATCATGTAGCACTGCATCAAAAACTTTAAAAAAATCTACCACCCTACATCTACTCTTTTCCCTGCGTCCACTTCATTGGTAAATCTTGAAACACTGAAGTTATTTGGCTTTTGCATGATTACCCGGGTCTAAACCCATGTTGCACTTCCTTGATCCACTTTTTGTTTTCTAACTCCTCCCTCATATAATCTGCTATTAAATACCCCATCAATTTACACACTACTAAAGTCAGGCTAACTGGTTGATAATTATTTATGTCTGTTTTATTACACTATTTATAAATCAGAACTACAATTGCAGTTTTAAAGAGAAACAGGAGAAAGTGTAGGCCTTCTGGTAATTTATGTACAGAATACTGTCTTTTCATTTCAGTATTTTGATTTAATTTTGTAGTACAGTAACTGGAACGAAGTTGTGTCATTCGTGACTATTATACTACACAGCACTTACAGCAAGTATTGGAATTGTTGTGATGAAATTTGCCTAAAGATGTCCCCACCCGGAGATCCGATTGGGGGACAGTTTTAACTACAGTTCAAAAGTATTGGAAAGCACGAATGCTAATGGCTTCATTGCCAGATGCAAGGCACTAGAAAACAACAACTTACAGCAAGTTTTAAACATGCTCAACATCTTATTCATTATCCAAGACTGTGTTCAACATTATCAAACAATTTAGATTGTAATTTTAAAAGAGTTACTACTTCTTCCTCACGTATTATAGGCTTTTATATTTTGCTGGGATGTTATTGCTGTACATACTGCATCAACATAAGAAAAATTCCTCTTCAGTTCCTCTCCGCAAATACTGAATTGTAAATACTGTAGGTGTACTGCATTTCTGTTTGAAGTTGCAACTCTATGGTCGCCTAAAATTTATATATATACAAAATATTTTGCAAAAAACAAACAAATATCCACTTTGTGCTACTACTGGCTATGTGACCATAAACGTCTCTTCAACATCATTATAACTGGTTTTGACTCTATGTACACTTGTACACAAGTTTAAACTCACCACACAAAAAACTTAAAGATACTCCTTTTTAGGTACTGCACTTTTATTCTGCAGCAAACTTTGGTGCATATGATATGAAATACATAAAAATCACTCACATAAAGCATGTTTTTTTACTATCCAGGCTGGCAAAGGAGACTGCCACAGCTCATCCACACTGTTAGTGATCACCTGTTTTGCTTTCCTGTCAAGTACTCCCAGAGATGTCCAATTGGAGATAGATCAGGAGATTGTGGCAGCCAGGTAATGGATTTTAACACTCCCACCTCTTCTTTACTATTCACATAGTTCTTACACAACTTTGATGTGTGTTATCTTGTTGAAAAACAAAACTATGTCCAATAAGTCTCATACCAGATGGCACAGCATGTCGTGAAAGAATCTTATGGTACTGTCTTTTTCCAAAAGAGTGACAAACATAAACTATCACGTATGCTTAAAAACACCAACAGTGAGTTTGTTGGCATAAATAAATAATAATTAACATCTTCCTTTCTTAGAAGTTTGAAAACAGTTTTGTTATTATCAATTTAATTTAAAAGGTGAGTCAATAACACCAAACAACACTTACATTTATAATTTTCCGGAATGCGTTTCGGAGGTTAACTTTCCTCTGAAACGTGTTCTGGAAAATTATAAATGTAAGTGTTTTTTAGTGTTATTAATTGACTCACCTTTTAAATTAAATAATTAACATGTTTATGTTAACTTGACAACAAAATTACCCTACAAGACAAAGATGATACCAAAAGATAACATTTAGAAACATATTACAGTAATGCATTGATATAATTTCATAAGTTAAATGCAATATAAAATTATTGTGAGAAGGCTCAAACCATTTTTAATGAGGCATACTGTAATTTACCTTCAAATATTTAAAATAATATATTAATTCAGAATTAATTATTTTGGTGGAATTAATAACAATAAACACACAAACCAAGTACAGTTGGTGAGTTTAAACTTTCTGTCACTAGGTATAGTTACAACAATCAAGAGAGAAAATTATCTTAGTTTCCACAAGTGTCATAACTGACATTAACAGAGTTTAAGGGGTGATATACAGAGAGATCCAAATAGATGGGAACCACTACATGGTGTTTTTCCACTGTGCATGCAGAAAGACAATAACAACAGCTGATATACACAAGGTCACGAGCATGACTTGTTTTTCTCTGCTCTGCTCTCAATCAGTTTTGAGTTGACGCGATATCGGGCGGCTGCATTATTACCAGTGTGCTTTATTATTTAGTCCTGTACTTAGTCACAAAGTGTATTATGGTTCAGCATGTTTTCTACTGCACAGCGTGTATTATGATTTGTATGTGTTAACTCAGTCAGCTTGCCAGGTGCAAATGTGAATTGCAGAAAGATTTCCAGGTGTAAAAGCTCCATGCCGTACAACAATCTATAAACTTTACAATAAATTTCAGGCCACAGGAAACGTTCAGGCTAAGAAATCTAAAAGACGGTGTGCGGTTCTTACCAAAAACTTTAGATGACATCGGTCATCGTTTGAAGAATTCCCCCCACAAATTGCTTAGGCATCTTTCACAGCAGGTAGGCATTTCTTATGGCTCTTTGCAAAGAGCCACTAAAGTGCTGAAGTTAAAATCATATAAAATAACTGTGGCAGATGCTCTTTAACCAAGTGATCCTGTAATTAGGTGTACATTTTGTGGGTGTACTCTCAAGAGGTATACAATGATGAAATTGACCCACATTTAATATTTTTCATGGACGAGGCTTGGTACCACCTTCATGGATATGTGTGTATATGAAATAATCGTTATTGGAGCTGTGAGAAACCTAATACTTTTCATGAAATACTCCTTCATAACGAAAAAATTGGTGTATGGTGCACCATTAGTGGAGAAAGACTTATAGGCCCAATTTTTTTCGAGTCAACAGTTGACGCTCATACATAAGTGAATAAAATGTTCGCCCCTTTTTTTAGAGAATTAACTGACAGGGAGCATGATTTTGCCTTTTTTTCAACAAGACTCTGCAACAGCTCATACAGCCAATCTTTTGATGAGAACAATTGAAAGTGTGTTTAGGACAGAATTATTAGTAAAACTTTGTGGCCCTCCTGACCTAACCCCCTGCGATTTCTATCTCTGGGGTAACTTAAAGCATAAAGTGTACAAGACAAACCCACACACCTTGGAAGAATTAAAACAAAATATCCATCAGGAAATTGCTAGCATTTCTCAACGTGAACTACGGCGAGTGATGGATAATTTCCTAAAGAGGTGTCAAAAATGTGTGGATGATGACGGTGACCAGTTTCAGCATCTGCTATAATTATATTGGTAAGTAAAGCCTTTAAAAGTAGTTTTAAAAATGCTGTATGATTTTATCTGCACTGTTCTATTCTGTATGGTTTTATCCGCACTGTTGTATTCTGTTCGGCAGTCAGCGATGAGCGCAGAGGACCCATACAGACAAAACACAGTGCAGCCAGTTCACAATCTTTTGGATCACCCGTTATAAAGGGAAGGTAAAAATTGTTGTAAAAGTCAGTGTGTTAACTGATTATAATTGTGTTTTGATAATGAAATCAAAGTTATATTTTTACTTGAGTTCTAATAAGCTAAGTTAGGCTCCCTTTCATAAACCATTAAGAGCCTGCAGAGAAGACATTATAGAACTGCCGCATAATGGTCACTTGAACATTGGATGAGAATAAAGAAAAGCTATGCTAATTTAAAAACAGAAAAATTACAAAAATTTTTTTAAATCAACCTGGTACATTAAGACGGTAGCAGAAGGCATCTCGGCACCGTTCGAAGAGTTCTGAGAAAGAGAGGGCACCACTACTTCAGAATCATGGAGCGCCACAAGGGGAAGGATGCCACCGGAGAACTGCCAAACATCCGAAAGATGGGCAAGAAAGACCTGAGAAGAAAAAAAGCCATCAAATAATAGGAACAAAAGGTGCATTTTATTTTGCATGATTTTAAGAAATAAGAAAAAGTGAAGATGAAAAGGGAAAGAATAGGTCAAGCAAAATTATGATGTGTAGGAGTAAAATGGAAATGGATTTAGTAGAAAAATCAGAGCAAAAGTCTCAAGCAGGAGAAGCAGAAAAAGAAATAACATTAGCAGATTTGTATACACTTATGAAAGAAATGTTTAAGAAAGACGCAGAAATTAGGATACATGAAAGGGACAAAGCTAGGAAGGAAGAAAGGGAGGACTGGAGGAACTTCAGAAAAGAGTTAGAATAGAGCTTAGGGCAAGTGATAAAACAATTTTAGATTAGGAAAAGAACAAAAATTGATTTGGAACAGAAAACATGTATAATTAGTAGAGAAGAATTAGAACACGAAGAAAAAAAATTAAAAGTGGAGATAGGAGAAAGCAATAATAAAATTACAGAATCTAAGGTTACCAACATGATAATAAAGCAGAAGGTAATGATGAACTTGTGCTCAAAATAGATATAAATATGAAAGAATCTGAAAATATAGTGAAAAAATGAAACGTAAGTTAGTAGATAAACTAGATTACGTAGGTATGCAAATGGGTAATGTTGCCAAGTACGGAACTTAGGGACCGGATAATGCAGTGCACTGATGCATGAGAAATGAAAGTAGCCAGTGGCAGTAGCACCTAAATTAAACGACATTGGAATTGTGTAGTTGGCAATGTGTATAAAATCGAATGAAGGTAACTTCCGGCAATACGTGCACATAGATGACCAAGAAGGCGGGAAGTACTCTGTGTGGCAGTTTAAATTTTATAGTGACATTTTACTTACTGGTACCCTTACCCAAAACATCTCTCAAATGTAATACTGAGCACCGTAATTACAGAATAAATGAGGATCCCTTAACATTACAATGAAACAAATTAATTCCATAACCTGAAATAACTATGAAATCATAAGTTCATCCAGTTGTGTGCTGGGTAAATAACCTTAAATGGGAATGTTTCGTAAACATATGTTTATAAAAGAAATACAAAGCTGCGTTTCAGAGGCATAAACCGTATAACCTGAAATAACTATGAAATAAATTTTTGCACTTATGTAGTAGGCAGAAAACCTTAAATGGGAAAAGAAATACAAGTTTGCATTTCAGAGGGATAAATCGTATAACCTGAAATCACTATGAGATCATGAGTTCATGCACTTGTGCAGTACATAGATGATCTTAAATTGGAGTATATTTCACAATTATGTTTATGGAATAAAAACAAAGATGTATAAGTTACATGTGGCATAACAGCTAAAGAGAATGAGGAAAAAGGAAATCTTCACTTCAAAACACTTTCTGCTAATGTTACATCTCTTTTATTTACATTATTCCAATATTTAGTTTGTGCTTCTATTCCATTGTTTTAGTTTTAGATCATGCTTCCGTTCCATTACCTGTGTTCCTCTTTGATTCATAGTTGCCAATCTCTGCCCAGCAGTGCATTTCTTTATGTCAAGTTGGCATGGTTTAGCGACAGTGTGCATAAAAAAGTCTGTATTTGGCAACATTACCGAATGTAGTACAGACTGAAATAGCAGCAAATAGGAAAATAGTAAAAGAGTAATAAGGAAAATTCAGAAATAAGATTATACAATGCAAGAGTTTAAGTACATCATTAACAAGGAAACCAGATAGCATGAAAAATACAAGTGTTAGAATAATGAAGCGAAATAGGTAAAGAATTAGATGTAGAGTGAAAAACTACAAAAAGAAGTGTCAAAAAGATATGTAAGCGCGCGCGCACGCACGCACACACACAGACACACACACACACACTTGTGAACTAAATTTATACTGTACAAATAAAATCACACCTACAGGATAACATGGAAAACACAAGGTCAATTTGGCAAGGAATCATGGACACACAAGGTCAAAGCAGATCTCAAACACATACAAAATCAATATGGGAACACACAATGGAATTTCAAGAAATACAAACACATAAACAAGAGAGGTATGCAAAGCCTAACACTAACACTAATCTACCAAAGTAAACTAAACCCAACACTGCAAATGTGCAGTTGCATATAATTTAAAAAAAAGTGTTAAACACTTTAAAAGTTAATTTATGTTTAATTTAGTTTAAGAAGCATCAAAAATAATTTTCAGTATTTAAAACTCAAGATTTATTTAGTACAGACCACAAAAATATTGATACATTCCATAAATAATAAAGATTATCACAAAAGGAAATTAAAATCATTTAGAGAGGCAAATATTTAAAAATGTGACCTGGTGTAAAATTGAGTGTGAATCCATGGTACCAGGCTAAGTGAACATATGATTCCTTCTACAACCCACACACAAAAACGTTTATTTAATCACTGAAGAGGTAATGCAAACAAATATAAAGAAAATAGTTATTTAGCATTTTTTATTACTGTAGAGAAAAAGAATCCTTCTTGGATGGTCAAAATAGAATAACACATTTTATTATCTTTACTTCAGCAAATATCACAGTCTTGCAAGAAACACAAGATACTCACAATATTCCAATAGCTTATAGAGAATGCTCTAAATAGGTAATTGAATTAAAAGATAAAAATAAATAATGAGTTTACACATTCCTAACTGAATACATGGAAATGAGAGCCAAAGAGATTATAAATTTGGCTAAACCATTTAATAAGGGTAATGTAATGTAAAAATGTTAATTTGGGCATGTTTACAACATGCCTGGGCTGTTTAGGGAGATCCCTCTTCAGCCTAGTGTGTATTTTTTTAATTTGTTGTTTGAGGGATCCTTCCAGCTTATGTGCATATTTTTTGTTTTTGTTTTGTGTTTTTGTTGACGCCGTGTAGTGTTGTGATTTTGTGTTATTGTTTTAATGTGTCAGTTCCCCATGTTTCACATCCATCGCTCGATAGACAGACTTCCACCCAAGATCAGTGATTTAGTTGCTGAATAACGCTTTTTCATTTAGCTGCTCCTGCACTTCACCTGGTTATTTGTTATATGGTTTGCATGTTTTTGTGTTTTGGTGTGTGTGAGTGTGTGTTTATGTCTATTGTGTGTTTAAATGTTTGGAAGTGTTGTAAGTGTTCAAGTTTTTCCTGTTCCTGTTGTTGGTATTTGTCGTATACGTGTATCAGTGTAATGAGGGGAGGATTTTTATCCTTTTGTGTTCCTGTTAGTGTCTTCATTTTTTGAGCTGTGTTTATGAGTGTTCTTCTGGAGCTTCTGGTGTATGCATTATGTATGTAATCATTTGTTTGGCTATGGGTGTGTCTATGGGAGTTGTGTTAGTGTATTGATAAAATGTGTTAGATTTGAATGAAAGGGAAAGTTTGTGTGCAGTCCTAAGGCGCCTCCTTATCTTATCTTGTTTATCATGTCTGAAGTAATTAGGGCAAGATAAGATCTTTCGAGAGGAGGTCCAATACTAACTTCACGAGCTCCGTCTCAGCCAGGTCATTGGAAAGGAACTTTAATAAGGGGAATTACTGAAAGCTATTTAAATAATTTTTATCATTATTGTACAAAGGTCACAACATGCAAAACTATATATGTGAGAAATGAAACAGAAGTACATTTTTGGCATATGGTAATGTCAGAAATAAAAAGGAGTTAAGAATTAATTCTCTTTGATGGAATGAGATAGCTCTTCGCTTTAATTAAGTATACAAGTGAAATAAATAAATAATGTGCTATGATGAAATAAAGCAAATGTAATAGGAAGAATAGTTTGAAATATGGTAGTTTTCTCACGAGGATTTCATAATGTGCAACAATTACCCATTTATTAGAACAAGAAGGCTGCAATATAAGCTTTTATGCTGATGACCTAGTTATTTGAAAATCAGAAAAATTAAATTAAATTAAAAATGCGGAGAACACCATACAGACATCACTGGAAATACTTGGAAAATGGTGTTAAAAAATGTAATGACAGTAAATACAGGAAAAACGTATTTCCAGCATTTTTCCTTGGGGAAAAAGACAAAAGAAATTACAGTGTATTATAATGGAAATGAATTCCAAAAAACAGAATTTTTTAAATATTTAGGATATTTTGATAAAAGATTCACATGGCTGTATCAGCTAAAATCTGTTACAAGGAAAGCAAATTATAGGTTCAAAATACTAAAAAGACTAGCAGGAACTAAATGGGGCAGCTCTAGAAAAATGCTAAAGTGACATACAACACATATATCAAAACTGTCTTAAAATACGAGGTGACATATTAACAACAGCATCTGAGTCTTGTATGAGTATGAATTTATTGAGTACCAAAGCATATACATGTTGGGCTGCCCATGAACTTGGGCCTTAGCCTCTGTGTCATGTGACAGCCCTCTGCGATTCTCTACATATAATTTTTGATGTGTGCTGTTTATTCTTTGACTATAGTTAACCTTGTTCAAACTTGTCTTTTTAACGTTTGTCTTTTTGATTCACATATTTTCACCATATTCTCTAATACTTTCTTTTCCCTAAGATCATTACTATTTTAGATAATATATTCCATTTTAAAACTTATTTTCCCCTTCATTTTTCTTATGTTTCCTGATTAATAATTTCCTACACTTCACTTATTCACTATCTTCTTAGCTCTATATCACTTCCACTTGTGATTTACTGAGAGAAATACAAATTTGTTGGGGAATTCGGTGTCATTCTGGCAGGTTGTCACAGTAGCTTAATGGTTACAGCACCTGCCTGGTAAGAGGAGGGTCTGTGGTTCAAATCCCAGCTGTAGCATTTACCAATTTTACCTCTCAAACATTGACCCCGCTCGGCTTAAGTGTTTAAAAACACCAAAAGTAACTTTGTTGGCATAAATAAATAATAATTACCATCTGAAGGTTATTTAATCCTGGGACATAAAGTACTTACGATAGTAAGTCACCATTGGGGTAATCGTCTCTGATGTCATTCTGGCTGGTTGTCACAGTAAGAGCACCTGCCTGGTAAGTGGAGGGTCTGTGGTTTAAATCCCAGCTGTAGTATTGAAGTTTTCAGTTCCAATTTTACCTCTCAAAGATTGACCCCACTCGGCTTAAGTGTTCAAAAACACCAAAAGTTTGTTGGCATAAATAAATAATAATTACCAACTGAAGCTTATTTAATCCCAGGACATAAAGTACTTACGATAGTAAGTTGCCATTGGGATAATTGTCTCTTATTGCCTTTGCGGTTTACCAGGGAAATACAAATTGGTTGGAGAATTTGGTGTCATTCTGACAGGTTGTCACAGTAGCTTAATGGTAACAGCACCTGCCTGGCAAGCAGAGGGTCTGAGGTTCAAATCCCAGCTGTGGCATTGAATTTTTCAGTTCCAATTCTCTCTCTTGCACTAGCATGTTTGCTTCCACTCACTGTATCTAGGATTGCCGTAGCATTTTCAATTCCCCGCCACCATTTTTCCATCGAATTATTGTCACTAATCATAGCTTCTTTCTTCTCCTTTTTCTCTGTTACCTTGTCACTTGCTAATTTCTGCTCTTTTTGCTCTCTCGCATCTATCCTTGAGGTGATGTGACTTTCCCCTCTCAGCAATTCTTCGAAATGTAATACAGCTGACTTATTAATTTTTTGTGTTTCCTGACTCGTCACTCCTTGAATTCCCACTATGTTTATTAATTTACTCTTTTCCTCTGCAATTTGTCCATATGCCTATAGCTTTAAACTTCTGATGTAAGTTTCCCTTCACTTTTGTTTGTCTTCTCTGTTCTATTAATTTCTTCATTTGCTGCCTTTGGTCATATAATAAATTTTTGTTTATAAAGATGGTTGAACCTTTCAATTTTTTTTTTTTTTTGCTAGTTTCAGTAAGTTGTAGGTTGTATATGTACTTGTAAATTTTGCTACAATGTTCCTTCTTCCGAATCTAAATGCTTCACATGTTTCATAGTCACTAGTGGTCATCTGTAGCTTCTCCAACATTACCTTTATCTCTTGCCTTGGATCAAAGCCCATCCTTTCTTCTATTCCGACAAATACCAAGTTATATTTCCTACTTTTGTCCTCCCATTTTTCCATTTTCTCTTTAATGCTTTATATAGTTTTTCTTTTATCTTTTCTATATTTTACGTATTTCCTCTTCTTTCTCGATTGGTTCTCTTATTTTATTTCTTCCATTGCTAGTATTACTTTCTCTACAACGTATAGTTAAGTAGAGGAAGTATTGCATTTTTCCTATTTCCCCCAGCTCTGCTATCACTTCGTCTATAGTATCTTTGCCGGCCATGTCCTTTGCATCGTTTTTGTCCTTACTCATGGGAGCATTCTTGGCACATGCCTGCACTCTCTTCTGCTGGCTCAATATCAAGTCTTGTAAAAAAGAATTAGAGGAAGTTCAAAACCAGGCATTATGCTTAGTAACAGGTGCAGTTAAAACCACCCCAATAGAAACACTTATCTTTGCAACATCCAATAAGATAATCAACCTAGAAGTTGAAGAACAAGCCCTAATAACCCGTGAAAAATTCCAAATTTTAATAAACTGGACAAACGTCAGGATTTTAAATATGCACTAAAAACAAAAAGGATTTGTTCAAGAAGTAAAAGAGCTGAAAGGAAAACTACACATGTCTATTACAAAAGAAAATCTATTACATCCCATTAATCCAGTAGAAAGCTTTGAAAGAGAATCTAATTTAGACCTCTGTGAAATCAAGAAACAAGTCCAGATATTGCATTAGAAACACTGCAAATAAAATATCCTGAAGGACGGACGGGCACGCACGCACACACACACGCACACATGCGCGCGCACAACACCACAACACACCATACCATACACAACACCACAACACCACACAACACACCACAACACACCACACACACAACACACACCACCACAACACACCCACACACAACACACACCACACCACAACACACCACACACCACAACAACACACACCACGCACCACACACTAGAAATATATGGGAAAAGCACTACAAAAGAGTGGTGATCCAAGCAATACCATTAACTCAGGATCCAAAAATAGAAAAAATAAGAGAAATTCACTGTTTGGTTAAACAGATACAAAACTTAAGTAAAAACATAGTCTTCCAGTAGATTTCTGCACAGTGTTGATTGAGTAACAATGAAAAGGCAGACATCCCAGCTAAAAAGGGAACCAAAATTCAAAATAAGGTACAACTGAGAGTGCCACTGGAATCAGTTAAACATATCATTAAGAAGAAAATTAATAATATTATAAAACCAAATTAACTACAAATGTATTAAATTGAGAAAAATTCTTAAAAGCTTGAAACTTACTGCTGAACTACCTTGAAAAACAGCCGTCGCCATGTTCAGACTTACCACTGGACATAATGTTGAATGCACGCACGTGCAATAAGTACTAAAGGGCAGTGACAAGTAAAATGTGCAACACAATGTGTAAGAGCAAAATAAAAAGTGATGTTTAGAGTAAAATAGATTACCAACAAAAGGTGTTCAACTGAGATTTTTAAATAAAATGTATGGAATAAGAATAAACACATTAATTGGAATTAATTAACATATACATGTTAACAGCAAACAGGTGGATGGATAATTAATGTTCTTTACATGGTATTTCAGACAAATATAAAACTAAAAATCTGAATAACTACTACACGTACATTGAAACACACAACTGGAAATAAGAGGATGATATCACGTGTGAAGGGAAATCATCACACCAACTAACATGTTTCTTTAGAAAATAAAATAATATATGAACTATGTAAAAGCTTACAAGTGAAACACAATACACAAACATACCAACACAAAGGAGCACAAGTATAAAACAGAACAGATGTTGTTGTTAGCTAATGCTGGATTTCTGACAATGAAGTCATTAATCCTCTTGCTCTCCAATATTTTTCACTGATGAATGGGGCACTAGAAGTGGCCGGGCATATTTGAAGGTGGTCTCGATCCATTTCCTCTTGCAGATCACATAGAGGACAGAGTGGTGAAGAATATATCCCAATTCTGTTTAACCTCATGAGCGATGGCCATTTAAACGTCCGCGAGCCGAGAACTGCTAGCATTTAAATTCTTAAATGCGCTTTGTATATACACAGCTGTATTTTGTGTAAATATTAAGTTATTTTAATGAAACAAAAACTAGTATAAAACTCGTTATTTGCAGTATAAATGTACGTCATCAGCAAAGTTGAGTTGTATTTACAAAACGTTGAAATGGCACAATTTTGTTTCACTGTGGTGAAAAGTCAACTTTGCTCTGTCATACGCATCTAATATTAGTTCTCGGAAAGATTCAGTAAAGAAACACCCATTGTATGTGTGGCTAATGCGTCAGCATACTGTGGAATAAATCGCTACTGCATGCGTGGCCTCTTGAGTCACCAGAATAGATCAACATTACAACTTTTGCTTACGCGAGTTTCGTAACTGAGTAGAGTCCGTGTCTTTCTTTGTTGAAATACATACGTATTCTTTCCTGCTTGTAGCTGAAGGGAGAAGTGGTATAAAAAGGTGTTTTTGCACCAACTGGATATAACCATATACAATTTTTTGGGGATTTGGACAGCTCTCTAAACCCACACAGGACAATGACCGACCTTGACTACCGACTATAAATAACTCGCAGCCTAATTGAACAATACCACGTTGGGGGTTGAAAATCCAAAACCCCTGCACCCCTCAGACTTCAAGGAAAACATTATCCTAAAAGGATACCACCAACAGCAAAGAAGTCCTGCCCATTTCGAAAGTGTTTCGTGTGCCGCAAGAAGGGAATTCGCGAATGTGGAGATGTACATACCCTTGTGTGTTTATCCCTGTTTTGAGGTAAATCACTGCAGAACGAACATATTAAGGTAAGCCAATAAAGTATATAGACCTTACTAAAATGTTTCATAAAGGGAAAATTATAAGTTGAGTTGGATAAGGGATAAATAAGGGTTAAATGCTTAAACGCACAGGACGCCCATATCGCTCATCCGCCATTTTAAATGGACGTGATTTCACGTCGATATCCCTCAAGAGGTTAAATGTTTTGCCAGACAATACAGATACAGTTACAGATGTAACTTGATAGATAATATTAAAAATGAAGGGAATTATCATTTATATTTTAATTTCTTTTAAACAATAAAAATGTAATAGTTAAAACAAAATATAAAGTATAAGAGGAATAAGTAGCAGTATAAATGTATTGAGTTCATGTTTAAAGAATTATAATTGTTGAAATGGCTACAAAATATTTAAAGTATGTTTTAAGGTTATTTTTGTGTTAATATAGTGTTGGATTTACTTATTTGTTAATAGTAATGTTTAGATTTATGACTAAGGTTAAAGATATATAAATAAAGTTAAGCCATAGTGCAAACAGGTATGGCCTACCTTGGTGAGATACAGATTTTTTTTTTTTAAAATTAACATCCTCCAAGATGTCATATCAGACAGTGAATGAATGAAATGGGTGAAATGATGCTCAATTGAGCCCGAGGTCCATACAGCTTTAAGTTGCCTGATATTTGTCTTCTCAGGATAAGGGAAAACCTCAGAAAAAAACCTTACCTGGATAACTTACCCTAAGTGAGATTTGAACTCGTGACCTCTTGAACATGAGGCAGACATGCTAACCATCACGCTACCAAGGCAGGCGAGATACAGATAGATCCTTGTTTCTAGTAACTATGTATAGTTACAAAAACCGAGAGCGAAAATTTCGTTGACTTCTACAAGAGTCATAACTGATTTTAAGTGTGGTATATATAAAGTGAAAGTTAAAAATTGTTGTAAAAGTTGACGTGTTAATTATACTTGTAGTAGAAAATGGAAGTGGAAAAAAAAAAAGAAGGTATCCACCATCATTATATAGACATCTTACTGATTATTTCAGAAGATTTAAGAAACAAAATATTGAACAAAAATGTAATTATTCAAGGCTTAATTTTATACAATAAACTCCCAAATGTCATCAAATAACTAAGAGCAGGAACTTAAAAATTCAATACCACAGTTGGGATTTGAACCACAGACCCTCCACTTACTAGGCAGGTGCTCTAACCATTAAGCTACTGTGACAACCTGCCAGAATGACATTGAATTCTCAAACCAGTTCGTATTTCTCTCGGTAAACCACAAAGGCAGTCTCACATCAGAAACATTTACCCCAATGGTGACTTACTATTGCAAGTACTTTATGTCGCGGGACTAAATAACCTTCAGATGGTAATTGGCAAATCCTTACATCTATACAACAAGCTACCTGAATACATAAAAAGTATTGAATCACAGCAAAAATTTAAGAGAGTGTTGTTAAAATTCTTAAAAGACTCCAGCTTCTATAGTGTAAAGGAATTTTTAAATTTGGAAATACTGTAATTACCTACCTTAAATTGTAAATATTTCTTGTTACTTATCCGATGACATGTATATGTTTAAATGGATGTAAATAAATAAATAAATAAATTATTATTTATTTATGCCAACAAACTTACTGTTGATGTTTTTAAACATACAAGTCGTGTGTGGGCAATGTTTGAGAGGTAGTACAATAATAATAATAATAATAATAATAATAATAATAATAATAATAATAATAATAATAATAATAATAATAATAATAAATAATAAATAATAATAATAATAATAATAATAATAATAATAATAATAATAATAATAATAATAATAATAATAATAATAATAATAATAATAATAATAATAATAGTGTCCTATCTCTTATAATAACACTGCTCAACATGATTTTTGTCTCATAAGTACGAATAGTTGTACTTAATGCAGTTTTTCATTGTTTTCAAATATGTATTCGGAAATAAGGAAAAATTGAAGCTATTAACAGTGAAGCAACAAGATTCTAAGGTAAGAACAAATTAGAAACTAAGAGTAATTGTTTTTCAGAAAAAATAGAAGATTGTAGCTTGGCAACGAGTTTGTTTATATGGCTTTGATAATGAGCTGGACACAGCTTGAAACCCAGGGTCAGCAAATCATACTAAGATAAGTGAAGTTTTTAGTTTCTAATTTGTTCTTACCTTAGAATGTATTCGGAATTTCTCCATCACCCAGTTTCTTTTTTATTTCAATTTCAATTTTTTAAAATAAACCTTTCAGTTGTTCAATTTCAACTTTTATTAACCTCTTGAGGGATATCGACGTGAAATCACGTCAATTTAAAATGACGGATGAGCGATATGGGGGTCCTGTGCGTTTAAGCATTTAACCCTTATTTATCCCTTATCCAACTCAGCTTATTATAATTTTCCCTTTATGAAACATTTTAGTAAGGTCTATATACTTTATTGGCTTACCTTAATATGTTCGTTCTGCAGTGATTTACCTCAAAACAGGGATAAACACACAAGGGTACGTACATCTCCACATTCGCGAATTCCCTTCTTGCGGCACACGAAACACTTTGGAGATGGGCGGGACTTCTTTGCTGTTGGTGGTATCCTTTTAGGATAATGTTTTCCTTGAAGTCTGAGGGGTGCAGGGGTTTTGGATTTTCAACCCCCAACGTGGTATTGTTCAATTAGGCTGCGAGCTATTTATAGTCGGTAGTCAAGGTCGGTCATTGTCCTGTGTGGGTTTAGAGCTCTCCAAATTACCAAACAATTGTATATGGTTATATCCAGTTGGTGCAAAAATATCTTTTTATACCACTTCTCCCTTCAGCTACAAGCAGGAAAGCATACGTATGTATTTCAACAAAGAAAGACACGGACTCTACTAAGTTACGAAACTCGCGTAAGCAAAAGTTGTAATGTTGATCTATTCTGATGACTCAAGAGACCACGCATGCAGTAGCGCTTTATTACACAGTATGCTGACGCATAAGCCACACATACAATGGGTGTTTCTTTACTCTTTCTTTCCAAGAACTTATATTAGATGCGTTTGACAGAACAAAGTTGACTTTTCACCACAGTGAAACAAAATTGTGCCATTTCAACGTTTTGTAAATACAACTCAACTTTGCTGATGACGTACATTTATACTGCAAATAACGAGTTTTATACCAGTTTTTGTTTCATTAAAACAACTTAATATTTACACAAAATACAGCTGTGTATATATGAAGCACTTTTAGCGCATTTAACAATTTAAATGCTAGCAGTTCTCGGCTCACGGATGTTTTAAATGGCCATCGCTCAAGAGGTTAATTAAAAGGATTTTTGTCTCTTTAGTATACATAGTTATACTTATTGCAGTTTTTCATTTTGTTTTCAAATATGTATTTGGAATTTCTCCACCTCCCACAGTTTCTTTTTTATCTAAGAGCATTGTAAATATAATGGAACCAAATGAGCTAGCTCAAATGGCATCACTGCTACTGTTGTGCATGTTCAGACACGCAACAAACGCAGTCTGAAATGCTTGGTTTGCGGCTAAAAGTATGGAACCTTCTTCAAAAGAATACAAAGATATGCACTTATCACAATCGTCATTCTCAATTTAAAGACTTTTTCTGAACAAAATTGGCCTAGTGTTTTGTAATTTGGGTTGCAATATGTCCTTAAAAGTACACTTCCTGCATTTGCACCTAGATTTCTTCCCGGACAATCTCGGGGCAGTGTGTGATGAGCATGGGGAACACTTTCATCAGGAGACTAATATGCTGGATAATTATTGTTGGCATAAAGATGGATGCTCCACATGCAAAATATAGCAGAAAATATTCACTTCTTAGTTTCTAGGACAACCTGAATGTTTGAATATTTTGCAGCTATGAATATAGAAAATATTAAAGTGTTTGAAATTATAAATGCCCGTCTCTTGAAAACCTTGCGTGCTGGGAAAAAACCAATATCATATTTTAATTCAGGAGAAAAGATACTTTCAGAATTACATAGTTTTCTTTACGAGGCAGAAAAAGTTTACTTTTTGTTCCTCAGTGTAATCGTCATTGCCACATGTGCATGGTAGAGATGAGAATCCATATTCTAAAATAAAATAAAACAATCCCTAGTCTCAATTACATTACCTTCTCATGGTTTTGGCCATGAAAAGCATCCATGGCAACATTCTCGTCCAATGCCTCCTTTTTGTTTTTACAGAGGTCATCACTGCCACATGGTTCTTCCTTTTCATTTTTTTGGGTATCATTGTTCTTACCATTCAACATATTAGAAGTTTGCTCAAGCACAGATGGATCCACATCACATTCTGAACTTTCCTTGCCATTTTCTATGTCTGAAATCTTATGTACTTCATCATGTGCACGCACACAGTCAGAGCCTGACATTATTGTACCTGGGCTAGCAGATGCTAAAACATCTTTAAAATCATCTTTAGAACCCTGCTTTAATTTTTCACTATCAACATCCAGTATGTCTTTCCGTTTTGCAGATGCCCTCTGTTTTGCTGCTAGACAGGTTGAATATGTGGTGACACCAGTTTCAGCAAAGGGATCAATCTCAATGGTACTTTCATATTCACTTCTTATTAACAATTTTTCTTCTTCATGTGGTATAGTAGCTCCAGACAGTTTAGCAGCCATACTCTGATGAGGTATTCCTGCATCTTTTCTTTTCTTCCTAGGTAATGTTCGTTTCTTTGGTTGCACTGGCCGCTCTTGGGGTGCATGCATGAGCATGTGCTGTTTCAGTTTAGCCTGAAAAATAAAATATTTTATTTTTTTATGTATGCTCATTTAGAAAAAAACATTGTAAAGCTTTTTTAACATATTAGATACTATTAATGAATCTTAAATCAACTTAGATTCACTTCTGTAACATAAGTTTACTGGAATATTTCAGACTGGGCATTCATCATCAGCCAGTGATGAATACAGCCACTTTCCTCCCGGGGGTTGGGGAAGGATATTAAGCTTGATGAGGGGGAGGGAGGAGATAATGTTAATGATATATACATTTACAAATACATATCAATCATAATGCTAATATGTTAACCGGACAACTGGTTGATAATGGAGGAAAGTTAACCTCCGAAATGCGTTCCGGAAAATTGTAAATGTAAGGGTTGTTTAGTGTTATTAATTGACTCATCTTTAAAATTAAATTTCTGTTATATATTTGTCTGTCCTATCTATAATGCACAGGTGGTTGTATCATTTTGCAACGTACTTTATTAATTATTATTACTGTTCATTTCTTACTGCTTCAATGTCCAAGATTTGGTTTGTAAATGTAATTTCAGCAAGGAAAAAAGTTAAACATTATTAAGCTCATAAAAATTAATTTCATTGTTACCATTATTATTGTACTTAATGGAATATTTAATTTTGGCAATAAAAAAATAGGTGACAAAAGAGCCATCACATTGTAAAGTAATAGGTATGTTAAGAGGTTAATGACCTATACATATACACCATTTCCATTACAATTCTATTGTTATTGAAGATTCTGCAGCCATTTTGTAATACCTACTTTCCAGTCATACTGTCCTATGGCAAGAATGTTAAAAAGATATGTGTACTAGAGTTTATACATGTGCAGGACAGTTTTGTTACATGTATTGCCAAAAGATTCCTATATAAGTTAAACCATTCAATTAGGAGTACCGTTGGTTCCTGAATACAATGTAATGCACAGTTTGGTCAGCATCCAGTATTCCTCTAATGCTTCCTTATCAATATTTGTGGAGTCTAGTCATTTTATCAAAATATCCTCTAGTTTATCTTTTGGTAACTTGAGGAGCGTGAGATGACATCAAAGGAAATGAAGTAGATAATTTTTCTCTGTTTCTAAATTTCTCAATGAGTATTGGTTGATTATGGAGACAACAGTATCCAAAACATGTTCCAGTAAGTTTTGGTGCAGATAAAGAAGCTAAAGTAATTAAAATTTCTATTTGTGTATATAACTGTCAGAAAAACTTCACTGTGTATTGCCAAAAGAGAATAATTCACAAGAATTACCTTTTTATATTGGGGATTTCGATTGGCAATGGTTAGAGTACTATATGAATGTTATGCATAATATATCTGTTTTTCTGTGAAATTCATGGGCTTAATTGCTAAAATGTTTTCCATTTAATACAATGGATTCATTATTTTACAAATACAAAATGCAACTTTACAAGCTGCACTACATTTTGGAAACTGAATTTGATACTTTAATACTTACATTGGTGGATAATTTCTTGCCACATTCTTTGCAGTCAAAGCCTTTCTCTTCATGCCAAAACAGTATATGCTGTTTGAGATTCTTTTTGTGGAAGTAAAACCTGGAAACATATAGGATGCATAGAAAGCTTTAGGAATTAAAAGTATTGCAGGTAATGTACATAACCTGGAAACACATAGGATGCATAGAAAGCTTTGGTAATATGATAAATAAAGTTAAATCCCAAACACCTGAAACTAAAATAATTATAAGTGGAGTACTACGTAGGAGAAATGTGAGCGTGGGTAGAATAGTTAGAATACATAGAGAGTTAAACTGGTTATGCGAGAAAAAAAAATGTTTGTAGATGGTAATTTTTGGTTAAGTGACAATGATATTGGTAGAGATGGTGTACACTTAAATAGAAAGGGGTCAGGTTAGTATATAGTGAGCTAAACAGTAACAGAAAATGGGACAATTTTTTTAAAATATTAAATACGCATCTAAACGTAGCATGTCAGATACAAAAGAGTAAAATAACTAAACGGGGTGAACAGAAGATTAAACTTCCTTTGGAATTAAAAGAACTGAGAGAGAAAATGAAAGATTCTTACATTTTTTACAAATCTACAAATCTCGTAGCCTATAAAAACAGATACATAAACTTAAAAAAACAGTACTCAAGCGCATTGACTAACCTAAAAAAGCAACAATACGGAGAGAAAATAGTAAACTCAAATAATAAAGTTAAGACGGTATGGGAGATTGTAAATGAAAGCAGTATAAGTAAAAATAAGATTGACAATATAACTTTAAAAGAGAATGATCAAGTGATTGATAATCCAAAGAAAATATGTCAACTCTTTAATAAATATTTTCTAAATGTAGTAAAAGATGAACCTACGGTTGATGGTGCACTATCTGTTAATATTGGGATGGTTCCAACCATTTTCTTGGAAGAAACAACAGAAGAAGAAGTGGAAAAGATTATAAATAAATTAAAAAATAAAGCATCTTGTGGGTGGGATGAAATCTCAACTAAAACACTAAAATATTGTAGGGCTACATTAGCTGGTATCCTAACCCATTTAATAAATGCATCGTTAAATGATGAACAATTTCCTGAAACCTTAAAACTTAGTATAGTTAGACCAATATTCAAGAAGGGAGATAAATATCAAATTGGAAACTACAGGCCTATAACACTGACCTCAGTATTTGCTAAAGTATTTGAGAGTATATTAAGTAGTAGATTAATAGAATTCCTTAATAAATTTAACTTGTTTTACCCATCGCAACATGGTTTTAGGAAGAAATTCTCCACAACTACTGCTATAGCCGAGCTGTATCATGTAATATTACAAGAACTTGAAAACTCTGGCAAAACAGCTGGAATATTTTTTGACTTATCTAAGGCGTTTGATAGTGTGGCACATGTATTGCTACTAGAGAAGTTAGAGAAATACAGCATTCGAGGTAAATGCATTGAAATTATAAAATCCTTTCTAAAAAATTGGGCACAATGCACTGAAATCCGCTATCAAGAGGGATGTACACTAAAATCAGTTAAATCATGTTATGAACAAGTGAAAGTTGGTGTCCCTCAAGGATCAGTACTCGGGCCTCTCTTATTTATACTATATGTAAATGACCTTCCAAAATCTACAAATTACAAAATAATAACATATGCAGATGATACCTCAGTTGTATTTGCTAATAAAGACAAAAGTAATTTAAACAGAGTAATAAATTATTATTTATTTATGCCAACAAACTTATTGTTGGTGTTTTTAAACACACAAGCCGTGTGTGGGCAAAGTTTAAGAGGTAGAACTGGAACTTAAAAATTCAATGCCACAACTGGGATTTGAACCACAGACCTTCCGCTTACCGGGCGGACGCTCTAACCACTGAGCTATTGTGACAAACTGCCAGAATGGCATTAAATTCTCAAACCAGTTCGTATTTCTCCTGGTAAGCCACAAAGGCAGTCTCACATCAGACAAATTACCCCAATGGTGACTTACTATTGTAAGTACTTTATGTCCCAGGATTAAATAACCTTCAGGTGGTAATTATTATTTATTTATGCCAACAAACTTACTGTTGGTGTTTTTAAACACACAAGCCGTGTGTGGGCAAAGTTTAAGAGGTAGAACTGGAACTTAAAAATTCAATGCCACAACTGGGATTTGAACCACAGACCATTCTGGCAGTTTGTCACAATAGCTCAGTGGTAGAGCGTCCGCCCGGTAAGCGGAAGGTCTGTGGTTCAAATCCCAGTTGTGGCATTGAATTTTTAAGTTCCAGTTCTACCTCTTAATCTTAGAGTAATAAATGTTGAAACAAATAATATTTGTAATTACCTAAAATGCAACAAGCTGAAAGTAAATCCTCAAAAAACCAATATAATCATGTTCAAACACCGAAATAATAGGTCCAATAATGTTCTCAGTGTAAGGATAAACAATGAAAGCATTCAACAAATAGAAAGCACCAAATTTTTGGGAATAATCTTGGACGAAAATATGACATTCAAAATGCATATAGATTATATCTGCAATAAAATTAGTTCCTATTTATATATACTAAGAAATCTATCAAAATATCTAAATCCAGACTACTTAAAATCAGTTTATTATGGTCTAATTCATCCACATTTGCAATATGGAATCGAGGTCTGGGGTAACTCAAGTATCACAAATGTAAATAGAGTATTGAAATTGCAGAAGAGATGTATAAGATGTATATTCAATCTACAGAATAGAGAATTGTGTAAAGATAGTTTTGTAAAAGCCAGAATACAAACTGTAGTGTCACTGTATGTCTATAAGGTAATAATGTTTGTAGCAAATAAGAATCCTCTACAAATAAAAGACAGTCATAAGTATGGTACTAGAATACAACACAATTATTACAGAGGAAATGTAAATAAAAAAGCCACAGAGAAGGATCCCTTAATAATGGGTAAAATCTTGTACAATAAACTACCAAATGAATTAAAAGTGCTAAGTGGTAATGTATTTCAAAAAGAGCTTAAAACATACTTAATTAAAAAATGCTTGTATAGAATAGATGAACTGTAAATAATTTGTAAATGAAATACTAGATTGTATAAAACTGCTTGCATATAGATTGTAAATTTTGTTTGTTTAGCTCTGACGAGGCTTGAAACTTGTAACAAAGTCTATAAGCTAATAAAGATTATTATTATAAAGATTATTATAAAGATTATTATTATTATTATTATTATTATTATTATTATTATTATTATTAATTATTATTATTATTAAAAGTGTTGCAGGTAATGTACATATAGTATAAAAAGGAGTACTGAGTTAGCAACAGTGGAGGAAGGATGTGTCAGATGAGAGTTCATGCAGAAGATGGGCATGATGGGAGTGGATTTTAGGAGTATACAGAGCATGGGCAGTTTGCAGCCAAGCATATGAAACCAAAGAAGACTGGCAGAATAAATGAATTGCAAGGGTCATCCAGAATGTAAAGAACGATTGCGCATTGTGCACAGACCCACACCACTGCGATTGCATTAGTGGCAGGTAGCTTATTCCTTGTCTTCAGGTGAGCCTATTGACATTTATAGGCAAATAAAGAATGTTTATGGTAAAAGCGCAATTAACAAGTTCATCAGTGAAGAAATGGTTGCATTATGTTCAATGAAGGAAGGACCAGAGTGTATGTTGAAGATCGGAGTGGGAGGTCATCACTTGTTATGGAAGAACCGAAGAAAGAAGTTGATGAGACAATTCAGGTAAACGGAAAGGATGGGATTGCCTGGCAAAACATTTGAACGGAATTGGGATATATTCTTCACCACTCTGTCCTCTATGTGATCTGCAAGAGGAAATGGACCAAGACCACCTTTAAATATGCCCTACCATTTGTGAGTATATTACATATTTTTAGTGATATAACATAAAATTACATATTTTAGCATTTTCCTATTTCTATATATACCTGACAGCACCTTGAAACCATGTTTGATGTACTGTAAAGATCTGATGGATTAAAAGTTCTGTGGCCAAATGGTGTGCAAGACGAGAAGGGTTAGTAATGTATTCAGATGCTGCAGCATATGTGCTTAACCTCTTGAGTGCTGGCCATTTAAAGACTCCGCGGGCCGAGAACTGCTAACCAATATCCAATAGGATACATCAAGCAGCTCTACCAGCAGCATTATTGGTTCTTTAAATGGTAGCTAAGAAGGCAGATAGCTACTACTCATGGGGAAAAGTTATAACTGGAAAGGATTTCTACATGGGAACTAATATGCAGGTTTATTTGGCAGTCAGGAAATTGGATTGGATTACATTCAATGAGTTCCTTGATAGTCACAATGGCCTGTGAACATTGAACATGTCAAGAAAATGTGCAGTTTAGTTAAATACACAGCAGAACCACAATAAATTGACTCTAGATAACCCAACATTCCCTATAACTGTTGTTGTTGTTATCAAATGCTGGGCTTTGGCAATGAAGCAATTAGCGCTCTTGCTCTCCAATATTTCTCAGTGATTGATCTAACAGGTAGAACGCAGGTTTGTACATTATCTTCAGTCATTTCTTCTTCTTTGTTGCATAGAGGACAATTTGGATTTGTGTAAATTCCTATTTTGTGTGTCTGGCCAAATAATCATGTTCCGTAAGTAATCTAAATTTTGCTACTGCAGTTTTTCGAGGAATTTCTGGAATAATTTCTGTACGCTCCATACAACTTGACTACTTCTTTTGAATTTTTTTATTTTTTATCATTAAGCTGGACTGTAATAGTTTCTATAATCCACTATGCAGTATAAATGGAAAGTTAAATTTTAATTATACAACCAATTGTGTTCTCCCTTGCAGTAACAAAAGAGCTGACTATATTGACCCTCAATATCTTGTCAGAACATAAGCAACCAGCAGACCATTGTCATGAAATCAAAAGCTTGCCGCTAATAACATGGATACTTAGCATTAACACTTGCTTGGAGGGCTTGAAGGTTTACTGCTTTACCCAGTATGTAAACCAGGCAGCCTCAACTTGATGCACTGTGACGTCATATTCTTAGCCCGATGCCCGAGCGTGTGGAAGCGGGCAGAAATGAAGGTCAACAGAGATAGAAAAACAGTCAGTGGCGGAGCAACTAAGATTTGCAATATCGGAAGCTTTGAACGTTTATTGAGTGTTGACTGAGTATACAAAGAGAAATAAGCATACATTTACCTAGAGGCCTAATAGAGAAAATTTAACATACCATTTCATAGCTTATCTGTCACTTATATTACATTTAATACTTCCAACAGAGTTCAATTTTTATTCAGACATCGAGCTTTTTGTATCCTTTCCCCCCTAATTATCTTTTCAATATTTGGTGTAATTGTCTTTGTAGTACAAAGACGAAGACTGCATTTCAAGTTGCTGTCACATAATTGGCTTCTGTGACCCGGTTTACAGTGTTTCATTAACGAAAAGAATTGTTCACAGAGGTAAGTAGAGCCAAACATGCTTAATATGTGAGCTGCTTGTCTGTGTAGTCGTGGAAATCTGGACTGAGGAAAGTTTATATAAAAATCGATCAAGTCTCTTTTATTAACAAAGGTTTCCTTCATTTCCCGATCATATTGCAGGTCAATAAGTTCTAATTGAAACTCTCTAGGAACGTTCTCGACGTCTACAGTGAAAGGAGTGACAAATAATGGAAAATATGTAGATTCCATAGTTTCTAGCTCTTGTAATCGCACTCTGAATTCTCTGTGTAGATCATTTAGTACGCTTGCATATTGCTCAAGCGCTGCAAATTCCAAATGTTGAGAAGCTGATGAAAGTTTTGAAAAGTGAGATGTGTCCTTGTTGATTAATTGTTGTTCCCACAATGCAAGTTTGCGTTTGAAGGCCAGTACAGAGTCAATCAGTTGAGTAATAATTTGTCCCTTGCCCTGAAGAGCACGATTAAGAACATTGAGGTGTCCTGTGAGATCAGCTAGGAATGCCAAATCACAAATCTACTTTGAATCCCTAAGTTCGGGAACAGGCATACCTTTTTCTTCTAAGAACAACGCTATTTCTTCCCTCAACTCATAGTACCTTTCCAGTAACGCACCCCGGCTTAACCACCTCACTTCACAATAATAAGGCAGGTCGCCAAATTCACTATTGCATTCATCGAGAAACACTTAACTGGCGATGACGCAGTCCTTTTAACCTAATGAAATTAGAGGTTTTCACAACAACACTCATCACATTATTCAGTTTAATACGTTTCGCACATAAATTCTCCTGGTGAATTATGCAGTGATTAGTAGAAAGGTCCTTTATTTTGTTTCTAACACGGCCTATTAGACCAAGATTACCACCGATCATAGCAGGAGCTCCATCTGTAGCTATGGATATCAGTTTATTCCATGGAAGTTGAAGTCGATTTAAAGCTTCCTCAACACATCGGAAAATATCTGCACCGGTTGTAGTAGCCGTCATTGGTACTAAATCCAACATTTCTTCTGTGATCTGGAGATTTATATCCACACCTCTCACAAAAAGTACTAGCTGCGCTGTGTCACAAGTATCTTGGCTTTCATCTAACGCCAGAGAGTAACAAATAAATGACTTACATCTCTCCACCAACTGCTCTTCAACATTGTTGGCGAGATCTGCAATACGCTGCATAACAGTAGAGGAAGATAAACTAATGGATTCACATTCTGTTATACGCTCAGGGCAAACTTCATCGGCCATCATACGTAGACAAATTTTAGCAAATTCGCCATCTTTAAATGGTCTAAGTTGCTTAGCGATTTCAAGTGATATTTTACAGCTAAGACGTACAGCCGATTCACTTATTTTATGGTCTGTATCATTGTCAGTAGCCATAGTGTCTTTGAGTTTCTCTATCATGTCACGTTCCACTCTATTATAGCCGTCGTATTCACTGCTATGAGCAGCGTAATGTCGTTGTAGGTTATACTTTTTAATTGTTTGAACAATGTTGCCTCACACTACACATTTCACGGCACCCCCTAGCTCTATAAACAGATACTGTTGTTCCCAAACAGAGGAAAAAGTATATGGGGAAGATGGGCGAGTATTAGATGAGGTAGCCACAGTTAGAGATGTTGCCATTTCTGTACTTCATGAACCGCCACTGCACACTAGTTACACACGTCCGTTGCTGG
The DNA here is from genome assembly GCA_030765045.1 of Tenodera sinensis. Lineage (NCBI taxonomy): Eukaryota > Metazoa > Arthropoda > Insecta > Mantodea > Mantidae > Tenodera > Tenodera sinensis. Next base: position 61,610,664 of record CM060972.1, read on the forward strand.
TGCACTCAGATAAACAACTGTAACACAATGCCCGCTTGCACGCACAGATATGCTGACTTTGCCCGCTGCCCATATTTACGTGAGTTGAGGCTGCCTGATGTAAACGGTAAGCTAAACTTTCAGTTACATATTTCTGGTTTGCAGTACTGTTTCTCAGATTTCAGTAATGTGATTATACCAGTGAAAATGCTGAATGAGAAGAAAAGGTGACAAGTTAACATGACAATGAAAATTAAATTGGATGCGTTAAAGAGACAGGATGAAGAACACTAATACATAATACATTTTAGAATATGTTATACCTTTTTTGTTTCCTATATTGCACTAGAATATGCATTTATGTAATTTGAAATATGTTGTGAATAATAGACCCCTTATTCTACGAAACTAGACATTTCAGTAACTCTACACTCTCTCAGTCCATGTTAGGTCGAATTACTGAGACTCTACTGCATATACATAAACATTAGATTTGAATTATTATTTATTTATGCCAACAAACTTACTGTTGGTGTTTTTAAACACACAAGCTGTGTGTGGGCAAAGTTTGAGAGGTAGAACTGGAACTTTAAAAATTCATTGCCACAACTGGGATTTGAACCAACCAGACCTTCCGCTTATCGGGCGGCTGCTCTACCACTCACCTATTGTGACAAACTGCCAGAATGGCATTAAATTCTCAAACCAGTTCATATTTCTCCTGGTAAGCCACAAAGGCAGTCTCACATCAGAGACAAACTACCCCAATGGTGACTTACTATTGTAAGTACTTTATATCCCACGATTAAATAACCTTCAGATGGTAATTATTATTTATTTATGCCAACAAACTTACTGTTGGTGGGCAAAGTTTGAGAGGTAGAACTGGAACTTTAAAAATTCAATGCCACAACTGGGATTTGAACACTGAACATAAGACATATATACAGGCAATATGAAAACAGACCAGGAATAATTCTGTAATTATGGAAGGAACAAAACCGCATACTTCTCTGTAGTTATAAGACTGATATATGTACATACATGCGATGTATGGAATTACCTCAATGTGTGGTACAGTAGTGTGTCAAATGGAACAGCACAATATGTGAGGGCGAGCCTGTTCCTCCTCCTTCTTGTTCTTGTTCATCTCCTTCTTCTTCTTATTATTATTACTATTACTACTACTATTATTATTGTTAATTACAAATGGTTTTATTTTAGTTTAATATAAGTTTAATTAATGTTATGTAAATTTTCTTTGCTTCTATGGTTAAATGTTTTAGGAAACATTTGGGTATTAATAATACTTGGAAACTAGAAATTGCACCCTGGAAGACAGTAAAATATTGATGCTAATGTTTTAGAATGTTTCAAGTAATACACTGTGAGTTAATTGAGCATGGAAATATGGAACCTTGACTAAGGATGTTAACCTATTTTGTCGAAGGAAATATCTGAAGTAAAGGTAACTATTTTGCATCTTGTAGATGAGAGTTGTGTTAGATGTGTAGTGCGCACATCTTTTGAAGAAAAAAAAAATAAAATAAAAAGAAATTCTTAGTAAATGTTCTTAATTGTACTCACTCAAATTTATTGTTATGTTTCAATAAATAAGATGATTAAGCATAACCAAACCAGTAAATTGAGTGTATACTGTCAGAAATATCCACATTCCTTTATTCATATCATTTTAGGCCTTTAAGTATTGTTGAGATTTGTAATCACTGTATTCCAGTGGCAACATTTATGAATCTCCAAATTAATGGTAAGAAGTTGTACAGAACATAAATCAGCATATGATCTGCAGATAAAAACAGAGCATAGGAGGTACTGCTAATACATAATAGTAGGCATTGCAAATGGCAGCAGTACAATGCTATCAGACACTGCAAATCAACTATAGGGTTATTGAGAAGTCGCTCCACATTCTCCTGTAACCAAAATTCCCCTATAGACGGGGATTCCGGTGGCAGCACTGGTTGTTTCAAGCTTATGGTTATTTATAACATTCCACGAAATGAAGTATATGTTAGATTCACATATGCAATTCATGAAAGGTAAGGTAGATAAACAATTGTTGTTGTAGTGTTTAACGCCTGCATTTACTATTACGGCACCGCAGGTGGTGACACTGATGATACATGGAATGAAGATGGAGCACCGGTGGAATGAGATGGCGGGGGCAACCGGAGCACCCGGAGAAAACCCGCCCTGACGCCGCTTCGTCCACCACGAATACCACATGCGGGTCCCTGGGATCGAACCCGGGCCGCCTAGGTGCTAGGCGAGCGCGCTGACGGTAGATAAACAGGATACCAAGTTATCTAGAGTGGTAACAAGTGCAGAGGGACTTGTTGATAACCCTTTATAATAAACTGAAAGTCTTATATTTACCTTTCACAGCTTTCATATGGGCAGTGTAACACTGGTCTGTCGTCGTCGTCCAAATGGCAGGCTACATGTAACCTTACTGCATTTTTAGTTCGGAAGGTCTTCTTGCATTCATCACACTGGAATACTGAAAAAAGGTGGAATTATAATAAGAAAGTGATTATATAATGAAAAACTGAAGCTATTAACAGTGAAGCAATGCAAATCTACAAAAATAACAAGCATTTTAGAGACTACAAGCTTCACTTATCTTATTATTTGCTGCAAGTTCATAAAATTAAACTTAGTTCTTATGTAATCCTTGGCTTGAAGTAGAAATTCTACTCTGTTAATATAATCAGATTCATCCAAAATGATAATCCTATTTCCTTCATCGACTTTAGAACAAATTACATCTTTTCATTCAATGATTTAATTATATGATTATTGTGATTTCCTTTAGGGCGATTTTTGCTCAAATTCTGCAAAATTTTACTGCATTCATTTTAATCAAAGATTTATCAATTTCATTTAATTCTTGACTGGAAATTGTGATATCTGCAAACATGAGATAAGTGAAGCTTATAGTCTCTAAAATATTTGTTATATTTGTACAAGAAATTGGTTGTTTTCCACACTGTAAAATAGAATATCTTTAAGTATAATTTCATTGAATCTGAAATTCAAAGCTTTACAAGGAAGTTCAGAGGCCACAGGGGTAGCTCAAAGGGTTTGCTCATGGCTCTCATGCTGAGGGTCCATAGTTCAATTTATGGCTCTAGGATGGCGATTTTAAATCCACCCTATCAAAGCTATGTAAAGTATTCCCAGGGCCCAGTATGAATCCACATAATAATGAAACAGAGACAAAGAATAGCTTTAACAAACAATTGGTAGATAAAATGAATGAATGAATGATTTATTGAGTACCAAATCTTACATATCTTGGGCTACCTATGAGCTGGCCCTGGCTTCTTTGCCGATTAGGGTAGCCCTTCTTTATAATTTCCTTTTACATACACATTACATGTGTTAACCTTTTCATTAATCTCACTCTGCTCTCACCCTTTAATTTTTATTTCTGTTTTATTTCATCTCCCAACCCAATTCACTTTCCCTCTTTCTCAACTTTTCTTATCAGCTTCACTCTTATAACTTTTATTAATCAGTTACATTGTACACTTTGCTAATTTTCATTATCTCAATTGCACTACTTCACTATAACCTCATTTTCACCCTCTACTATCTCATTCATGGATTACTCAATCGTTTTTTAACCTTATTACTCTCAGCGAAATATCTCTTTCTTTCCCCCTCGCTTTCTTTGATTCCTTAGCCATTTAATTTGACATTTTTTCTGCATTCACACTTTTACCCGCTTTCTCCTGCCACTCCACTGTTGTCATCTCCCACCTTGGTTCTTTCCCCTGTTTCTTTCGAGCTCCACATCTTCCCATACCTCGCCATGTGTTTTCCTGACACTTGAGTTCGACACACTTGATACTGCAACCACACATGTTGTAAAATGCTGAGTAGTCGTCTGTTCTAAGGTATTTTCTGCTGATGAATGCTCATTTCTCTGCCTTTCTTGGTGCAGTGACTGCTGGTCCTGCCTCTGCCTGTCGCTTGGTCCATTTTTCCTCTCTGCTACCTGGTCAACTGCGTAGAGCTTGAAGTTTTTAATGTATACACTCTTGCCTTCATTTCTTGTTTGTCTCCGCTGATTAATTAACTCTTTCATTTGCGTCCTTTGTGCATACATTAAGTCCTTATTGATGGAAATAGTTGAACCTCTCAATTTTTTTGCATGTTTTAATACTTATATAGCATTGAATTTTTAAGTTCCAGTTCTACCTTTCAAACTTTGCCCACACACGGCTTGTGTTTAAAAACACCAACAGTAAGTTTGTTGGCATAAATAAATAATAATTACCATCTGAAGGTTATTTAATCCTGGGATATAAAGTACTTACAATAGTAAGTCACCATTGGAGTAATTTGTCTCTGATGTGAGACTGCCTTTGTGGTTTACCAGGAGAAATACAAACTGGTTTGAGAATTTAATGCCATTCTGGCAATTTGTCATAATAGCTCAGTGGTAGAGCAGCCGCCTGGTAAGCGGAAGGTCTGTGGTTCAAATCCCAGTTGTGGCATTGAATTTTTAAGTTCCAGTTCTACCTTTCAAACTTTGCCCACACACGGCTTGTGTGTTTAAAAACACCAACAGTAAGTTTGTTGGCATAAATAAATAATACTTCTATAGCCGTTTGCGAACTTCACAAGAATGTTTCTTTTCCATGGGATTTTGCCGATTCTGAATGCATCACAAACGTCGCAGCCTTTCAGATGTATTTCCAATCTGTTCACTAGTAGATCTCTCAAATCCTGGTACACTCCCACTCCGCGTTTCTCTTTCAACTCTTGAAATCACTACATTGTACTTTCTGCTTTTGTCTTCCATTATTTCCAGTGTTCTTTTTAAGTTCTGAATTTCCAGTTTTAACGTATCCATTTCTTTGTTTCCCCTATCGTATTTCATTCACTCTTGTCTGAGTCTGTCTGCCAGTCCTTTATCTCCTACTGAAACTCTTTCATTTATCTGCTCTTTAGTTGCCATGTCACTTTAACTTCTTTTTCCCCTCGGCCGCGGGAGCTTCCTTCACTATATGTGATAAAATAAAGTTAAAGAAACAGAAAGATCTAAAAGATCACCACACCAACAACAATCAAGAACAAAAAAGTGTACATATCACCCATGGGCAAACCAAAATTTTTAGAAAATTTTAAAAAACCTCAACATCACCTTGGCACCACTAATAAATTCAGTACAAAAAACCTCCTCAAAAATGTACATACCACAAAATATCTCTGGAAAAGAAATTAGGTATTCCCAAAATCAACTGTTCTGACTGCGAGAAAATATACATTGGAAAGGTAAAACGGAATATCAAAACCAGTTTAAAGGAACACTTTTAAAACATCAAGCAAAAAGAAACAGAAAAATCTGCAGTGGCAGCATTTTTTGGGACTACATATTACCATAACACAAAAAAAAGAAACCCAACTATTTAAACTGGTCCACAGGAATTTAGAATTAAATATCTGGGAAAAAATCTACATGAAGAAATTTGAAAATAAGCTAATGAATTTTAACATTCCCTTGGAAGAAAATTCACTACTGAGCCTCACTCAATCTCTGCCAGATGTCTCCCCCTCAGATAAACTACATCCACAGGACCAACCAAATTCCAGCCAGTCAACAACTTCTTGATGATGCCTTAAAATGAAGATGAAAGACACTGGAAATTGAAATTCAGGTATGAAGTATGAGTGCCTTAGTCATCTCACCATATATAATTTTCTGGAAATATTACATCACTTCACAGTATCAATTTCCAATTGATTCTAAAACTAAAGTTATGGTTAATTCTTGTGTTACATATATGCACTTCTGAATTTGTTTTAAATAAACCTAAGTGACCTTTCACATAGACAAGAGTTTCATAAATGTAAATATTTGGCAAAGGTAAGACATTTAACATTTTGAAGTATAGTTTACAATTAGTTGTGGTAGAGAGATTGCTATAATTCTAATTACTCTCTTCTGCACTTTGACATGATCCACTTTCATTGCCGGAACACTGATAATGAAGCTAAGCATAATCATCCTTCTTCCTGCAGCTAAAGCAGCTGAATCAACTAATGTTAACAAACAACCAATCAGCATGCAGTGTTTAAGTCTTTTAACAGCCAAAGAAATGCCTACAAAACCTCCCCTATTATTGTGTAAGAACCTATTCTCTTTCATCTGTGCTTTAATTGATAACAAACCTGGCTATAGTTTTTAATTTCAATATTTTTGAATATGCAAATTTTCATTGCCTAGTTATAAAAGTGGTCAATAAAAAGAGCACAACACATAAGAATGCAAGTATAAGAAATCATTAGGAAGGTGACAAGTTTCTCACTACTAGTCTATAAAGGAAACTCATAATTGAATTTTGGAGAGGAAATGGAGGTTTTCAGTTGCAAGTTAGGTGAATCACCTATGTTGTTAATTAGCTAAACTTTTGACTTTATTTGTGAAGTTTAAATCTGTATCTCTATTAGCTTTATTAAATGTGGGTATGCTTAACATCAATTTTATTATACACATATTTTAAAAGTGCAACAAAGATTAAAATTGCTAGGAAGGCAGCAGATAGCCGTGATTGTTTACTCAGATGACTTGAACTGATAGTCACCAAGCATGAACTGTTGCACACCGAGATGTTGGTTGGTGAAGAGAGCAAATTTTTATTTATACCAAACTGTGAACTGAGGCTTGTTTCTCACTTTCTCATGCAGCAGTGGCTTGCAAGCTGCTGCTAGTTTTTAATTACACCAACCAATTTCTCCAATGAAATGGGTTGCATTTAGCACTGTGTTTTTAATGTCACTTTTACTTCATCTTTATGCTGTTGTATAAATATGGATGACATCTTCAGCATATTTTGTGTGTAAAAACTACCATTAAATTTGGGAAAAATATAATCCAATGAAATAGAATTAAAAAATTGAATAGCATTTGGGTTGACTGAGGTAGTTTCCCTTTCTCTATTTCTATTTCTCCTCATAGTATTGTCACCCATCGCATTATTGTCGGCACTACCGCAAAGGAGCCGAAGGAAAGAGACAGAGAATGGCCGCATTGTTGGGGCGCTTGCCGAAAGACAGAAAAGAATAGAGGCTTCTGGAATCTTCTGCTTTGTATTTCACTGCAATAACTGAACTTTCCAGAATAGTGCCTGGGAGATATAAATAGCGGTAAAGTGCGACAGACGAGACGGACAGACATATGTGAAGCGTTGAGTAGTCATGCCGACGGAAAGAAGAGACGTATGCGAAGCGTTGAGGAGTCGTGCCGACAGAGAAGGGACAGTTCTTGTGTTACGAATTCGGAGCCGTGCTGTGAGTGAATCGGTAAAGATTTTCTTGCTGTTGCAACGAGTGTACAAAGTGACTGTTTACGGAAATAAAAGTGTTTCTTTATCTCGACTACATTTGTCTTCTTTACTTCACACCCACCAACAAAAGTCACAGTATGTTTGACAGAGGTATTTATGTCTATCCACATTAATTACAGCATTACCTTATTGTAATAATAAGATTTTAAGAATAACAACAAATTAATTTGATTATCTGCCTTGAGGTACCCCCAAATAAATGTTATGCAAATACGTGCAAGAGTAGCCCAAATATTTCAATATCTTCAAATAACACCGATACATGATTTACTAACCTCCTGAGTGATCAACACTGAGATGCTTCCTGTAAGTTTTCCAGTGCAGGAAAACCCTGCCACAATCATTTACCTCACACACCCATTTTCTGTGACCCCTTTGATGCCGGTTTAGATCTCTTTCAGTCACAAACCCAGCACTACAAGTTGGACATCTGTAAAATAATACAACAGAATGCAATTTTAATGTCCAATTGAGATTGGGTTATACTTGGTGGCTATTACTTCTGTTCCACTCTATCCAAAGCCAAGCTCTCAAAAAAATATATCAAAATCTTATGGTCCATTACATGCCGATTCTTAGCATAACTAATCCTAGTCAATGTATGTTTTCTTCATGGGCATTTAAGGTAGTATTTATGTTAAGAATGCAACTTTTGGATCAAAATGTCAATTTTTGGATAATTATGTCATCTGCATTATGTACTTAATTCACTGGGAAATTGGTAAAAAAAAAATAGATTTAAATGGACTACTGCACAATGAATTGCCTAAAGGAGGCATGGCACCATACACTCTTATTCAAAATTTCTTTGTTACTTTTCAAAATTACTGTTTAAATTTACTGGTATCTTACTGCAACAAATGACACTACTTGTACTGCTGCTATGGATTTAAAACAGGGAATAATTATAATCCTCACACGCTTTACAAATGTCTGCATGGTCTGACACAAAATGAGTTTTCTTTCTTTTTCTTTAACTGTTTGGCCTCCTTTTATGTAGGACTTACAAGCCAATGCCTAGGTTCAGATGCCTGTTGGGGAGCAGGGGAATCTATGGACCAGACAGAGTGAAGACCTGGAAGCAGGTGTTCAGCCAAGTACCAGGTGTGATAGTGAGAAAGAGGATGATATGAAATGCAGGCAAACTCAATGACTGGAATGGTGACAATGGAGCAATTGGTGGAATGAGTGGCAGAGGAAACCGGAGAACCCGGAGAAAACCTGCCCATCGTCCACAATAAATACTACACGTGGGTTCCTGGGATCAAACTGGTGGTAGGCAAACGCTCTAACTGATCGGCCACGGCACCACCAAGTTTTCAATGGACTGATTTGGAAATGAATGTCAAAAGAAGACATATTGTTATGGACACCCTTAAATTGAATGTTATGGATGCTGTAGGGGAAGGTGGGCAAATTCTGCACAGGAGGGTAATTCTGCGCTGCTATGTTTCTCTGGTCCTGCTCTGAATTCCTAGTTCTGTCCGGTGTCGCCATCTGCTCAACAGTTTGACTAACTAGTATGTTGAGGAAGACGCCATTACAGCTATTCGTCTGCAGTCAGTGAGCTGCAACACTTCGGGCATATATTTCTTGTAACAGATTTGCATTAAGAGCAAGGTAGACATGGCATGGGTATGGTGTGATTGTTCTCATCTATCTATTACTATTAAATTAGAATTGTTTATGCTTGATATGGCTACAAAACTGCTTGAAATAAGCATGTTTTGAAGTATCCACGCTAGATGGAAGAATGTATGCCGTATCGGGTAATTCTGCGCTTATTATGGTGGGCAAATTTGCGCGACGCGCAGAATTGTCCCTCGTGTATTTAAATACTAGTAGCACCAGAAACGAACTTCTATCCTTCCTCTGACAATTTGGATTTGAAAGTTGAAGTAGTTGAGGAGGAGACTCAGAAAGAAGATTATCGACATAATATTCCAGCGGCTGCTGTCCTGTAAACGACAGTTGGATTTCTCAGATAGTGAATCTGATGTCGATGAATTCAGTGAAAAACAACTGTGTGGTGATGATGAAAATGAAAATGATGTCGCTCCAATACGTAAACTATGACGTGTGATGAGTTTGGACGTGATAATGAGATGTGGTACAGATGTGTAGAGTACGGCAGGTGGTCCCGCGAAGAATGTAGCGCATGGGATTCAGCAGAAGATAACTTCTGTGATCTCTGCCTCAGAAAACAAAAACAAACTAAAAAGCAGTTTAAGTGAAACATCTGGACAGTTGATTTGAGTCTGTAATAGGAGTTAACAATTGATATAATATTCTGTAGCATTTAGTTTATCATTAAAGATAATTATGACACATATATTCAAGTTCATTTCAAGCATATACGGCGCGCACAATTACCCATCCAGGTAGGTTAATTCTGCGCATTGTATACTTTCAGTTTTCAATACCTAACACCCTTTCAAAAGTGCAAGATGCCTTTGGAATTGCACTATTTCGAGAGCTTATTTAATGAAGTTGCAGGTGAAACAAAGTCTGGAACTTAATAACATTTCTGTTAGTCAGTATGGCTGCTCGACCTTAAGTGCGCAGAATTCGCCCACTCTCCCCTATGTCATTTTAATTGTGGCAACAAAGTGAGAACAGACATCTTAAAATGACAAAAGATTGTTCCTGGGCTGTGCACCAAGACGCAGAGCCTAAGACTGATGTAACCAGCAGTACTGAATATTGTTTTTCTCAATACAAACCAATTCTTAGAAGTAACAGAATGGTTTGTTTTAAAACCTTAAAATGATTGCTGTCAAATACTGCACTGGGAAGAATTAAATTCACTTCAGCAGCAGTTCCAGTCCATAAAATTGGTGAGTTTTACAACTACATTCTTATTACAAAGGTAGATTATGCAGTGTGTTAACTTAGATTTTCATTGTCAAAAGTAATGGACGAAAAAAACATTTTCAATTTTTTTCATTATTTTTGCAAGGTTTTGGATAGTACATATTTTTTGGGTTGTTAATGCATATGTTCCTATCTTAAAGCACATAATACACACATATTTTCCATGTTTTAATGTATAACTATCTAGCCCTACTTATAAAGTCCACATGAGCTATATCAGGGTCCCTCAAAGCTTAAAATTGTACCGATACAATCCAAGGTGTAGAGCTTCTTTGCACTGTGCATTGTGGCAACTCGGTTAAACTCTGTTCAACCCATGTGCTGCAGAGCGAAAAATCAAGAAAGCCTGTGTTGCTTATCAGTGAAATAGACATGTGTGATACAACTACCTAATAAATGGAGCAACCTGCTCCAAAGAAAGCAAAGAATGCTGAAAGTCCATTTAAATCAGAGTGGGAACCTAAATTAAGAACAAATTAGAAACTAAAAGCTTCACTTAATTAGTTTCTAGTTTTTTCTTAATTTAGATTCTGTTGCTTCACTGTTAACCTCTTGAGCGATGGCCATTTAAAACGTCCACAAGCCGAGAACTGCTAGCATTTAAATTGTTAAATGCGCTTCGTATATACACAGCTGTATTTTGTGTAAATATTAAGTTATTTTAATGAAACAAAAAGTGGTATAAAACTCGTTATTTGCAGTATAAATGTACGTCATTAGCAAAGTTGAGTTGTATTTACAAAACGTTGAAATGGCACAATTTTGTTTCACTGTGGTGAAAAGTCAACTTTGCTCTGTCGAACGCATCTAATATAAGTTCTCGGAAAGATACAGTAAAGAAACACCCATTATGTGTGTGGCTTATGCGTTTAGCATACTGTGTAATAAAGCACTACTGCATGCGTGGTCTCTTGAGTCATCAGAATAGATCAACATTGCAACTTTTGCTTACGCGAGTTTTGTAACTTAGTAGAGTCCATGTCTTTCTTTGTTGAAATACATACATATTCTTTCCTGCTTGTAGCTGAAGGGAGAAGTGGTATAAAAAGGTGTTTTTGCACCAACTGGATATAACCATATACAATTGTTTGGGGATTTGGACAGCTCTCTAAACCCACACAGGACAATGACCGACCTTGACTACTGACTATAAATAGCTCGCAGCCTAATTGAACAATACCACGTTGGGGGTTGAAAATCCAAAACCCCTGCACCCCTCAGACTTCAAGGAAAACATTATCCTAAAAGGATACCACCAACAGCAAAGAAGTCCCGCCCATCTCCAAAGTGTTTCGTGTGTCGCAAGAAGGGAATTCGCGAATGTGGAGATGTACGTACCCTTGTGTGTTTATCCCTGTTTTGAGGTAAATCACTGCAGAACGAACATATTAAGGTAAGCCAATAAAGTATATAGACCTTACTAAAATGTTTCATAAAGGGAAAATTATAATAAGTTGAGTTGGATAAGGGATAAATAAGGGTTAAATGCTTAAACGTACAGGACGCCCATATCGCTCATCCGTCATTTTAAATGGACGTGATTTCACGTCGATATCCCTCAAGAGGTTAATAGCTTCATTATTTCCTTGTTCAGAGTGGGACCTTTATTTTTTTGAAAGCTATGACGAAAGAGCCAAATATTTCATCTGCAGTACAATAATCACCTGTGTAAAAAAATCATCTGTTGAAAGGCTACAACATAGCGCATGAAGAAACATATGACATTATAGGGGATGCTAGAGAAGAAGAATTGAAGAGATTACTTCATCTTGGAGAAGAGTATTCTTTAACCAAATAGGTTTGTACCAGTGCTTTATAGATCATTAACACAAAGGGCCAGATTTGATATAAAAAACCGAATTAACCAGTTTAGCAATGCACACTGTGCGTAAACATTGCATTGAGGAAGAAACAGCACTGAAATTGAAGAGTTAGATGGCAAAATGAGCACAAGAGAAACATACGGAAAGAGTGAGTGGAAGTTTGCACCAAAGCCAACTTTCCATAGTTACACTTTGCACCTTGCATTGTGCAATGCACCAGTGCATTCACCCTGAGAGACCCTGAGCTAAATCCTCCAAGAATATGTTGTAAAGAGCTTAAATTACAACATTTTTCTTTGATGCAAATCTTTAAGTATTCAAGATAGTTTTGCTTAAAGAATAGTGTTTCCACCTCACCTCAATGGCGGAATGCCAGTGTGGTGATACACATGACGCTGCAACTGTATCTGTGTTTTAAATCTCTTATCACAGTATTGGCACATAAACTTAGACTGGTTAGCATGTAGACGTTGATAATGCCTTTGAAGATTAAACCTACTGCTGAGTAACCTCATACAGGAAGGATGTGGGCATCTGAAACAAAGTCATGTCAATATAAACCAGCAACAGAAAGTTCAAAGTCACCATACAATAATGTTAGTCACTCCTTTTTTAGTGTCATTTATGTAAACATAGTTGAGATCAAATATTTATTTATTCTGTAACAAACTTCAGTGCATATTCTATGAACTACACAAAAATAACTCACACTGTAGTCTTTTCTATGCACTAAGGAAATAGTACTCGGTACTATTCGGTACATACTGACAGACAGTACATATACTGGTCCCTTCACTCTTGCTAGTCATCCATCATCCTGATGATAGGAGAGATGTACACTCCCGAAATGTTGATGGCTCTTCATCACTACACCTGGCTCGAAGCCCGAGAGCATCTTGAATATGTTCGTCGCCAGGAAAGTTTCAAATCATATTTTAGTTAAAAAAGGTTTTGTTCATCAAAATTACATCTTGCTTCGATGATGCCTTCACAAATTTGGAGCATCCTTGCAGTTAGTATTTGTATTACCTTGAGTTATATTATCCAAGGCTTATGAAAGACTTTGCCACAGTTCATCCGCATTATAAGGGACTACCTGTTTTGCTTTCCTGTTAAGCTCCTAAAGGAGTTCAACTGAGGATAGATCCAGAGATTGTGTGGACCAGGTCATGGAGTTCAGCACTCCTGCCCCTTCTTTACTACTCACATAGTTCAACAACTTTGATGTGTGTTTGGAATCATTATCTTGCTGAAAAACAAAACAACGTCCAATAAGTCTTACAATAGATGGCACAGAATGGTGCAATTGGATCTGATGGTATTGTTTTTTCTCCAAAATATCATCCACAGTCTCAGACTTCATTGCTCCCAAACCATACCCACACCATTACATCTCCACCTCCATGTGGAGGTGAAACAAGCTTCAAGCATTCTCTTCCCAGGGCAACAGCAGATATACTGCCAACGATGTGAACCAAATTTGATACAACGGTCAAGTCTACTCAGTACATTTTGGGCCAGAAGAAGAGCTGGCACATATGCTTCTCTACTATTCATATTTCCTGTGGTTGGCAATATTCACATGTTTCAGCAGATTTCACAGTTCCATCATTGACAACATCCAATTAAACATAACAGGAGCTAGGCTATGGTATAGTTGAGCTGAAGTCGCTATTCTACAGGATAACCCCAATGTTGATGCAATTCCATACACGTGCATGCCATTGGTGGATATTTAGATGATTAAGAGTTGCAATGCTCATTGACTGCTAGAAAGTCCACCTGAGTGCTTTGGTGCTTTGGTGTTGTCACCACATGGCCCGCCCGCCTCGATAGCGTGATGGTTAGCGTGTCTGCCTCACGTTCAAGAGGTCACGAGTTCAAATCTCGCTTAGGGTAAGTTATCTGGGTAAGGTTTTTTCCGAGGTTTGCCCTACCCTGAGAAGACGAATGTCGGATAACTTAAAGCTCCATGGACCTCGGGCTCATTTGAGCATCATTTCACCCATTTCATTCATTCGTCCGATATGACACAATGTTGGAGGACGTTAATTAAAAAACACCACATGGCCCTATTAACTGGCCTGCCAAAGTAGTGGGAGAGCAAAAACCCTCTGAATGGGCTGCACAGTGTATTGTCTGTCTGCATTCACAGTGGTCATTGCTGTCTGCTGCTATCATAGAAAAGTGCAGGTGAAACCATACCACATTTTAAAACTACTTTTAAAGGCTTTACTGACCAAATTTATGAAAGAAGATGCTGAAATTGGTCACATAAATACATTTTTGACATCTCTTTAGGAAACTATTAATCACTCATCATAATACATGTTGAGAAATGCCTGCAATTTTCTGGTGGATATTTTGTTTCAATTCTTCCAGGGTGTGTGGGTTTGTCTGGTACACTTTATGTTATAAGTTGTCCCAGAGATGGGAATTGCAGGGGGCTAAGTTGGTGGACCCAGGGGACCACAAATCTCTGCTAATAATTCTGTCCTGAAACATGCTTTCAATTGTTCTCATCAAAAGATTGGCCACATGAGTTGTTGCAGTCTTGAAAAAAGGTAAAACCACGCTGTCTGTTAATTATTCTCTAAAAAAAGAGGGCAAAATTGTATTCACATATTGGGCCTATACCTCTTTCCCTGCTAATGGTGCACTGTGCACCATACACCAATTTTTTTGCCATGAAGGGGTACTTCCTAAACAATATTAGGTTTCTCAGAGCCCCAATGATTATTTTTTGTACACACATATTCAAGAAGGTGGAACCAAGCCTTGTCTGTAAAAAATATTAAATGTGGGTCTATTTTGCTATTGTACATACCATTGAAAGTCTACTCACAAAATGCATGCCTAGATACAGGATCACTTGACTGAAGAGCATGTGCCACAGTTATTTTATATGGTTTTAACTTCAGCAATTTAGTAGCTGTTTGCACAAAGCCAAAAGAAATGCCTACCTGTGGTGAAAGATGCCTAAGGATTTTTGGGAGGAATTCTCCAAACAATGACAGACATCGTCTAATGTTTCTTTGGTAAGACCATGCATGTCCTTTAGATCTCTTAGCCTGAACACTTCCTAGAGACTGAAATTTATTGTTAAGTTCATAGATTGCTATACAGCCTGGAACTGGAAATCTTTCTGGAAATTGTACTTTCACTTGGCGAGCTGAGTTAACACGTATGAATCATAAATAAATACACACTGTGCAGTAGAAAACATACGCTGAGTCATAATATACTTTGTGACCAAGTGAAGGACAAAATAAGTCACTCATAATAACTGAACCATGTCACATAACTGTCAATTCAATACTGTAGAACAAAACCATGTCAGAAGTGTGACTAGCAGTCCTTTATCAGATTTCCACATGTCCAGTGGAAAAACACTGTGCAGCCCATTTAGAGGTATTTTGTTCTACCGTTATATAAGGTGCATGACTAACATCTGAAGGTTAGGGATTACCATGAAGGATACTAATAATGTCACATAATCATGTTAGACTGTTACCTGCTTCTGACAAAGCTTGAACAGGGCCTCATTGTGGATCTCCATTGGCCATCTGGTCGAATCAGGTAATATCCAGGAATGTTAGGCATTTGGATGTGACAGTATCCTGATGTTGGGCTTAATGGGACTGTGAGGGCAACAACGCTCATTGTGAAACTTCCAGTCAACCATGTCTCACCCCCACAAGGGATAGTCACTATACTCTGCTCCCATAATGTGGTAACTCCTTCAGATCTAATCTTGCCATCCAGAAACAAAGTGATGGACTCCTTACAACACCCCATGTCTTCCCGCACTATTGGTCAAAGACTAGCAGCAGCCAGACTAAGAAATCATTGTTCCATTCCTATGCTGCCATTAACACAACAGACACAGCTACTTTTGGAGTGCTCACATGCTCGCAAAACACAGACTGATGAGTGGCATTATATTATATTTAGTGATGAATCCTGTTCTGCATTACTTGGGGAGAAGTGCCATACTGCCTATGTTTTGGGGAGGCACAGCAGTGTTACTCCTAGCTTCATGGTGTGGGGAGCCACCAAACATGACTAAGTTACAACTACCAGTGATTTGGCAAGTTCTAATGGCACAATGATACCTCACAAAAAAACACTATGTTAACTCTTATTCAACAGTATCCTGGTAGCATCTATCAGCAGGACAATGCTCATCCATACATGGCATGTGTCTCTAGGAACTTCCTATATGAGGTTGAGGTGTGTGTAACATGTGTGAGACCAACTTGGACATCAGTGACTATATCCAGGATATCAAAGACCAGTTACGATTGTGGGCCAACTGGCCACATGACATGACAATGGCTATATGACACCCTTCCCAACTGAATTTGTTCATGCACCCAGGCTAGAGTAGGTGTAACGTCTTGTGGACAAGTAGAGCTGTACTTTTTTCTTTGTAGTGTTTAACGCCCGCTTTTACTACATACGGCACCACAGGCGGTGACACTAATGGTACATTGAATGAAGATGGAGCACCGGTGGAATGAGATGGCAAGGAAAACTTGAGAACCCGGAGGAAACCCACCCCAGCGCTGCTTCGTCCATCACAAATCCCACATGGGTTGCCTGGGATCGAACCCGGGCTGCTTTGGTGAGAAGCGAATGGTCTAGCCACTCGGCTACAGTGTGACCAGAGCTGTACTGCCAACCTTGATGACTGTATCACTGTATTTTGTAATCACTGAAATTTAGTCACATAACCCCTCATTACATGTAGTTTAATTTCATTTTCTCTGCCCCTTCTAGGTGCTTAACTTTTTTTGTTAGATGTGTAGAATGGGAACCATAGCAGTTGAAGTTTCAGTTTCAGTTTTTATTCAGCCAATTGCAATATTTTTACAAAGCATCATCAATTTTGTAAAAGATATAGTACATATTTAACATTATCAGTTTTCTATTTTATATTCGTCAATTGAGTAGAAAGCATATTTTATAAGGTAAGTCTTTATTGCATTAATTTTCTTCTCAACTTCACGTAATTCCTTGATTGGGTGAGGTAAATGATTGTACAGGTCTTCAGCAGTATTTTCAATACATTTGGAAGTTAATGATCCCTTTAATCTATTCCTAAAGTAGTTCTGTTTTGTTCTTATGTTGTATTCATGCATATTCCTATTTTTATCTTCAGAGTAATTTCTTATAGCATACTTAAGACATTCAAAAATATATAGGCAAGGTAGGGTAAAGATTTTTAGTTTTCTAAAGCTACATTTACATGATTGTTTCATTTGTATTTTTTCCATTACTCTTACTGCTTTTTTTTGTAATCGAAAATATTCTTGATATACTTGTTTTACCCGCCATTCCCCACAGAATAATCCCATAATTTAGATGAGCATGTACAAATGTATAATAAACTTTAGTGTACTGTCTTTATCCATAACTTGTATTATCTGTTTCAATACATATATACCCTTGTTAATTTTGTTACTAACCTTATCTATATGTTTGTGCCTTGCTTACTTTGTATTGCTAATGTGATGTTACTTTTGGTTTTATGACTAAGTGTAATTTGCATCCATTCGGTTTTATTTCCATTCAGTGCCATTCCAAGTGCTTCTAGATAAACTCTAATTGGTTCTAATAGGGAGTTTGCTTTTTTTTGCACTTCTTCCGTGTTACCTGTTACCACAATCGTAGTATCATCAGCGTAGCCAATGGCAAAACCACCAGCGTCTTGTATAATTTTAAATAGGTGATTTATATACAAGATTAATAAATATGGTCCCAATTTAGACCCCTGTGACACACCATGTGTTATGCTTTTAAATGTTGATTTAATTTTTTTCAGATGTTTTCCTGTGGTATGCATTATTTCCACACATTGCACTCTGTTATGCAGGTACGAGCTTCACCATTCTAAAGGTATACCTCTTATCCCTAGATTTTCCAACTTGGTCTACAGATGTTTAATATTAACGCAGTCAAACGCTTTTGAAAGATCAAGAAATAAAATAAATAAAAACTCAATGAACTATCCTGAAATTTCCACAGTACCTTTTTATTAATTTCTGCATGGATTTCAAAGAATATTGACATTAAAAAAGTAACAAGGTAACTTTGCTTTCTCTTTATAGAGAATAATTCTAGTTAGGCACGTAATCATTCTCCTTTCCTGTCAAGCTATAGTGAGTTCCTAAGGGGACACACCCCACTGTATGAGAACTGCAGGGTAAGGTAGGAATTATTTCAGGTTATTTATAAAACAAATTTTACCTCTGTCGTCAAATGTGTCCAGTTAGCATGCATTCCTCTCTTGTTTCTTATTTGTTTGTATAGTATACAACCACCCTAAGAATTGTAAATCATGCTGCTGAAAGCATTTTGTACCTCACACCCCCTATCATCCCAATCACCAGAAACACAGCATTAGCAAACTTGACATGTCAATGAATATACTCAATACTTACTGCAAGCTACGAAAATAGCACAAGATTTTTCTACAGAAGTATTTGTGTATGAAAGGACAGAAGAATTTTATGTATGTGTCATGCATGTGTTTAATATTCCTGTTTGCAAGTTTTCAGCAATATCAGCAGTAAAACCTAAAGTTGAACACAAAAAAATGGGGAGCAAATAAAATAGATTGCTCTAGATTTGTACAACTTTATTAAGCATGAAGCAGGAGAAGCTAAGGCAGAGCATCAGAAGAGTGCAGAAAGGAATTGTTAAAGGTTCAGGTAAGACTGGAAAAAGGCTTGGAAATATCCCTGCAAATTAGAAGAATTTTGGCAGAAAAAAGTCAACCTAAATGTGAGAAAACTTCATTCAGCACACCAGTAAAAATTGTAAATCAACAAACGTGAACTAGCTTTACATGTGTGTTAGTGTACTAGCCATGAATTTTATGTCTGAATGAAACATCAACACCCCCCTGCCCAAATTACTGAAGGTACTGGTAGGAAAAATATATCAAGGAAACAGTAGCAACTTACAATATATTATCATATAACTAGATGAAAGGCCAAGAAAGAATAGACATGTACTAATAGAAAACTAGCATATATAACAATCTTTCTAACTGCCTTAAAAAGTAGCAGGAAAAAGGTTTATCAGCACGGCTGTGAATATGCCTTTATCTTGATAAGTAATTATCTTCTTAATACTGCCGTGATATTTCACTGGTTGAGATAATTCATGGTGATATATTTAAATATGGTGTACAATAATCTTAATATCTACAGTGGGTCAATTTTCTGTACACATTGAGTGAGCTTCTGCTGCAGGACCAAGTAAAGATAGACCATGGTAGGAGGTGAATTGAAAATAAGTCAAAGTTACTGTACTTCTTGGCCTATACACTCGTGGTAATGATGCTAATAAGGGTGTGGGAAGGTTGAAACCTGTAAATGCATTTTCAAGGTTTTATTTTAAAATTATTCCACACATTAAACATTAGAGCTGTAGTTTTACAGTTTGAAAATGCATTTATAGTGAGACGGTATCCCATGCATAATAAGATATTTACAATTTAACTAGATATTTCCATATATTAGAACAAGTTTCATATAGCACAAGAATTCCGCATTTCACCAGAATGCAAGAACAGGCAGCGATACACTGGTGCCAGGAGTAATAAAACTATATAGCATCTTCTTTGTAGACCTATTCTTCTTCAAAAGTCATAAAACATCATAAATTGTTGGCAGAGCATCTGTTAGATTGACTGGTATATGACAAGAGGGGGGGAGGGAAGCAGTTTAGCACTCTTACCCAATGAGAAATACTGAAACAACTAAATTTAAAATATACTGCATTTTAGGCAACCAATAAAAATTCAATATTTTGGCAAGCTAGAGTGGGGAGGTTTGAAATAGTTTTAGCAGGGCAGTCTGGCTACAATCCTACAGAGAACACAACGTATAAGTATCTTTAAGTGATAGAGTGAAAGTTTCAGTGCTACAAGACAAGGTATGAACAGGAAACAAAAATTGTACGCTACAAGATAAATTTCGGCATTAGACAAAATTTGAAGTGCAAGATTTATTTCAATTCTTTTTCGGCATCAGGCTAAATTCCATCCAAGATTCATTTAGGCCATATCATCTTATGTTCATTCGGCTATATACATTCTTGGTGACAGTGAAGTGAGGCTCAGGATACC
The DNA here is from genome assembly GCA_030765045.1 of Tenodera sinensis. Taxonomy (NCBI): domain Eukaryota; kingdom Metazoa; phylum Arthropoda; class Insecta; order Mantodea; family Mantidae; genus Tenodera; species Tenodera sinensis. The sequence goes on from CM060972.1 coordinate 61,630,859, forward strand.
GAATCATTTAGCATATTTATTTCAAGTCGGTCTATATTTACAATGTTCAGGGTATTCAAGTTTTAGCGGGTGAACATAGTAACAAAAGTGCAATTGTTTTCCCCCTTCATTTCATTTATTAATACTTCTTTCAACCCACTCTACGATAACCACTCATTTTTCCACGACCCATTAAGCAGTCTCAAAAACAGCCGAGGCAAGAACAAGAGGACACAAGGACGAGAAGAAGAGGACTATTAATTTAACACTAAAATCAATAAATATGCTGTCAGCTAATGCTGGATTTCTGACAATGAAGTCATTGCTTCTTGCTTTTCAATATTTTTCACTGTGGGAAGGTTCAAACCTGTTGCAACATAAATTGTTTGAATTTAGGGCACCTACATATTTATTGATTTGATTTTTAAGTATCTTCAAATCAATAAATATATAGGCGCCCTAAATTCAAAAAATTTATGTTGCAACGGGTTTGAACCTTCCCACACCCTTATTAGTGTCATTGCCACATTGAGTGTATAGGCTAAGAAGTACAGAAACTTTGACTTGCTTTCAATTCACCTCCTACCATGGTCCTGCAGCAGAAGCTCACTCAGTGTATACAGAAAATTGACCCACTCATACAAATAATTTTAAATATGTTGTGAAGCTTCTTACACCTGTCTGAAAATATTTGTGAAAACTCAATTTCTGCATCAGAAGTGTGTAAAAGAATCATTGTGAACTAAAATGTATCAAACTGGATATAAAGGGCAATCTGCCTAAATTTAATTTTGAAACTCAGAGTAAAGCATTGACAACTTGTTAATGCTTATAACAGTGGCTACTTATCTGCTGTAGAAGACAACTAGCCACTATTATACACTTGTTATTGTGATTAATATGAATTGGTAGAATTATTACACAAGATACCAATCTGGACATACCTTAAAAGTGTTGTATAAAGTGTAGCTTTTCCTTCATGCGACTCTTGTAAATGTCTTCTCAGTGAGCTTTTTGAATTATATCCTTTTGTGCATCCTGGTACGTTGCATTTGTAAGGCAACTGTAATTAGAAATAGCAGGCATTATAGCAAGTGCAAACTTTGAGCACTTTAATATGGCGTAACATGGAATTGTAAACAGGCTTTGGCTCAGAAATGGGGTTTTGGTGAATCTTCCTTACTTGAACCGAAAATCAAATGCTTACTACATCAGCTGTCACACTAAGCTACAGAGCTGTCAACACGTGACTAAGAAACACGCCATCTCTTAGCCACAAAGCATAGCAAACAGCATTTTTTTGCTCTATTCATGTCATTTTTGTGCTTTGAAAGAAATCCTCCCAAATAGGGAGGATTAAGGCAGATCATATATATAAACTCATCACTTAACAAATTGATTGTAGCTGCATAGCTACATACAACTAACCTACAAAAATAACTTTACAGTTAAAAATGTTCTAAACAAACCATTGTCTAATTCTGTGGATTTTATGAAAAAATCTGGCATTTATCCAATCAATTGTCCAGATTGCACAGGTATTTATATTGGAAAAACAAAAAGAAATTTAAAAACCAGACTTAAAAAACATCAAAGAAATGTTAAACTGAAACAAATGGATAGATCAGCTATTGCCAACCATTTCTGGAATTCCCAACATAATATTGGACAAGAGATACAACTACTAAAATCAATTCAAGAATCTTCTCATTTAGATATTTGGGAAAAAATGTACAACATAAGTAATAAGAAAAAAGTTGTTAATTTTGATATGCCTTATTTAGACCCCATGTTGCAAGTACTGATGTCAGAGGAAAAAAGAAGAACGATTCCGAATCCCACCCGAGAGATGCCGTCTATTCCACTTCAAGTCAACTCCAACTTTTACCACCAGAGGGCAGGAGAAGATTCAACGACGTTAGGAAAAGTCGACAATCAGAGCTTGCAGTTATCTACATTGCCTGAAGATGGAAGGTTGCCTTCCGAATAGCGCTATGCAGCTACAATCAATTTGTTAAGTGATGAGTTTATATATATGATCTGCCTTAAGAATTAAAAGTGGAATATTAGTTGGAGTCAAATAGGATATTAAATCCTCCTTTCAAATTGTTAAAGAAATGGATAACATAGATAAATCTGAATTAATAAAGCTAAATTTTTGGGATAACAAAACACATCTACATTTAATACAGTATTTCCAATTCTCCCAGGAATGAAACAGATTTCTCACTTATTGACCAATTAAATAAAACAATCGTAATTGGGGATTTCAATGCCCATTCCAAAAGATGGGGTTATGAAAAAGTGGATTCTGCAGGGAAGACAATGGAAGAATTTTTGAATACCACCACCTTTGAACTAATTTATAATAAAGAAGATCCCACAACCTTAACACATTACTCTGGAGTAAGCAGCAACCCAGACATCTTGTTAGCTACAACAGATATTGTTTTAAAGATTAAAAAACAAGTTATAGAAGACTCAAGTTCTGGTTACAGAGCAGTAATTGCTGATATAAAACTAGATAATACTAATGTCAGTCAACATCACATGAATCTGTATTGGAAAGGATATAGCTAGAAATACAACTGAACAAACAAAAAACATATCAGATACACAAATATGGTGAAAGAAATGTGCCTCACTAAAAAAAGAAATTAACACAGCTAAAAAGAATCACTTTAATAATTTCTCAGAAAAAATAGATTACAGGACAGATGGCAATAAAGCCCGTAAGTTCATAAAAAATGTGAAGGACAGGAAAGAAAAAAGTAGCATACCTATCATACACAGCAATATTAACAAATGCTACAGTCATAGCCAAAACCTTCAATAAATATTATGCTAATTCACATAAAGTAACAAGAAATAATACAAATGAACATAAACTATTTAAGAAAGATTTGAAACAACAAACAGAATGTGATCCTGACACTCAACACAATCTTTATTCAAAATTTTAATATGCAAGAACTGAACATTGCAATTAATAATCTAAAAAACAAAAAGTCTCATGGACCAGATCACATACATCCAGAGTTCATAAAAGACCTTGGAAAAACAGCAAAACAAGTACTAAAACTCTACAATCTATCCTGGAAAACCATGTACCTGTCGAATGGCAAAAAGCAATAAGTGTCCCACTCTTGAAGAAAGATAAAAACAACATTCAGAAATAAAAAATTACAGACCAATAGTTCTTACTAGCATAATAGCAAAAGTGATGGAAAGAATGTCAAACAGGTAAAATTGGTTTCTAGGATCACAAAATTTAATTTCCCCATGTCAAGCCAGATTCACAGATATGACCTTTTGCCGAACTCTTGTGTAAATAAAGAAATTAGGAAAACTAACCTAAAATTGAAACTACTGTGCTCAAAATATACTAATGCTAGGTTATTAGAAGTTGCTAAATTGGATAAAAACCTTTACTTCAAGCATGGTTTTCACCTAAATACCTGTTGGAAAAGTTATATTGCTCAGGAGATTAACTTACTGAGCAAATGGTAAATAAACACAAGAAACCGCTGGTAGTATCTTCAAATGGAGAAATAAATGTACCACAATTGGGAAACTTATTAACTTCAAGCAAGTCAAATCAAATGTAACCAATAGATCACTTAGGATCATACATCAAAATATACAATATATGTCTAACAAAACTGATATGTTGAGCATAGTACTTAATGAAATAAAGGCTAATATTGCTGTAATTATAGAACATGGTTACTCTAACAAAGAACTTCAATTAGCTAAACTCAAAAACTATACTTTAGCTGCAGACTTCTGTAGAAAATCCCACAAATCTGGAGGTGTGGCAATACATGTAAAAAATAATTATATGTTTACCAAATATGAAAATACATGTAACTATAGCATAGAAATGGTTATAGAACGTTGTGCCATTAAAGTATTAACTGAAATCGGCAAAATTGCAATAGTAGGTAGGTATATACTGATCACCTAATTCCAATGTTAATGACTTTTATAAAAATATTGACAATCTCATAGCAAAGCTAACAAATAAAGTAGATAAAATTGTTCTACTAGGTGATATGAATATAAATATAAATTCATTTAATAATTCCCAGGATTACAGACTATTTAATATCCTTGATAGCTATAATCTCTATAATGCAGTAAACTGTCCGACTAGAATTACGAACACATCTGCAACTGCAATAGACTACATAGTAACTAACATAACACCACAGCATTCTGTCTTTGTTAACGATTTCCATCTCTCTGATCACTGTACTGAGATTATTGATATATGTATATAACTGCAACTACGAATTAAAGAAAGCAACATGGATACAGAAATGATTACTTAACAACTTAAATTTAGCAAGGTTGCAAGAAATCTTAAAAGCAGAAAAGTGGGAATCTGTGTATACTATACATGATATCATTTGCAAATGGGATATGTTTTTTAAAACAGTGCTAATGCATTTCAATACAGCTTGTCCACTAAAGACAAAGCGACTTGGTAAGAAAGCAAATCATAAAATACCATTGACTTATGAAATAAGGAATTTAAGAGACAGAATGAAATCAATGTACGAATTTTACCATGCGACCAAATTAGAAATATATAATTGCTACAAAGTACTAAAAAAAAGAATGTCGCAAAGCACTTACTATGCAGCAATCCCAGGTTTATAGCACTTCCATTAGTCAATCGAAAAATAAAACAGCAGCAGCGTGGAATATCATAAATAATTATAGGCAAACATCGAAAGAGGACAAAAATATAACATCACAAATAAATGGACAAAAGGTACTAAACCCAAATATATCTGCAATAGCTTTAACCAGTACTTCACAAACGGGATCAATACATCGCAAAAACTCCATATCAGCTACACACACAAAAATACTGTTGAACACTCAATCTATCTTATGCCTACAAATAATACTGAAATTAGTTAAATAATCAGTGAACTAAAACAACAAAACTCTTGTGGCTGGAATGGCATCTCCTCTAGAATACTAAAATATTGCAAAAATGAACTTGTAGATATAGTTGTATATTTGATCAATTTCTCGATAGAACACAAAACTTTGCCAGAGTCCCTAAAAATTAGTACCATAATTCCAATTTTTAAAAAGGGGGATAGAGCTATTTTACTAACTATAGACCAATAACTCTTACCTCTGTATTCAGTAAAGTATTTGAAAAAGTTCTAAATTCAAGACTGGTTAACTTCTTAGATAAGTATAACATATTAGCTAAAACGTAGTATGGCTTTAGAAAAATTCTCTACGAGTACAGTTATCATGGATCTTGTACGAGAGATTTACTCAAAATTAGACAAAGGTGAACAAACAGTAGGACTATTCTTAGATCTCTCTAAAGCATTCAATAGCCTTGAGTTTAATTTATTATTGAACAAATTAGAAAGTTACGGTATAAGGGACAAAATGCATGACATACTAAAATCCTATTTAACAAATCGCAAACAAAGCACAATGATAACCTGTAACAACAATGGGTCAATTAGGTGTTATATGTCATCATATGACACAGTTAAGTATGGTGTGCTACAGGGATCGGTACTCGGGCCAATCTTATTTCAACTATATATAAATGACTTATCTCGATATGAAAACTGCAAAATGTATCCTATGCTGACGACACCACTTTACTTTATTGGCACAAAACCATGAATCTCCTGGAGAATTCTATTAGTACAGATTCTCTTAATGACCTACTTAAATATCTGGAACATAACAATTTAAAAATGAATATAGATAAAACAAAGTTATTACATTTTCAGTATGGAAGATTGAATTCAGAAAGTCCTTTGGTGGTTAAAGTAGGGAACAGTATCATTGCACTAGCACAGCAATTTAATTTCCTAGGTATAATTTTGGATAAAAACCTCTCATTTAATCCCCATATAGACCATGTGTGTAACAAAGTACAAGGTTATATCTATTGAGGAGTCTCTCAAAATATTTGGATACTGCTTCATTAAAAATAACATTTTGGTATAATATATCCTTATCTTTAATATGGTATTGAAGTATGGGGAAGCACCAGTGTACATAATTTAAATAGACTCTTGGTATTACAAAAGAAATGCATAAGAGCAGTGTATGGATTAGGGTATAAAACTTCATGTCGCAATACTTTCATAGAAAATAAGCTATTTACTGTTATTTCATTATATGTATATAAGGTTATACTGTATATTATTAAAAAGAATTTGCATACAACACACTGTAACAAACATTATGGCTATAACACACGTGGCAAGAATAAACATACATCAGACCAGCATAAATAAGATCACAACTGAACACAACCCACTTCTGAGTGATGCCAAGCTATATAATAGATTACCAAGTACCTTAAAAGATAAGCTTGGAGAAAATTTCAAAAGGGAGCTAAAAAAGTATCTTGTAAATAAATGTTTATATAGACTAGACGAATTGTAAATAATTGTAAATGTATTTTTCCTTGAAACTTACTGAATTGTATTGAAATTTATAATATTTTAACTTGACGATGCCTGAAACATACTTATATTATGTCTATAGGCTAAATAAATAAAAAATAAATATTAAATATTCAGAGAGCTCCACTCTACAAATGAACCAGTCTTAATTCTCGATCAAGAAATCAAAGACTTCAATAGAACAAGATAGGTAATATTTTTTTTAAAAATTAAAATTATTTTGTTTAATGATGCTGTCAATTGCCAGGATCACATCAGTGTCGCTGGTGTGCCAGAATTTCATCCCGCAGGAGTTCTTTTACATGCCAGTAAATCTACTGACATGGAGATGTCGTTTTTAAGCACATTTAAAAACCACTGATCGGGACTGGATTTGAACCTGTGACCTTGAGATCAGCAGGCCAGCTTCTAACCAACTGAACCACCCAGATCAACAAGACAATGTATCAGTTTTTATTGACTTCCTAAAGTGCATGTGGTTCTATATGCAGAACAATGCAAAACATAAAAAAAAAAAAAAAAAAATTAAAAAAAAATGGAGGAGGGGGATACAAGGTCCAATGTTTTTATGGCTAGTCATTTCCTAACTCAACGCTTTATTGCTACCAGATATAGAAGGAACATATCTAAATATAAACAAGTACACTGTGGCTTACCACAAGGTGCAGTGCTCAGCTGGTTGTGATAGGGTTTATATTGGTAAAACTAAACGTCATTTAGAAACCAGAATAAAGGAGTATGTTAGAAATATTAAACAAACAAATTAATAAATCAGCTGTGGCAGATCATTTTTGGTCATTTAATCATGAAATAAATCCAGAGGTTAAATTATTAAACCAATTAAATGGACCTATAAATTTAATGGTTTGGAAAGAAGAGATATTCATTTTAAAAAAAAGAAACCCTGTTATGAATTTTGAAATACCACAAACTGATTGTATTTATAGATTTTTATTTTCAGAGATGGGTGACAAATAGATCTTTTAAGTTGAGCATCGGTCACTGTGATAACTTATTTGGATAGTTTTGAAAATAAGCTGGATACATTTTTTTTTAATTAACGCCCTCCAACGTGATGTCATATCGGACGGTGAATGAATGAAACAGGTGAAATGATGCTCAAATGAGCCTGAGGTCCATGGAGCTTTAAGTTACCCAACATTTGTCTTCTCAGGATAAGGGAAAACCTCGGAAAAAAACCCTTACCCGGATAACTTACCCTAAACAAGATTTGAAGTCGCGACCTCTTGAACGTGAGGCAGACATGCCAACCATCACACTACCGAGGCGGGCAAGTTGGATACAACTTGAAATTAGTCAGTGTTAGAAGAATTTGAAATATTAATAAGATAAGTGAAGCTCTTAGTTTCTAATTTGTTCTTATTTTAGATTCTGTTGTTTCACTGCTAATAGCTTCAATTTTCCTTACTTACATAGAACAGCACAAAAATGAAATAAACTCCTCTAATAATTAACTCTTTGGAACAAACATTGTAACAAATTGTTAAAATAATACTATTTACCAACATAAATGGTTATTTTTCCTAAATAAACAATATACACTTGCTAAACGCAAAATGCACATAGGTGGGACAAAATTGTTACCTGTGAATAGCTGTGGTATTGATCCAAGCAAACTCCTATTTGTGGTACCTCAGATATCATTGAGAAGCAAACACTGAACAACTGGTTAGAAAAACCATGTCGATTTATATTTATACCTGACCAAATTCTAAAATAATCCAATTTAATGGTCCATCAACTATATTTTCGCATAGGTACCAGTCGTATTTACTATGTAGTTTGTTAGGCTTTTATAAAAACTGCATTGAATAAAATACTGTGCTTTAATGAATTTCTCTATATGATTGTGAATGCTTTCGAGAGATACACACTTGGAGGTAAGCTTGTTTCACGCTTTTAAGCAAGAAAGGATAGGAAATGCTTACATGGTATACTTCCATTGTCAGTATGTCATCAGTGAAGTGCATCTGTTCCAGTCCTTCCTAGTGATTTTCCATGGTTGAATTGAATATAAAATGACCTTTTTAAGAAAACTGTTTAAGGCACCCTCGGGGACCCTAAATAGCGAAGCCCCCCCCCCCACACAAGGTGGGGTCTGTGGGGCTGTTATTTACGCCACTGCAAGTGGGCGAGTTACAGATCCTGAAGTGGTAACATTTCTTCCCTACACAATTCCCATGGTAATCTCATTCGTTTCACTCACTTTTATTACACTTGATTTTAGGGCCCAAGTAGAAAGATTCAACAAGATTTTTGGCAGAAGTTTGATATTTACATTATTTTTCTTCTTTAGATCAATGCTCCCAAATTCTTTACTAAAGGGGGTCAATTCCACTGTCTGCTACATTCTGCCTTCACTGTATGTTATGGTCTTACACATGTCAACATGAAACTAACAAACACCACTGTCCATACACAAAACATAACCACAAAGGTAGCCCAAGGATGTATTTTATAAGAGTGGAATGGAACAGAAAGACAGAAACTGCAAAGTGAGAACAAAGCATAGCCGAAACATCAGTGTAGCTAAAACTCAATGATTGCCTAACTAGTTATTTTGCTCAGTCCTTTAGGCTGGCACTCTCACTCATCCCCTTTAGTAAAGAATGTCTTCACATTCTTCAGCACTTACTTTATAAGGCAAGTATCAAACTTTCACCAGGTTTTTCTTACCGAACCCTTTTTGTGGTGTCATGTTACAAACAAGTTTCTAACATAAGAGAAAAAACGCACTTCTCCAGTATGTGTGTGCATGTGATCTGCTAGTCTGCCTGGCCTGCTAAGTACAGCTTTGCAGCCCTCAAATGGGCAGGGATATCCTTTCTTTTTCATGATCCAGTTCTTGAATTCTACCACTTCGTCGACTATGTGAGGTATTTGTGTCAATATGAAGCCCATCTTGCACCTAGTACCATACCTATCAAAGGAGAATTCAATGTTAATAAACAGGAATCACATTTTTTAAAAACCAATATGATGTTCAAATGTGTACTTAACCTAAGGGTACAAGCCAGTTATCCTGTATAATAGCATTCTGGACTCAGCTCCTTCTATCAATCCATATCATATTAACCCGGTACTTCATCAGGACCGGCCAAGAAGCAGTTCCTTGAGGAAGATGCTAATTTCATTTCTGATCAATTTAGGATGGTGGATATTAATATTACTGCCAGTTTGTAGCAATATTACTCTATCCATAAATGTTGAAATGATTTGATGTTGACGTCAGCCACAGCGTGCTATACACGAGAGAAGGGAGCTTGACCCAATAGCCGAACACCTACCTCGCTATTATACAGGATAACCATACTAGCTTATTATAGTAAGAAAACTGAGTGTTATACTTGGCTACAGTATATAAGTCAACAGTTTTCTTAAAACTGCTTTGGGCTAACCTAACCTAGCATCATATATAACTCGTTTATAGTAGTAAAACACGTAGTAGATAAACTATGCACACCTCTAAGGATGGTAAGCTCTGTGGATAAACTCCATAAGTGACTGAAATTTGTCCTACAACACTAAACTTTAACTAACCTAAATAAAGATAGGTGATTAACAAGCCATAAATTTATCGAAACCAGAAACAGTTGTTTAACTTAATTCTTTCATTAAATAGTGAATCTGCAAATATATATTTCACGTATATCGCTTTCTTGTTAATGCATTGTCTCGTTCATTATTCCATAGCTAATAACTTGCACTGAACTTGAAGTTCAAACTCAAAACATTGCATACACATTTCCACGTTAAACCACAAATTCGTACTTAAACGCAGTGGGTAAGCGGAGGAAGTTTGGCCGCTCCGGTACAATCAGGCTTAATCATTCCCATTGGTTGCACTCAATTGTGTCAAGTGGTCAAGCCATTGAGCGCGCGCGTAATTTGAATAGCAATTTAAAGTTTGCGCTTCAATAGAAGCGCAAATTAAAGCGAGGCGAGCGAGGCTTTCTATATCCATTGACTATATGAATTTCTGAGAAATCGTACCGTAGTTGGTCTATCTCGTTATGGTATGAAAAAAACGACCAAAATATGAAAAATACCTTGCTTACTTTGGAAAAATACTATTATGGCGGCTACCAGTAACGTGAACATTTGGGAGCGCGATTCACGCGCGATTTTTGATAATTTAGTTCCGCTTCAGATCACCATCTACGCTTCGATCGCCCTCATGTTGTCAACAGCAGCATCAGGAGCAGGAGTGTGTTGAAACGTGTTCGTAACATGAGTAATAATAAAATTATTGAAACTTACACTTTATAGTTGTACATAGTTTGATTGGTGATCTGTGAAGCTGTGTTACGGAGTTAGTTAATGCAGTTGGGCGGGGTTTTTAATAGTGTCAACAAATAAGCCCATCAAAAGAGTGAGGGAAAATGAGTGAGAATGCAAGCTAACCAAATAATTTCCCCTTAATGCATAACTAGTATACTTGGTCATCCAGTGAAATGGGATGTTTTATGTACCTTATTACTTATGTATAAAAAAGATGTCTCTTCGGAAGCCTCTAACCACCCACCCACAGATTTTACGTACTCTTTCTTTATAGGGAAATTATCGTGTATGACAAGAAACATGGCCAATTTATTGCTAGTGAGCTTGTGCGATTGGGGCTGCCAACCTGGGATTTAGCTTCACAGGTGTTCTGTGGCAGAACCTGTGGTTGCTGCAGACTTCACAACCCTCATCCCACCGGAGTCCATGGGAGTGTTTCCAACATTGGCACTCCCTAAGCCGCATGCGTAGCCGAGGGCTGTTTTTTATGGGAAGACGGCCATAACTACGATGGGGCGTAGCCGATAGCTAAATCCCAGTTATCACCAAAGTAGCGATTTTTTTTAACCTAGGAGTGAAGCTCGATAAGGGTCTGACTTTCGGGGAATACATCCGAAAACTGTCGCACCGAGCCTACTGGGCAACAGGCTCATTGTGCCTTATGCTGTCTGGAATGCTTGTTCCCTTGAAGCTACCCCTTTTTATGGCTCTCGTAATCCCCATCCTTCTATACACCTGCGAGATCTGGGGCATGGCTGCAGATTCAAACTTTCTGCGATTGCAGAATAGAGGCCTTCGGATAATTTATTCTGTATACCTCTACTTCCCCACAAGACTAATGCATGAGGCCTCATTTCTCCTGTATGTGGAGGATGAAATTATGTGCTGGACTGTAAAATTTTAAGACTCATTGCCATTCCATTGGAGTACCCCAGTTATGTCTCTTGGGGATTACAATGTCAGAGCATGCCAATTTGGGTGTCACACCGACTTCCCCACATGGCATGCAGGCATATCCAATAACAGCGGAGCTAATCCATCAGCAGCAAAAACTGAGCTCCCATATAATTCTACTAAGAGATGCTTGAATTTCACAATTAAAAACAACCCCATATTTGGATAAAACCATAATACCAGCAGTGTGGCTGCACCATAACTGAGTGGTTAGACCATTTGCTTCTCACCAAAATGGCCTGGGTTCAATCCCAGGCAACCGCATGTGGGATTTGTGGTGGACGAAGTGATGCTGGGACGGGTTTCCTCCGGGTTCTCCAGTTTCCCCCCGCCATCTCATTCTACCAGTGCTCCATTCCATGTATCATCAGTGTCACTGTCTGCGGTGCCGTATATAGTAAAAGTGGGTGTTAAACACTACAAAAATAAAAAACCAACAGTTTCCAACAACCGTTGCACCCTGAGCTGCAGCTGTTGAGCAAATATTGCTACCTCACTTCAGTACACAACTTCATTTACACCTACCACCCAGCAAAACCCACATCCAGTCATAATAGTGGTTAAGCGCTGAAAAGGGAAGGTATTATCGTGCTGCTGAAAAGGTTAACCTACACTTTATCTTTGTTATCAGAAACCTCTCAGATAACGTACTGATTATTCTTGGAAGCTGTCGATATTTTACATTGCACCAATGAGTGCATCACCTCAGCCATTGAATACATAGAAATTACAAATGGCAGATAGATATTTAGTCCACATGGAGTAAAACATAGCATTGCAATGTCTTTGCTGTTTTCTCTCATTCTTCTCATTCATTGATACTCTTCTTTCTTCATTTGATTATCCTCTACTTATGTAGGACTTACAAGCCAATGCCTAGGGTCAGATGCCTGTCGGGGAGCACAGGAACCTATGGACCAGACAGAGTGAAGACCTGGAAGTGGGTGGTCAGCCAAGCACCAGGTATGATAGTGAGGAAGAGGTGATATGATATGCAGATGAAATCAATGAATGGAAAGCTGATTATGGAGCAATTGGTGGGGTAAACTGGAGAACAGGAGAAAACCCATCCAGATGCCGCTTTGTCCACTATGAATACCACATGCGAATCCCTGGGATCAAACCCAGGTCACTTAGGTGATACATGAATGGTCTAACTGCTAGACCACTATTCATACTCTGAGAAATAAATGTCCATGCTTGTGATGCATATATTTACTTGGAGGAAATGTGACAACATTGCTTCCTGCGACACAATACCTGCAATCTTATCGCACCCTTTGAAGCGGTAAGAATAACCATTTGGGGAGCACGATAATACACATATGACACATCTCGGGCTGCTCTCAGCCTGCCAACAACACAGGCGGATGTAGCAGATTTCCTTGATCGCACATTTAGTGATCTTTTGCTATTTACTTTGGCAACCACTAACGTCCTTTCCTCTCAAAATGCTGCTAGTTTCTGCTGTATAAGCAAGGTCACTTAGTTTATAGTGGTATTAGTCGTGGCCCTGAGTGGCAATGCCATGCAGTGGATCATGCCACATGCCCAGGGTATAGTGGGCCAGTATGTTAGAAACCAGTTCAGCATGGGCATTGCGTAGGGGGGATGGGGAACCACAAACCCCCCTTGGAAATTAACTTAATGTGCAAATTAATTACTGACCGTTAGACTATTATTTTAATTTTGATGCAAAGAAAAATGTTTCCTCGTGTTACTCATAGAAAAGAGATACTTGATTATTTCATGGCACTTGTGTTACAAACGAGCTAGCCAGTGATGGTACTCACATTTTTTAAGTAAATAAGGAATGCATTGTTTTCAATTAGTAGTTACACATCTTTACTAATTATTGCCCTCAACAGTACTTTTGTACCGACATTTATAAATGTTTATGTTATTGTCAACAATGGTTCCACACTGCAACATTAGTATGTAATACAGTTTATATTTTTGTAAAACATTTTACAGTTTAACTCCATAAAAATTCTTACTGACAAATATTGAAAACACCAAACCTGTAATATAATAATGTAATCAAATCAATAATGAACAAAATACTTATTGTGTACAGAATTGCTAAAAATTTTCAGTTGTACTGTATTTGCATGACATATAAACATAGTTCTGTCTCTCATATGCACGCACGTGCACACATACATGCTCACACACACATGTGCATAAATTAGGTATTATGCAAGCAAATACTATAATTCATTCCTTTTACAGTTTTTGACAACAGAATAATGAATTAATGTTGTTTGATTGCAAAATTCTAACATGCGCACCCCACCCCCCTGAAAAACGTCTGCTGATGCCCATGCATTTCATTACAGGTTTACACATGATGTACCCAGAGTAATGGCTGCATTGGAGACTGTAGGCATGAATCGCTCAGACTTGCCAATTTGTTGTAGATCTTTTGAATCTAAATACAAACAGACTTCCCCCAAGGTTCAAAAATAAGCCCAACATTATTTAATATATATATCATCAATCAACCTAAATGCCTACCTAACAATGTTAAATGTTACGTGTTTGCTGATGACTAGCCATATGGACAACAGCCAAAAACAACAAACATCAAAAGCAAATCCTCAACATTACCACAGCTCTACCCTCCATAGAAGAATGGGCAAAAAACAAATTTCAACACACAAAAAACAAATTGCCAATCCTTCACAATGCAATACAAACAACATAGATTCAATCTTAAAATCAATAACAATCAATTACACCAAAGTTTGACCACCTGGGAATCTCACTAGACAATAAACTTAAGTGGGCTAAAAATATAGAAGAAAAAACAAAGCAAACCAAAGACTACCACTCCTGAAAAGGCTGGCGGGAGCAAAATGGGAAAGGTCTCAGTACATGCTCAACAAAACTTAATCATATATCCAACCAATAACAACTTTCGGTAATGAAGTAATAATTACAGCAAACAAAACCAACTCAACAAACTAGGTAATAGGTAATAGAGCAAAACATTAAGGCTCATAACAGGAGTGAAGACAACCACCATCAAAGCGCTACAAATCTATAACAAAAATCCCCCAATACCAGAAGAAATACAAAACCAAGCAGCCAGCACCTATTTCCAAGTAGAATCACTGAAAGATCAAACATGGACCAAAGATAGCTCCGGGATACAACTACTAAAATCTTAACAAAGCCCAGTAAAAGAAGTAACCAAATACCTAAAAGATCTCAATGTACTGATAGAAATAGAAACAGCAATGCCTCCAACAAACCCAGTATGTAATAATGTAAATCTAAGTCTAGAAGAATATGTTAGCAAAAAAGAAGACAAAAGAAAAACTGAAGCAAATCACCCTGGAAACAATAAACATTAGATACTCACCAGAAGAATGGCTGAGAATATACACAGAGGGATCCCTAATGCAGGAAGCAACTGGGGCAAGGGCAGGGGCAGGAGTGTACGCGGAACTGTTTAGCCTCTATACATTAACAGATTAACAGGGCTTTCGAATTGGTTCTTCACGGCCTTTTGCCTGTGCAAGTTTGAAGCTGCCGCGGCTGGGTTTGCCGCACGTAAAACATGTATAAAAATCATACCTTATAGAAAATGCTGGAAATGTTGTGAACGATGGTTTAATCTATCCACAGCTTCTGTTCTTTTCAGATGAGGCGTGGTTTCATCTAAATGGTCGCATGAACACTCATAACAGTCGGTATTGGGCATCTCAAAATTCACATCGTGTTCCAGAAATCCCTCATTATGATCGGAGATTTGGAGTTTGGTGTGTTGTTAGCGCAATGCATAATTGGTGCAATATTTTACAACCAGACTGTAAATAAAGAGGTACCTAAATGACATTTTGACCCCATTTTTTCAGTCACGATCCGTACTTCCAGTAGCAGAATCCTGTTGAAACCACCCATATGATTTCTCTTTTTCTGTCAGTTCACGAAAAAATGGGGTCAAAATGTCATTTCGGTACCTCTCTTTATTTACAGTCTGGTCGTAAAATATTGGACCAATTATTCGTCACGCTAACAGCACACCAAACTCCAAATCTCCGATCATAATGAGGGATTTCTGGAACGCGATGTGAATTTTGAGATGCCCAATACCGACTGTTATGAGTGTTCACGCGACCATTTAGATGAAACCACGCCTCATCTGAAAAGAACAGAAGCTGTGGATCGATTAAACCATCGTTCACAACATTTCCAGCCTTTTCTATAAGGTAAGATTTTTGTACATGTTTTACGTACAGCTTGTTAGTAGCGGCAAACCCGGCCGCGGCAGCTTCAAACTCGCACAGGCAAAAGGCTGTGCGGCAGTGAAGAACCAATTCGAAAGCCCGTATATCACCAGACCAAAACCAGACCACATACGAAAGTGAACTCCAAGCAATTTTATGTGTCCTAACTCAGTTCCTTTACTGGTCAAAGGCATTGACATAAGCAGCATTAGAAGCAGTCGCATCAAACTCAAGACCCATAATTGAAATAAGAAAAGCACTAGGTGTACTGAAACCTACATAAAACTATCAACTTCCATTGGATACCTTCACATGTGGGAATCCAAGGGAGCGAAATAGGTGACCTGACAAAAAAGGATACCAATCTTCATTACAAAACCAAAACCACAACAAAAAATGAAGCAAAAAGAATCTTCCAACGAAAATGGAAACAGAAATATGATAGTTCCTGTACAAAGACTATGAGAAGAAAAACATGGGATGGCATACATAAAAACTGGACAGTCAACAGCAAAATACAGAGAAAGTGGGCAGTAGCTCTATTTTGGCTCGCCACCAGACATGATTGCTTGGCCCAACATCTTCACAGAATATGAATCCTGAACTCAGCTACATACTCTGCAATAGCATAGACCCCATGAATAGACACCACTCCCTACTCTGCAACAAGCTAGAAAAATTCAAACCAGAGAGAAACCTAATTTCACATCTCTACTGGGACACCAGATTCCAAGTGGGCTAGAGGACCCAACGGAAGACCATTGGAGGAAGAAGAAATAGTATGTGATCTGCAAGAGGAAATGGATTGAGACCACCTTCAAATATGCCCGGCCACTTCTAATGCCCCACTCATCAGTGAAAAATATTGGAGAGCAAGAGGATTAATGACTTCATTGTCAGAAATCCAGCATTAGCTAACAACAACAACATTTTCTATCAATATAATATCTCTGTAAGTTCATATTAAAACTGCTGTTATTAATACTGTGTAATTATGATTTTATTAATTTATTTCAGTATTCGATTTTATGCTTTTACATCTTGAATTAAAAAGTCATTAAATAAATCTCTTTTTAAGAGGTATGTAAAAACTGTAAATGAGATTGTTCTTCACATTTTGAGAACTGCTAACTTAAGGGATAGGTTAAGTTGAAAAATCTCTACAAGCTGAGCGAAACCATCAGAAAGTTGTAACAGCATTTGTTATTTTAATCAATTTGAACAACCATGTAAACCAATAAGTAGTTTTCTATTTATGGTTTACACTAATAAGCACTATGTTCTCTTCATACTTATATCAAGCCTATATCTGTTCCACATATCCTTCTAAGCAATTGTGAAGGAAAACATTTCATAAGGTATACACACTGTAAGTAAGGTTTTACCTGGTAATTATTATTTATTATTATGGTAGAGCGTCCGCCCGGCAAGCGGAAGGTCTGTGGTTCAGATCCCAGTTGTGGCATTGAATTTTTAAGTTCCGGTTCTACCTCTTAAGGTTTTACCTGTTATGGTTGCAACCAAGCTGAGTGTTATATCAATCAGTCTTTGGGCCACTTCTTTGCCCAATTGTGCCCTGATCTGCATGTAACCTTGGCACCACTGGCTTAGAAGGTAGGATGAGTTGCTCCGACAACTTTAATGAGGCAACATCATAAATGCCGATAGTATACAGGACCTTGTCAACTCATTTATATACACACGCTAATCTAGGCATTGTAACCTAGGTTGTTCTTTTTAACATGGGCTAAAGTTTGATACCACAGGACACTTGTTATAAACAAGAAAGCCACAGACAGCCATCAACATCTACCGGCCAAAGGGTTTCGGAAACAAAATCAACATTTTAAGGTACATATCAAACTTTTGCCAAATCATCCGTAGGCTACTCTTTGTTACTCATTTGGCAGCTATAAATGAACTGGCTGGAAAAATTGAAAATAAAGTGAGGACTCGACTGTACCACTAAACATTGTTTTTATTGGCAAAAGAATTTTTGACTTAGCTAAATTCCAGTATTGTGGAATGACTCTTACAAGCAATTCTGATGTAAATATTTATTCACCAATTGTGAGGAATACATTCATTGAACACCATTTAACATCATAAAACTTAGTTTCTCACAGTTATATATAGTTATAACTAACAATGTGAGTAATTTCACTTAGGCATTACACTCGTTACACCAGATTGTCATAGGAGCATCTTCACAGTTGGCCATATGTTGCCAAAACTGAGGGTCCCTGTGCAAAGTATAGCCAGGGAATGTTTTTTATAAACAGAGGAGCATAGCAGTTGCTGCGAAGTAACAGGAAAGTGTAGCCGTGACATCATTGAAATTAAAACCCAATGGTTGCTAAACTAGCGGATTCTTCATTTTAAAAGGGAGGGTGGGTGGATCCAGAGCCTTCGACGAGACACCATCTTGTGCTCAAACCACTCCTGAATTAATCCAAGCTACCCTGGACTCTTGACATAAGTATTTTTTATGTATTACATTTGTTCCACAGTAAGGCATTTATACCATTTGCAGCATTCTTTGTCACAAAAATGTGGAATTTCTCGGCAATTCAAAATCAGTTTTTAATGGGATACATTAGATGTATACCATCTGTTTTGTATACCATACCATTCGAGCTTCAGTTCATTGAGAGTTTTTGTGAAATAAATAAAAAATATCAGCACCATAATAAATTTAATTCTCAGTTGTGTCTAACACTGTTTAAAATCAAGCATTACTGTAGCAAATGTATTAAAATTGACAAAATTTGTATTGCTCCAATTCCAATATAATTTCTGTGACTTTTTCAAATGGTGAGTATACCAATGTAATCACGTTATTTATAAAGTTTCCATGGGGTCCATAAACGACAGTTTGCCCCAGTTTTATTTCAGTTGTAAAAGAGTTGCCATTGTATGTTATGCATATGTAAGATTTGTGTTTATTGTTTTATAGTTATTTCTTAAACAGATTTATTAATGAGCAAATTAATTGAATTTTTAAAAAGTAACAGGTAGTAAAATTATCTAAATGTATTATTTTCATAAAAAATTCACAGTAGTGAGCCAATCTTAACCTAATACCTCCGTAGTATACAACACATCACAGAAATTAAAGAGATGCTATGGTGCTTGTCCTCTTGTATGTCATTTTGTAATTCTTGTACTCAGATTTGAATGTTTTTAATTGAAATGCATTCAAGTATGTTAAAATAACCTTTCTATGATCAACCGTGTATTTCTTATTGATTTTAGTTAAAGTGATGGCACCATCAGAGACATCTTTGCTTGCTTTGACCACAGCAGCTGTTTTTGTTGGTTTTGCAACCTGGTGGTGGAGATATAAGTCCAAGAAACAGGAGAATAATAACCCACCAACGTCATGGCACCCTGTTGGGGAAATCAGTGCTATTACCTTGTACCCTCTAAAATCTGGATTTGGCCTGACTCTTGAGGAAGCAGAATGTACAGATTTAGGGCTGCAATGTTCCTTCACAGGACTGAAACTTAGAGACAGGTGAATGTGCATTAAACTGGTGTTGGCATGATTGTACTACTATTATATTTTTCAAATGGTAAGAGTTCTGCTTTGCAGTGAATGGGATGTGCTTGCACTCTCAGCATTGCCTACTATTATGTCCCCTCTCTTTGCATATTTCCCTCTCACTCACACATTATCCTAGAGAATGCAAAAATCTATCTGATGCTAGAATGGTCAATATAAGGGAACAAACTGAATTTCCAAACTTCTATAAATTTATAGTTAAGTTCAAAATTTGAATATGCATGTTTGCATACTATTTACAACTTTCCTTAAATGCTATTTAATTATAGTTTATGAATTACCTATCCTTTTAATCCAATGGAACTACCAGTGCTCCTCCGTATCACTGTCATCAATAACGCCAAGACAATTCGTCATTTTCGCTGTCATTGTCTGGGTCTTGCAAATTTATGATGATAAGTTCCAAAATTTTGCCATGGTCTGTTTCTTTCCAAAGATTGTTGTCTTGTAGTTTTTCTACATGTCATATGCAGGACTGCCAGTCTTCTTGTTTTTATTTACACAAGCTTAGTGTCATCTAAGTAAAATGCAGGTCTTATATCACCAGAATTTAGAATTTCATGCATTTTGCGCAAGAATGTTATCTTTACCACAGCATTCTCACACTTCATTAAACATTGATGCCCATAATTTCTTTTTGTGTACCTGGACCCTGATCCTCTCTGGTGCAGTTTTTATTAAAGGGTCTTTACCTATCAGCGGGAATATAGCAGTAGGAATAATGTTTTTACTGAAAGATGGAAAGTTTGTTATAGCAGACGCTACTCTTATCTGCAGGGTCGATGGATACAGAATGGAATGCACAAATCAACGTTCCTTTATCACAACATATTTATTCGTTCATTTACACTTTCAGCACCATACCAATTAGTTAACAACTTTCAAAATTCGATAGAATCTACACTAGTTAAAAGTTTGGGTGTAATTTACATGTTCACACGCTATCAGCAAATATACATCCTTTCACCTTGAGCGTACAGACGCTAATAATAAAAGAGTCCCTAGCGTCTCTATGACGCAACACCGCCATTCTTATGTATTCATCCGTGCAACAGTTCTCATTGGTTGAACTCAAAGTGACGAGAAGACATTGGTTCTTGAATATTAAAAAGAAATAAGTCCCTGATACACCCAAATTAAAAGAATTAGAAATTTACACACTCTTACAAAAATATTTACATGAACAATTTTCTATTAGTCAATATTCTGTCTCATCTCAAAATTCTGTAAGTAGATGAATTTGAACCTGTGTATGATATTTTATTTCTAAGAGCACAAGTTATTTTCTGTATTGTTTAAATTCACCTTGGTGATAAAACTAGAACATAATTCTGTGTACAATGGTACAATGGAGGTACAATGTATTTTCTAGGCGACAAACACTGGGATCAGATTTTGTTGCCTCTCTGCAAATGCGAGACACATCTGTTTTACCTACACCACATGCAGCAGTAGTAATGTGTTAGAGTATTTTTTAAATCAAGTTGATTTCTGTCTTCATAGTTGCATCTTTTCAAAAAAACTAGTAGACCTTAAAAATAATACTTAGAGCCTGATTTTGCAATACCTGCCTCTTTTGACTTGGCACTAAATTTACCGCCACAAACCACTGCACTATTTCACATTTGCTCTATTGCTGTCAAACAGTAACTGAATACTGATTTACTGTAAACTCTGTAGGGTAAATAAATGCCATCTGCAATTACAAGACAAAATCATAAACTTCTGATGCTCACATTCTGCAGCTATGCAGCATTCTACGGGCAAAGAGGAAAGTGAGCTGTTTGCATTCTTTTGACTTTAGCAAATACCTTGGCTTGTTCAACGTAATTCTTTTGGCACCATCATATCAATAGTTTACATTCTGATTCTGTGTAATTACAAGTATATATACATACACATACATATATACATTACAAATAATAATGACCATTACAGTGCTTCTATGGTTATGATTATTAAAATGGTAAGTTTGTAGCAAGAATTATGTGTCCGAGTGAAATGATAAACTTCATGCTAATATTTCACATGCCAAGTTATATCCATTGAATATGTGTAAATCCTTGCTATATAAGGAAAAATTGAAGCTATTAACAGTGAAGCAACAAGATTCTAAAGTAAGAACAAATTAGAAACTAAAAACTTCACTTATCTTAGTAATGTTATTTTTTTGCTGACCCTGGGTAACAACATTACTAAGATAAGTGAAGTTTTTAGTTTCTAATTTGTTCTTACTTTAGAATCCTTGCTATATGTTTTTTTTTAATTAACGTCCTCCAACATTGTGTCATATCGGACGAATGAATGAAATTAAATGGGTGAAATGATGTTCAAATGAGCCCGAGGTCCATGGAGCTTTAAGTTACCCGACATTCGTCTTCTCAGGGTAGGGAAAACCTCGGAAAAAAACCTTACCCGGATAACTTAGCCTAAGCGAGACTCAAACTCGCAACCTTTTGAATGTGAGGCAGACACGCTAACCATCACGCTACTGAGTTGTGTTGTTGTGTTTAACGCCCGCTTTTACTACTATGGCACCGCAGGCAGTGACACTGATGATACATGAAGATGGAGCACCGGTGGAATGAAATGGCGGGGGAAACCGGAGTACCCGGAGAAAACCCGCCCTGACGCCGCTTCGTCCACCACGAATACCACATGCGGGTCCCTGGGATCGAACCCGGGCCACCTAGGTGGTAGGCGAGCGTGCTAACCGCTCGGCCACGGCGCCGCCGTGCGCTACCGAGGCGGGCAGTCCTTGCTATATGAGTATTGTATCTATTTTGTAAATGCCAGTATCAAACCCAAAGCTATTCAGTGGAAGGAGAAGTGGCCAACATCCATCGTAAGAAAATGTTATGATCGATAATGCAGAAACAGTGGTTGTTGACTATGTAACTAGGAAGAGTAAATACCAGACCCTATACACTACTAATCAAAATGCTGTGCAGCATAGATATGTATTTGAGCGATTGGGTATGACGGGCTACATATTGGCAATCCATAATTGAGGATTGTATTGTCAAAAGATATTCCGAGAAGCATTGTGCAAGAGAATTTACTACACATGATTGTACATTAAAAAGTTGATTGATATTTTATGAGAAAAGCTGAAAAAGCTTGAGGAATCGAGACGCTATACTGAGTATACACAAGAACTACAAAGAAAGATATTCGACAGCATTAAACCGAATAGCTTCAGAAATTTATCATGATTATATTTGTGAAGAGTTAAACGATTTGTTGTAATACTGTTACTTCATTGCAATAAGATTAATTTCAGCAGAAACTTGAATATTCATTGATAATGTATAAGCCTTTATTATCTTTTATTTGCAAAGCTGATGACACAACTGTTATAATTAGGGGGCAGATAGCTAAAGAGGTAGAAAATAGGGCAAACAAAATTTTAGGAACCATAAAGCAATATTACTCCAACATAGAAATGGCAATTAACGTAAAAAAGACAGTGTTGATTAATTTTGAGATAACAAACCACAAATCAGATATTAAACTAACCCTAGAAGGTGAAAGCATATCTGAAATAAATTGTGCAGACTTTCTCGGAGTGATAATCGATAAAAATATAAACTGGAAATCCCACATATCACATATTACTAAAAAAATTAATAAAGGCATCTATGTTATGAAACAGATCAGAAGGACAATGGATAACAAAATGACACAGGTTTACTATTCTATTAAGCTATGGTATCACACTATGGGGGATTATTAACTAAAGAAAAATGGAAAAAGTTTTTAAATTACAGAAAAAGGCCATCAGAATAATAGGTAAAATAAACAATAGACAAACATGCAGAAGCCTATTTAAAAACTTAAATATTCTAACTCTTCCATGTATATATATGAAAGTATAAAGACTATTATACATGAAAGCCATAAAAAGATTTGTAATGTACATATCTGTAGCTTAAGAAACAATGATGATTGCTACAGAACACTAAGGGGAACACTAAACAATCGTGCAGTAGAAATTATAAGAAGGGAATTATTTAATAAACTACCACATGAAATAAAAATCTGTGTTGCACTCATGACTTTCTCTACTTTTGTACTAACGATTCTTACAAACTCTTATTCCTATATCTTTTTCGTGTTAGTTGAGATAAACATTTGTGCAAATTATCTTATTGCTTATTTCCTTGTAGGTGCAAGAGGTATATGGGAATATAGCAGGCTTTAAGCGACAGTCAAACCTTTTAAAGCTTTGAGATCCTGTTCTCTTTGCATGCTTAACATATAAAAAAACGAACAATGTTCCATTTCTACGAAAGTTTTGTTTTCCGAAATTGACACGAATAACAAGGAATATCTCCGAAATGGTTCACTCCACTAAAAAATTTATTTAAACATTTTTTTGTATAATAAAAACTTCATATCTAAAGTCAATCCGACACAAACATTAGACATCACATATTATTTACACCTGACAGAAGAAGTTAAGAAAAGTGATACTCCAACTTGTGTTCTAAAATTATTGGCATTAGAGACAATCCATACTAGATTTCCAGAACATGAATGTCTCCATATTTATACTGATGGATCATTGATATCAAACCAAGATGGAGCAGGGGCTGGAGTCATGTGTCACCTCTTTTCCTATTACAAATCTTTAAGTTATGGAACTACAAACTTTGATGGAGAAATTGAAGCAATTCGAATGGCCCTACAAAATCTTTTGTATAGAATTTCACATTTTCATCAAGCAGTTATTCTCTCAGATTCCAGGGCAGCAATTATAGCAATTACTTCCAAGTTGTCACCAAAAAACCAAACAATTATAGAATCTTGGAAAATCCTTACCCATCTAACAGCACTTCAAAAACACCTAGTCTTCCAATGGATACCAGCTCACTGTGGACTGAGTGGTAATCAGAAAGCTGATTTTCTTGCTAAAAAGGGTACCGGCAATGTGTAGAAATCTATAGTTAATCTACCATTTTATGCAGCTAAAAGATTAGTCAACTCTGAATTCAAAAAAGTTATTGCAAAATATTACTATGAAAAATCAAAAAATAAAAGATGGGAACTACCAAACATTCAAACAGTAATTCCTGAGTATCCTCAAAAAACGGCAGTTGCAACCTTCAGGTTGATTACAGGACATGATTGTCTGGCAAAACATTTGAACAGAATTGGGATATATTCTTCACCACTCTGTGCTCCATGTGAACTGCAAGAGGAAATGGACCGAGACCACCTTCAAATATGCCCGGCCACTTCTAGCACCCCATCTGTCAGTGAAAAATATTGGAGAGCAAGAGGATTAATTACTTCATTGTCAGAAATCCAGCATTAGCTAACAACAACAACAACAGATTTTGTCTATCTCTTATGGTTTATAAGTTATTCAAAAGTCATCCAGAGTAAACAGGACTACATAGGCCATAGCCAGAAAATTCAAAATATACATTTCATTTGTCATACATATATCTTAAACATATGGCATTATAATCAAAATCATTAGAGCCATTTTCAAGAAAATCATACTTTTCGAAAAATTTTCCATGTAAAGGGTAGTTTAGGGTAGGGCTATTTTCTTCAAAATCTTCATGTCGCATCCTTGAAAGACATTAAACTTAAATACCAACTTTGGTTTTCAACCAACTTTTCGTTTTTGAGTTATGCTGTCCACAGACTGACAGACACACACACACACATGGACCTTTTTCTAAAAATGCTTTTTTTTCATTCAGGGGTGTCAAAACATATATTTCTGGTGAAATTGTGACATCAAATATTTGGGTGGAATACGATACTTCCTTCTACTTACCAGTAGAAAAAGTAAAACACATAACAATACCAACATAGTGGAGTGAGCTAGCTTGACCTTGAGCATCCTTTGAGGTGTGCACTGTCACAATAATTATAAAACAAACGTTAAAAAACTCCTCAATCATTTTAACAAACATATCAATTCTTGCAAATATGAGGCCATCTAGATGTATTATTTAAACTGCAAAGACAAGTTCATTTAGGAGTTGGCTTATATCATTTGGGAACCCATAGTAATCTTCTACTTTTGAATTTGTTATCCATTTGATTGCTGTTTTTAGTAGTTATATATGACAAATTCACCACTTTTTGGAGTAATTGTATTTTGTTTATATATTCTACACTTTCTTTTTCTTTATTTATATTTTTCTTTTTTTTATTTCCGGCTCAATGAGTTATTTGCTAGCATATTGGCAAAGTTGAAATTTAATATATTTTTTCTTTGCAGATTTTTTATTGTACATGATGAGAGAACTGGAGAATTTAAGACTGCAAGAACTTACCCAAAAATGGTACTCATCAAACTGACAGCAGACAAGAACAACATGATGGTTCTGGAGGCCCCAGAAATGCCATTGCTTAAATTCTCCCCACCAGAAACAGTAAAGGATGCCCGAGTAACAATGTGCAAGTAAGCTGGGGCAATATTTTTTTTTCTTAAAAACATTAAACTAAAGAAAGAGTAATCATTTATTTATGTCAACAAATTTACCGTTGGTGTTTTTAAACACACAAGTCGTGTGTGGGCAATGTTACAGAGGTAGAATTGGAACTGAAAAATTCAATGTCACAGCTGGGATTTGAACCACAGACCCTCTGCTAGAGAAAGAGTAGTTTATTCAGTGTAGGTGTAAACAATTACTGTTTACAGCTCTTATGATGAACCTTGGGGAGCTGGAGAAAAGTCACAAGCAGAAACTGTTTTTCAGGCTTCAAAATCTACTGTCTCCCTGCAGTGGAAGTTGTTTTACAGCTGAAACTGCAGGGATCTTTGCCATATTGTTGTGAAGTTGAATGTCTTGTTCCAGGATGTGGAATGCTGATACAGTGAAGACTGCAGACTGTGGTCATGAAGTAGCTTCTTGGCTATCACAGTACATACTTGGGAAAGAAAGTGGTGTTCGTCTTGGCTATTTCCTAGAGTCCAGCTTTAACAGAAGACCTGCCAACAGAGATCTTAAGAAGTACTATCCGATTCGTAACGAAGACATGGTTTGTATATAATGTTCAGCTACGTATAAAATCCAAACAGATTCATTGTCCTCTGTCTTTGAATCCTTCTATTTATAGTCAAATACCCATGAAACACCATGTCATCAAATCCCTAACTCAATATTTCGAGCTATCAACCAAAATCAAAATTTTCTAAAACGTGGTGCACCACCCTGTATATATTTTATCCTCTGTTGAAATTCTTGTATAAACCCCATATTGGTCTAATTTTAAGACTATAGAATGTACTTAAAACATATGCGAGATTGAATATGATTAAAAAAATTCAGAAATCTATTGCAGAAATTTGGACTTAATTTAATTTTGTGTTATTTATTGTGAAGCTTTTTAGTTTCTGGGAATGATGGCAAAAATGTCATTGACATACCTTCGCCAAAATTTGTAAATTTGGGGAAGACTTTTAATTATGTGAGCTTTGAAATGTCTCAAGCGTAAGTCTGCCAAATAGGTGACAGAGGGCTCCTCCAGTGGCGGCTATTCAGGTGAAGCAGGTGAAGAGGTTTTCACCTGAATATAGCAGTATTCTATTTTTGTTAATGTTGGAACTATTACTGCCATTCTAACAGTTTAGTCACAAATTTCAACTGCTAGGAGTCGTAGCGGGGTCAGTGACCAACCCTTCTTTTGTTTGGAACTTGCAGCCTGGCAGCCAGCAGGGAAAATTGGTGGGAACACACCCTCTGATCGGTTTCAAGGACAAGTGCAGCAATCAAGAGTTATGGAAGAAACTGCTGCACTAAACAGCTTGGTTGCCATGGCAACATGATGTCACGAAACGATGAACTATCGGGAAATAACATAAGCATGCACATGTTTCAGGCAAACAAGAAATATTTTCACTTGGGTAGAGGGACAGAACACGGTAGAGGGGATGGTTTCTGTTTTTGCACGCTTAGAAGATAGTATTCATTTACTTCGAGGAAGAGCTGGTGGTAAACTTAAAACGTGGTGTTTTAGACAACTGTGAACGGTAGGTATAATTTATGAGTTTGCTAGACTCCAGTGCTTTTAATACTTAAATTACGCAATATAATTGTTTTGTTATGAATCCAGTGAACGATATAGTTTGCAATTTGCTAGAAACCACATTTTCCAGGGGGAAAGATGAAGACAAGAAGGATGTTTTAAACTTGGACGGCCCACTGATATCATTGATGTAGCCCTTAAAAGAGAGGATAAGAAAATAGGGAAGACTTATAACATTAAATTCAAAAGCTCTTGGCTCGATAACTATTTTTGGTTATGCAGTAGCCGTAGTCCGCAATCACTATTCTGTTAGCCTTGTTTACTTTTTAGCAACAAAGTAACATGTGGGACAAAGAGAGATTCACAGATTTCATTAATATAACCCGTTCCCTTCACAAGCACAATGATTCGGCGGGACATTTAAAATGTAAATTAGAACTAAACGCTTTTGGAAAAAAAAAAGAAAATAGAAACACAATGGCTGACGCTCTTCAGGAACACAGCAGACCTTTTCATATGCGTTTCAATGGAAACGTGACATTAAATAGGCTTTTCCTGCAGTTGATCATTAAAGCAATATTGTATTTAGATAAACAAGAGCTTGCATTCAGAGGTCATGATGAGAGTGCACTTTCGCTAAGTCGGGGAAATTTCAAGGAGCTTGTGTACTGAAAGTCCATTAGAAATCCAAAACCACTATAATAAAATTAAAAGTATATTCAGCGGTGATTCTAAATCTATACAAAATGAGGTGATTGGATGTATTTCAGAATACTTACAAACTTGAAATTAATGTCTCAGATTTTTTTTTTTTTCTGTTGAAGTTGACGACACTACAGATATTTGTCAACAGTCTCAGTGCTTATCATTGTAAGATACGTGAATACAGAGAGCGCATTGGTTGAATGATTTTTTGGATTTCATGATGTGAGTGTTGACAGGTCCACAGAAACATTGTTCCTTTTGCTGCATGGTGTTCTTAAATAATTCAATTATGAATGTAAATTAGTTGCACAATGTTACGATGGAGCGAGTGTTATGTCAGGACATTTGAATGGACTTCAAAAAAGAATCAAGAACAATGCTCCTCAGGCAGTTTTGTACATTGTTTGGGTCACCGTTTAAATTTGATTTTAAAACAAAACTGTATATATTTGCATCCGCCATGTTTATTTCTCTCGCTTACTACGCGATCTGTGATATTTATTGGACCAAAATGAATCATAGTGTGACAGATAGTTTCTTTTGTGTATAGCTCCATTGGATACAAAAAGTTTGGTAAAAAATGTTGGACCGTGGTACACTGGCTTTGCATTGTATTTTCAGCAAGCTTAAGTGAACTTCTTCACCTATTTTGTAAGGCACGAGCCGCCACTGGGTCCTCATTGCTAATCCTTTTGTTTTTTGGTAGAATTTTTTGTTAAATGTGGAGAAATTGTATCTTGTGTATAATTCTGTAAGGTGAACAGTGTTGTCTATTTCTATGGGGTCTGAGTCAGTCATTTTCTAAGAAGCACAGGTAATTTTTCCACAGGAATACTTGTAAAACGTACCTTTGACATCAAAATTCACTACAATATGATTTTTTTTTTAGATATTGTAGTTTTGTAGGTGCTTTATCAACACTAAGGAGTTCTCTATTTCCAAACTTGTAAGATTTTGGTTTGTTTTCTAACCCCTTAGCAATGGCGGAGGTAGATGAGTTGATGCCACTGATGATGGGGGTCTCATGCTATTATCTTTTGGTCAACTGAGACATAAATATGTATACTTCAGGTGCCCATGATACACATTCTGTTTGTGTTTGTCTTCAGCATGAGAATGTGAAGCTGATGCTTGTGGTGGATTCAGATATTGTTTTCAGTAATTAAAAGAAGTATCTATTTCAAAAAATTTGTAACCTTCCCTCCCCCCCCCCCCCCCCCCTTATCAGTTTTATATTTAAGGAAATGTGTGTACTGCTCAGAGACAAAATTGGTCAATAATATTCAGGACATTTTTGAAGAGAAAACACAACAGTGGTTAACAGTAGATCGCACAAATTTAAGTACAATCACCTGTTGAAGATTTTCTGTCAAAATTGTCACCAAAATTGTCAGATCTTTTAACTTGTGCCTTTATAGCTCAACAACAGTCTATGTCTCTGTCTAAACAGAACAAAATTTGAATTTGACGTAACTTAACTAGAACGTCTATTAGAATGTACTTAACGTAATGAGAATGATTCTGATTGGTTATTCTTTTTTTTTTTTTCGGCAGACATGGGGATGTTTGATTTTCTAATCAAGGGTTTTCCAAAATTGAAAAGAAATAGAATATGAAAATATGAAGTAAAAACATTTTTAAACAGCAAATAAAGCACTATGGAGATGACCATAACATACTTTAAGAGCTAAATAAAAGAAACAGAGAAAGAGTTTTGATGCAAATAGTTACATAGAGAAGCACAATTTATTCCTGCACAATGCTCCTAGCCGATTGGTTCAAATAGTCACGTAACCTCCAAACTTGACGTAACATGAAGGAAAGTTTGGCATTGCCAACTCTTACATTACGTCACGTTAAGTCGACCCTAAATAGCTCCATTTAATGTAATGTGTTAGATTTTCCCATTATGTCCCATGAGTTTCAGCAGACTTTTTTCTGGTGGGGGGGCTTTTGCAATCAGATAATATTAATTCATTATTTTATTGTCAAAAGTTATGGTATTTGTTGCACACGACTATATTAATTTGTGCTAAACAAAAATTGTTCTTTACATCAAAATTAAAATAATAGTTTAATAGTCAGTAATTGATTTTACATAAGTTCATTAACATCCAAGGGGGTGCTGAGGCCCCCCCCCCCCTGCACTTACCCTGCCCCCCTTGTGATGCCCATTTTATGTCCTATTGTGTTAAGTCATGTTACGTTAAGTTCATTGTAATTCCAGTATAACACCTTACTGCATTGGGCAGATTTTGTTTAGCAATTTCCTGTGGTCTTAATGGACAAAGGCTTCTTTTATTTAATCACTAACCCTACAGGGAGTGAACAGATAAGAATGGGAGTAGATGACTTTCCCTTTGGAGAAATCTTTTTGAAACCCAACAATAAAATCAGAGAGAAAGTCAAATTAAAACAGCTCCTGAACTATGAAATAATTCTGCTACTGAGAATATCTTCTGATGCTATGACTACATGTTACAGGGAGTTTATTCTGATATTTCAACCTATATGTTGATGACGGAGGCTTCTGTGGAAGACTTGAAGACTAAACTTCCTGAGCATTTGCAAAAAGTATCTGCCAAGCAGTTCCGACCCAACTTTGTGGTGAAGGGAACTGAACCGTATGCTGAAGATGATTGGGAATGGATAAAGATTGGTGAAAATACAATTTTTAGAAATGTCAAACCATGCACAAGGTTAGGAAATTATTCATATTTGTTTATTTACCCTATATTTGTTGTATGACAACATTTGTTTGCTAAACTGTTTGTTTAGCATCTGCTGGTTGTTTAGGTATGCAAATGAGATCAAAAACATCAAAGACTAGTAGCTCCATTTGTTTTCTTTTTTTTCCAGATGTGTTTTCACAACTATAGATCCAGAAACAGGAGTTATGGAACCTAAGAGAGAACCTTTGAAGACACTTAAAGAGTAAGTATACAAAACAGGTTATGCTCTGTTTAAACTGTGAATGTTGCTCTTATTGATCATTTTTTATTGTTGATATAATCCTAATGAAATTTGGTGGTACACATCTTCATCAACAATAAGCTAAGTAACACAGCATGAAAATTCTGTTTGTAAACTAAGGAGAATATACATTTTTGCCATATTTCATTGCATAATCATTGCATTTGTTATATTTTTTTTTCTTTCTTTTTTTTAAGTAATAGGACACGGTGTGAACCATTATTTGAAGAACAAACTATAAAGACTAGCCATGTCAGCTTTCAGTGATTAGTGTATATTCATGAGAATATATACATACTGGAAACAGCTTTGTTTGTTAAGAAAAACAGATGCAGTTTTCAAAACAATGGACATGTTCATGCACATTTTACAAGAAACAATCAAAATATTCACTTAACCTCCACTAGAACTACACTATGCAAAAATGGAGTTTTACATTCCTGTATAAAAATATATAATTCACTGCCTAATAACCTTAAAGATATAGAAAATGTTAATAAATTTAAATGCGGTGTGAAGGTTTTTTTGAAGGAACACTGTTTTTACACAGTAGAAGAATATTTGAAATTTAACAAATACCCTTATGTATAATTGTACAAGTATTTATTGTAAATAGGTTTATGTAATATAATTACTTTTGACGTATCCTATATCAGTGTACCATGTACAGTATCTGATTTTAAAGGACTAAATAAATAAATTAAAAAAAAAAAAAAAAAAAAAAAGAATAAGAATGAATCCTAGCATATTCAAGGACGGCCATGTTATGCTGTTCATAGTTGAATAGAAAAGATAGGAAAAACAAAACTAGCATGTGATGCTGAAACCACAATTCAGACACCTACAATAAAAAATAAATAATGGTGATTTTCTGTTCATTGAACTAAAAATCATCTTTTATTTACAAAAGCTGTCAAAATGTGTGTACTTTTTGACTTGAGCTGATATTATCAGATTGCTGTCTATGAAACACAACATCCATTATTGTACAACTCTTTATTATGCACTAGCACCTCAGTATCAATTTCTCCAAACTTTTGGATTTTAGGACCACGAAAAGAGCACCTTGAATAGCTTGTAGATTTCAGTAGCACTTTCATTTTGCGCCAATCTCTTACAAGTCTTCACTCACTGAAATTTCCCTTTAGCTCAATTAGCATTCTGTTCCGCAAAGTCAATCACTCTTAGTTAAAATCTGCCATACAATTTGTGTTTCCCCATTCTGGTGTTTCACAAAATAAGCACTCTTGAGAATAACTATAGAAATAAACAGCTCTACATAGTTAAAGAATGAGATGGCTTTTGACTTCATTAGTGTTACCAGATTATTTTATGCACATGTAGGACACAATGGTAAAAAATGTAAGACATTATCGGTCCATGCAAAAATAAGATAAATTTATAATTTAAATGTGTATGTTATATATTCCCATAGACATATACATTTTTATTTTCATATCCTGAAACATGCAATGTTAAATATGATCATCAACAGTCAGTTATTCTTTTTTAAGAATTCATCTTTCATAATGAATATGACTTTAGTTTGGTAAATACATTTTTACCCTCTTGTCAACGTCTTTTTCTTCTTTACCTAATTACCCTCCCCTTATGTAGGACTTAACACCCTTAGAACTTACAAGCCACTACCTAGGATCAGACGCCTGTCAAGGAGCAGAACCTATGGACCGGACAGAGTGGAGGCCTGGAAGTGAGTGGTCAGCCCAGCACCAGGTATGATAATGAGGAAGGGTATGATATGAAATGCAGGTAAAGTGGGTGATTAGAAAGGTGATGATGGAGCAAATGGTGGAATGAGTGGTGGGGGAAACTGGAGAACCAGGGGAAAACCTGTCCAGATGCTGCTTTGTCTATCACGAATACCACATGCAGGTCCATGGGATCATATCTGGGCCACTATGCGGTAGGCAAATGGTCTAACCACTTGGCCACAGTGCCACTTGAGTTTGTATTATCAGTTCTAAATGCTACACATTTCCTTTCTAGTCCTAACCCTACTAAAGTATCTCAAACATAATACAATATTGTTTCCATGAATTTGTATGATGCATGGAGATGAACAACGTGAACTGCAATGTTGCCTCCGCAGTATTAACATGATATCCTAACTGTGTGGGCTGAGCAAAGAAATATTTATAGTGGACACATTTATCAGCAGTCCCCAGGAGTTCAAAGTGGCTGACATTATACTAAACAGCTGATGGAAGTATCACAAAAAGCAGTCCTGCCGGCATACATAATAAAGGCATTTCTAACCTCAAATATCACAGTGTTAAAGTAACATGCTTTCAAATTATTATTTATTTATGCCAACAAACCTACTGTTGGTGTCTTTAAACACACAAGCCGTGTGTGGGCAAAGTTTAAGAGGTAGAACTGGAACTTAAACCAGTTTACCAGGAAAAATGCGAACTAACTTGAGAATTGAGGGTCTGTGGTTCAAGTCCCAGTTGTGGCATTGAATTTTTAAGTTCCAGTTCTACCTCTTAAAATTATGCTTTCAAATGTTAATAATAATGCTTAAACATCGTTACCACACAACATACACAACTCACCTTTGGCAAATCTTGTTCTGCAATAACACTTTTGGTTAAAATTACTTCCGAGCGCTAAATATTGTAATATATACTAGCGAATACAAAAATAACAACACTAACTATAATTGCATATACTGTTCTAAAACAATTCAAAACAAAATCACGCAAAAACGAGCATTACATCCACTGATTGATTAATTAATACGGCATCTAAACAGAATCTTGTTTTAAAATCTATCTGTTGGCCTCTCTGCAACGCATTCATAAACTGGCAACATAACAGATGCAATAACACTAACTATGGCCATAGCTTTACCATAGTTATATGTTACAAATAGTTGGCGGTACTAATGCAACCCAACGGATGGGATATCACCAAATATAACCAGACTGCACCATAATGGGGGGAAAATGTCAGGGTTGTTTTTTGGGGTATCTCAATAAGCTGCGCCGACTATAACATCTATCTGAAGTACCAGCAGAATTTGGTGAAGTTCTGCTTCTTAGAGGACAGACTATTTACTTTCCACTTCCTACCCAAAATGCAAATGGAACAGTCAGAGTAAAGCATCTCTTTGCCTTTATATAACATGAACCTTTTGCATCAGGGTGCAAATGCCATGTTGCCAATCACTCGTTCAATGTTGTTAATGCACAAGTATACTCTTTAACTCTAGCAGTGTAGACATGTTGCCATAATGAGTTGCAGCTGCAGCTAATAACCGATAATGCATTTCTATTTTACCAGTTGCCAGTTCATTTTATAATGATTACTGCTTGTTTCTAAAAATTTAGGACATTAAAGACTTCGAAAATTCCCTCTGAACATCAGACAAATGGTTAAAATGTAGGGCATGTCCGAGAATTTCCGGATGTCGGGTAATCCTAGTTTTGATGCATGCTAACCATGTGTAAAACAGTTCACAACCCTCATTCTTCATTCACTTACAGCTCTGATAATTCCTGTGCTTTAGTGCTTAAATCAATTAATTTTATTGATGAGCTAGCCACCATCTCGACAAGATGATGGTGTCAACATGGATGAACATCAATGACTTTTGGAATAGGAATGGTGCTTCAGCACTGAGTATTGGAATATGCTGTATATCTACCCTCTCCTGTGAATTTAACAGAACTAGCGGTACTCAAGGTTGTGGTGGTGGCACATTATTTTTCAGTATTTCTCAGTAGTGAACACCTGGAATATTGATGCGGTAATTATGGGTGAAATGCCTAAGTTCCTAATTGCTTTCTACAAATTCAGGTGCAAGTATTGTGTAATAGTGATGTTTATCTGATGAAATACAATATATATACAAGATCTGTCTAAAAGGTGTCAAACCTTTGGCTGGGGAAAAAAATACTTGACTGATGGGATTGGAACCCTAATCCTGCTCAAAGTAGGCATCTTTTGCTTCCACACACTTAGCCCACTGAGCCCTCCACTGCCAAAAAACACTTCTGGAAGGCTTCTTTTGGAACAGTGTTCACCTCCACCATCACATTCCACTTTACCTCCTCCCTACTCTCAAAACAGGATCTTTTCAATGACATTTTCAATTTAGGAAACAACCAGAAGTTGCAGGGAGCCATGTCTGGTTGTTGAATGAGTAGAATCTCATGCTTTGCCAAGAAAATCTGGAATACACTGGAACATTGTCAAGATGCAACTATAAACTTTTCAACACCCAGAGGACTGGTCTTTTGTGCCGAACTGCATGATGGAGTCAGCAAAGAACTTACTGATAGTACTCTTTTGTCATTCTTTCGGGGCATAATTCTACACATATTAAAAAAGATTATTAGTATCACCTTGATTTTGCTTCATCCTGTCACACTCTTTTTGGTCTTGGGGACCTGGGATGCTTCCATTGCAACAACTGTGTTTTTGTTTTTGGGTCATATCTGTACCTTTACACCCACAGCTATCGGGTTCAGAAACTTGGAATAATGTTGGTATTGTGTAGCAGGTGCTATATAACTATAAGACAGTTTTTTCTGTTCCACTGACAACAGCTTTGGCACAGATTTTGCAGCCACTCTAAGCATGTTTAAATCATCATGCAAAATTGCATGTGTAAAACCTTTACTGATTTTAATCTGTTCAGCAATCTGTTGTATGGTCAAACAATGACCTGCCATTATCAGTTTTTTTTTTGTATCCTTTCAACAACAGCTGCATTCCCAGTGGTTTGTGGCCTCCTGAAACGCTGGTCCCTCTCTGTTGATGTGTGGCCATGTTTGAATTGGTTGAACCACCCCTTGATTTGTGTTACCCCCACAGCACTATCCACATATCTCCAAACTAATTATTTTGCTTTGAGAATCACCAAGCCATTGGCAAAACTTGATGCAGTAGCTTTGCTTAACTCATTCTGTTCATCTTGAGAAAAATTGCAAATGCGACAAATGTGATTCATGCACCTCACTTGGCAGCATGCACACAGTAAATGGCACGCTTGAAGGTGATGCAAAAATGGAAGCAAGTGTACTAAGCTTCCTCCTTCCATTGTGCACTGTGGCACTGACCTACCATCAATACTGCACGTGGGAAAAATTAAGGTCAGATGCTTTTTAGACTGAGCTTGTAATGGCCTTCAACAAGTTTTTAATTAAATTTGAATTTTTCAAAAATAATTACTTTTTTCCCCCAAACTATAAAAACTAGGAAAAGTTCAATGCTACATCCCATAGTAGGACTTCTTAGCTTGTGATTAAACACATTTATTAAAATTAAAAATGTGAAATTAACATCTAATTATTATAATAAATGATTTTATTACAACCAGAACAATTATTCAAAAAATCTGAAAAAGAAAAGTGTTTCTCTTACACTCCGGAGACTGCAAAATTTAAATAAGATTGGATCAAAATTGTAGAAATATGAAATTTTAGCAGTGCCCCCCCTTGAAGAAGAAAATGAAATAAATCAGCACTTTTTATTAATAATTTTCCAATAGGTTAGTCACCTCTCATTTTGCAAGCTACATATGAGATGTATCTAAATCTAATAAGGCAGTACCTGTTTTTTGGTGAATTTGTTAGTCACAACTTTTCTGGATTATCGATGACAGTTGTATTTCAGAAAAATAATGTTGCATCCTGTTGCTTTTCAGGTACAGGCAGCTTAAGGATGAGGCATCAATTAAGCTTGGATCAACATCACCTCGATTTGGTCTAAATCTGGGAATATACCAAACTGGCACCATTCGTCTGGGAGACAAGGTTTTCGTGGGCAAATAGAAGATGATGGTCTATAATATCATATTAACAATCTCATGTATTTGAACTTTATGCTTAGAAATATGTAAATCATAATTTACACGGTTTGAGGTTGGCCATTAGCTTACATGTTGTGTATTAGTTTGGAAGAAAGAAGTAGTGTTGTAATGGCATTGAAAATGGTTATTCAGGATAAAGAACAATGTATATTCCTCCTAATTTTTTCAAAGTTTTGCAGAAATCTTGAATAGACAGCATTGAAAACTGGCCTAGGTTTAATACTTCCAGTACAATATCTTTGTGGTAAGGTAGAATTGGCGAGTAGAATGGCTTACATGGTGGGTATTAGAATCTTGGTGCAGGTATGTAAAGAAAACTTAAGAACAAACTAAAGAGTGTATTTTATAAAGCATATGTTATTTTTATAGTCAGGATTTTTGCTACTGTTCAATTGAATTGAATTGAACTTTACTGTTTTATGTTTAATAAAAGTATTTCTCACGTGTCATAAATAACTTTTCTTTACCATCATTTCACTTCTACCTTTTCCATTCTCCTTGTATATAAAATATTCTCTGAATGAATTGCAAGATCCAGTTTGGTTCTACAGACTTCTGTAGCACCATGAATAACTTATTAAATAAATAGACTAATGACTCTGTAGAATAAAAGAAGGAATGCATGAGCAGTGCTTTGGACCCATATGCTGAAGTATATAAACTCGCACCTGTCAATAATGTTAGCTATCTGATATAACATGGTAATGGAAATGCAGAACCCATTTCACTCTCACACCACTTTCTTTTCCTTCATCTCATATTTAATTAACTCTTAGACATATTATTATTTATTTATGCCAACAAACATACTGTTGATATTTTTAAACACACAAGCCGTGTGTGGGCAATGTTTGAGAGGTAGGTTAGAGCACCAGCCTGATTCAAATCCCAGCTGTGGCATTGAATTTTTCAGTTCCAATTCTACCTCTCAATCATAGTCATCTTGTTTATTAAACTGGAAATACTGAGATTAATTACAGGTGCTATCAAAACCACACCAATAGCAGCTATGGAAATACTAACCAACCAATACCCCATTGAATATGAAATAGAAAAAGCGGCTCTTATTCAACACGAAAAGTTGATCAGACTCCCATTCAATACATGGCACAAGAGAAATTTTACACATATACTAAAGACTCAGGAGGGTTTTCTTTTCAAAATTCAAGACATCAAGAAGAACGTACACCTTCCTAGTTCAAAGGAAAACTTCATATCTAAAGTCAATCCGACACAAACATTAGACATCACATACTATTTACACCTGACAGAAGAAGTTAAGAAAAGTGATACTCCAACTTGTGTTCTAAAATTATTGGCATTAGAGACAATCCATACTAGATTTCCAGAACATGAGTGGCTCCATATTTATACTGATGGATCGTTGATATCAAACCAAGATGGAGCAGGTGCTGGAGTCACATGTCACCTTTTTTCCTATTACAAATCTTTAAGTTATGGAACTACTAACTTTGATGGAGAAATTGAAGCAATTCGAATGGCCCTACAAAATCTTTTGTACAGAATTTCACATTTTCAGCAAGCAGTTATTCTCTCAGATTCCAGGGCAGCAATTATAGCATTTACTTCCAAGTTGTCACCAAAAAACCAAACAATTATAGAATGTTGGAAAATCCTTACCCATCTAACAGCACTTCAAAAACACCTAGTCTTCCATTGGATACCAGCTCACTGTGGACTGAGTGGTAATGAGATAGCTGATTTTCTTGCAAAAAAGGATACCAACGGTGTACAAAAATCTATAGTTAACCTACCATTTTATGCAGCTAAAAGATTAGTCAACTCTGAATTCAAAAAAATTATTGCAAAATATTACTATAAAAAATCAAAGAATAAAAGATGGGAACTACCAAACATTCAAACAGTAATTCCTGAGTATCCTCGAAAAACAGCAGTTGCAACCTTCAGGTTGATTACAGGACATGATTGTCTGCCAAAACATTTAAACAGAATTGGGATATATTCTTCACCACTCTGTCCTCTATGTGATCTGCAAGAGGAAATGGATCGAGACCACCTTCAAATATGCCCGGCCACTTCTAGTGCCCCATCCAGCATTAGCTAACAACAACAAACTGGAAATACACAAAATTGATATTACAAGTGCTTCACAAGGAATAGTTATCAATATTAAATGTTGCAAGAATTTATATTCGCAAGACAGGGTAGCTTTTAAAGATCCAATCATTTATGAAGAATATGAATACGGAGAATATTTGTCTTATCACCCAGTAATCTGCCTTGTGAAACAACGTACTTGAAAGAAACTAAGAACTATAACAGATTCCAGATATCGATAGTTAAATGTAATGCTGGCATTATTCATAAAAGTTAGCAATGAACATTGTAATAGTTAAAAATGAAGCTGGCAATGGGAAAGCAAAAATCTTCTGTTAATATATCTAAATTAAGAACAAATTAGAAAGTAAAAGCTCCACTTATCTTATTAAGTTAGTCGATCACTAAGTATATTTAGTGATTTACAATTTGTAATATCTAATGGATTATGTAATAGTATGACTGTGATTAATGTTTATGGAACACATAAGAAGAAACTACAAATTATTCAGAAGTTTTATATTTTTTAAAATGTCACAAAAGCATTGTAAAGAACTTTTAGAATGTGCCAATAAAATCTGAACTGTGCTGTTAAATTGTGTACTTATTGCTTTGGCTTTTTACTGAAATTAAAGATTTTTCATATAGTAATAATTTTATTATTAAGAAATTGATGAGCCTATTTTGGTGTGTATATGTTGCAAGCTTTTGCTGAAACTTGTCATTTTATGAGGATTCAAGGCCAGTAATGAAAAGCCAGTAGGTATATGCTGAAAAAATGTAAATGTGCATATTCTGCCACAGTTCTTTATGAGATGATAGAACATACTAGACATGTAGTATAACTGTTCTAACCTAATTTTGTTATATACCAGCATTTAGAGGCCCTGTCAGATTGTTTATATTATAAAATGTCATAATGAAGGATCTTATTAGCTCTACAAATTTTGGAACATTCTTACAAGGTAGTGTTGAACAGATGTATCTTGACTCTGCTCCTGCAACTGCAAGTAGTGCTATGACATGGCCAGTGGTAGTTGTATTGTTTATAAAGAAGCACCTACCTCTACCTCAAAATGGGGCAAATCAGATTTGCTTCTTCCCATTTAGGAGCTAACATTGTTTTAGGTAAAGCCTTCCAAATAAGGTCTGTCTCACCTGTATTGTATAAAAATTGAGGGTCTTAGATTCTGCTCGAATTTTGAATTTTTCAATATTTGCTGCTAGTATGTTGGATCTGCTGATAATTTCTCCCCGTTTAAATCCAACTCATGAATACTAGCCTTGCGCTATAGCTGCCATTGCTCACATTAAATGAAGACAAACTGTTTCTTTCCTCAGCAAAAGGTTTTGCTTTCTTGCAAATAATCGACCCCAAAAGAGGATCCTCCAATGGTCCCTGCTGCAAAAAGCACTTGAATATGCCCTCTCAAGCTGTTTATTTTCTGTTGTTTTCATAGCTTTTCTTGATGAACTCCGATTTTCATTCTGAAGGACAGACACAAAATTTAAAATTGAGGACTTTTTTTTTAATGTCTTAAATTATTGAAGTTCCATGCTAAACATCTCAGTTAACTGCTTACCACTCACTCCTTTTCTAAGTGCTCAATAATTTTTGTTTGCCAACAATATAAGACATTATTATTTATTTATGCCAACAAACTTACTGTTGGTGTTTTTAAACACACAAGCCGTGTGTGTGGTTCAAATCCCAGTTGTGGCATTGAATTTTTAAGTTCCAGTTCTGCCTCTCAAATATAAGACATGTTTCTTTTAGAACACATCTCACAGCTAATGAATTTTGATTTGCCACCACCAAATTCTCTGGGGAAGTACATGTCGCCACCACAATAGATCAATACAACAGAACTTCAACAACACAGATCAGTAGAACACCTTCTGATGTGGGAAGAACCATTTCCCGAAGCATGTTAGTAAGCAAAACGTAAGTGATGTAAATGTACTAATTATAACTCAACATCAAGTAAATCCAAAAATATATCACTATTTCTAGCTTTTTTTCATATTTAATATAATGCTAGTATTCAATGAGTTAAAAATTAAATTACTTCTATGTCTGCATGGCTTGCTCCTTGTTTATGTAATAGCATAAATGTTGATTGGTGTGAGAAATGTTTAAGTTACTTTACATCATATTGTTGATTTGTATAAATGAATGTGTGGGATGTATACGCGACAGTAAAAAAAGAAAGAGTTGTATCATAGCAACAATGTTCTGTTGTTGTATAATGAATGGCAGTAAATAAAGTTTAAAGTAAGCGATAGCATTTTGTATATTTACATAGTATACACACCCCATATAATTGGTGAATTCCGACGTGATAATTTACGAGTGCATCGCAAGACAACATGAATGAAAGCGAAAATCGCTTGAGGAAGCTAATCAGGTAAGCGTGAAGATCCCGCCATTCTGGGTAGAAAAACCAGAAATTTGGTTTTTTCAAGTCGAAGCACAATTTAAAATTTCCAAAATAACCCAGAAAGACACCAAATTTAACTATCTGGTTGCTCAACTTGAACCAAAATATCTAGAAAATATCTGGGACATAATTAAAGGTTCTGAATCGAACAAATATTATGCTGCCAAGGAACATCTTTTGAATACTTTCAAAGAAAGCAAAGAAAAGCAAATAAAACGCTTATTAATGGGTTTGGAGCTCGGAGACATGAAACCAAGCCAACTTTTAAGGAAAATGCAATCTTTAGCTGGTATTAACATATCCGAGAAAGTACTTCGCACTCTCTGGTTAGAAAAGTTACCGAACTCCATTAAGAATGTTTTGATAGTGTCTGACGAGGGTTTGGAGAAGATTGCTATTATGGCAGATAAAATTATTGAAATTAACCCCCATAATGAGCTTTACAGCATAAATAAAACAGCTAGTACGGATAATGAAGTATCCGAAAGCAACTGCGACGCCATAACCAAACTTTCTGCACAGATTCTGCTTTAGAACAGCGTATAGCCTCATTACAGCCTGTTAGGCCTAGAAGTTGAAGCTCCAGTCGAAATCGACATAGTAGAAGATATAATCACAATGGAAAATATTGTTATTATCATTTTAAGTTCAGAAACAAATGCTTTCCTGAAAAATGTCAACCTCCATGCTCACGGAATGATCTGGAAAACTTGAAAAAGTAGTTGAGTGTGCAGCGAACTCTGCTACTGAAACTATTAGTTATTGCTGCAAATCCCGCTTATTTGTGCATGACAAAAAAACAGGTTTACGATTCATTGTTGACAGTTGGGCTGATGTCTCCATAATTGCGGCAAATGCCAAAAACAAAAATTCACATTCAGATTTTAAACTGTATGCAGCAAATGACACTGAGATTCCAACTTATGGGTTTAAAACCATGAATATTGATTTAGGACTCCGCAGACAACTCCAATGGCCTTTTATAGTAGCAAAAACTGGCAAGGGTATTTTAGGAGCTGATTTTCTTAAAAAATTCAATTTATTAATTGACCTAAATAAAAGACAACTAATTGATAGTGAAACAAAACTCTGCATCAAGGGTGAAATAACAGCTGTTACAGCTAATAATATAATTAGCACTTTGTCAAAAAATCAAAGATTTGCTGATTTACTATCCAATTACCCAAATTTAACCAAACCTCAATTGGTACCCACAAAAATTGAACATGGTATCCAGCATTTCATTCCAACAGAAGGAACACCAACACATTGCAGACCAAGACAACTGGATCCTCAGAAGCTTCACATTGCCAAACAGGAATTCCAGTTCATGCATGATAATGGAATTATTCGGCCATCAAAATCTCAATGGGCTAGTCCCCTGCATATAGTCCCAAAGAAAGATGGAACTTTCTGACCATGTGGTGACTATAGACGGCTGAATGCTCAAACTATCCCTGATGGATACCCAATACCTCGGATTGAAGATTTTCAACATATATTAAGAGAAAAAAAGGTAATTATTATTTATTTATGCCAACAAACTTACTGTTGGTGTTTTTAAACACACAAGCCGTGTGTGGGCAAAGTTTAAGAGGTAGAACCGGAACTTAAAAATTCAATGCCACAGTTTGTCACAATAGCTCAGTGGTAGAGCGTCCGCCCGGCAAGCAGAAGGTCTGTGGTTCAAATCCCAGTTGTGGCATTGAATTTTTAAGTTCCGGTTCTACCTCTTAGGAAAAAAGGTATTTAGTAAAATTGATCTCTTCAAGGCGTACTTCCAGATTCCAGTAGCCGAAGAAGATAAGCCAAAAACAGCAATAATTACTCCATTTGGATTGTATGAATTTAACGTAATGCCATTTGGACTTAGAAATGC
The DNA here is from genome assembly GCA_030765045.1 of Tenodera sinensis. Classification (NCBI taxonomy): domain Eukaryota; kingdom Metazoa; phylum Arthropoda; class Insecta; order Mantodea; family Mantidae; genus Tenodera; species Tenodera sinensis. The sequence goes on from CM060972.1 coordinate 61,674,269, forward strand.
ACCAAGCAGTTTCCAACGCTTCATTAATGAAGTATTTAGAGGATTAAACTTTGTCTTTCCATATATTGATGATTGTCTGATCACTTCAGAATCTAATGTAATACATCGTGAACATCTCAAGATGGTAATTATTATTTATTTATGCCAACAAACTTACTGTTGGTGTTTTTAAACACACAAGCCGTGTGTGGGCAAAGTTTAAGAGGTAGAACTGGAACTTAAAAATTCAATGCCACAACTGGGATTTGAACCACAGACCTTCCGCAAATCAAATCCCAGTTGTGGCATTGAATTTTTAAGTTCCAGTTCTACCTCTTAATCTCAAGATGGTATTTGAAAGACTTAATAAACTTGGGCTCCACTTAAACGTCTCTAAATCAGTATTTGGTGTAGAACAACTGGAATTTTTAGGACATTTAATCACCAGTGAAGGTTCCAGACCTCTACCAGATAAAGTGAAAGTGATTCTTGACTACAAGCTACCAGAAACAATTCATCATCTTCGTTTGTTCTTAGGCACTGTTAATTTCTATCGATGGTACCTTAAAAATGCAGCAGAAACGCAAACTATGCTACACGACTACCTGAAAGGCGCAAAAAGGAAAGATAAACAAAAAATTGAACGGACTCCTCAAACTATTCAACAATTTGAGAAATGTAAACAAGACTTAGCTAATGCAGCAATATTAACATTTCCAGATCCAACATTTCAACTAGCATCAGTGGTAGATGCAAGTGACTTTGCAGTTGGAAGTGTTCTACAACAATATGAAGAAAATGGATGGAAACCCATCGCCTTCTATTCAAAGAAACTAAACACGACACAGAGAGCATACAGCACCTATGATAGAGAATTGCTAGGAATCTATCTCTCTGTCAATTTAAGCATTTTCTTGAAGGAAAAGATTTTATAATATATACAGATCATAAACCACTTATGTTTGCATTCAAGCAAAAAAATGAGAAAGCATCCCCATGACAACTGCGGCATTTACAATATATTTCTCAATTTACAACAAACATTCAGCACATTAGTGGCAAAGACAACATAGTTGCAGACAGCTTGTCGCATTTAGAGTCCGTCTCTGTCATCGATTACGATGCAGTTGCTGATGGTCAACAACAAGACAAGGAACTGAAACAACTTCAAGAAGAAAATCCCAATTTTAAAGTTCAAAAGTTATCCATTACCATCTGGTAAAACATTATGGTGTGATGTATCAACCAATAACATAAGGCCTTATATTCCAAAAGAATTTCGTAAGCAGTTCTTTCTTCAAATTCATAATTTAGCACATCCTGGAATCAAATCAACTGTAGTACTAATGATCTCTAAGTTTATTTGGCCAAACATTAAAAAAGATGTAAAAGAATGGACTCAAGCTTGCCTGGCATGTCAAAAGAGTAAAATAACAAAACACACCAAATCACCAATCAGCACTTTCCAAGAAGCAGGTGAGCGATTCAGTACCATTCATGTTGATATTATTGGTCCACTTCCACCTTCAGATGGCTATCTCTACTGTCTCACTTGTATAGATTGCTACACTAAATGGATGGAAGCTATACCAAAGCAAAACATCACAGCTAGAACAGTGGCAAAATCATTTTATGATCACTGGATAGCTCGTTTTGGAGTTCCAAGCACTTTAATTACAGACCAAGGAAGACAATTTGAAAGTCAACTTTTCAAGAAACTTTCAGAACTTTGTGGTGTGAAACTTAAACATACAACTCCTTATCATCCGCAAAACAATGGCAAAGTTGAACGTCTGCATCGCACAATGAAAACAGCTATAATCGCACACAACTCAATAAAGTGGACAGATATGCTTCCCACAGTTTTACTTGGTCTATGTGCATCATTTCAGAATGACACAAACAGTTCGATAGCAGAGATGGTGTATGGCACACATATCAGGCTTCCTGGTGAATTTTTTGATCAACCTAAAGCTGTAATGGAGCCAGAAAATTTTTATCTAATCTTCAAAAACACATGCAACAACTCAAACCTTTAGAAGTTAAGCATAAAACTTCCCAATCTGATGAAGATGGGAGAGATGTACACTCCCGAAACGTCGATGTCTTTTCATCACTACACCTGGCTCGAAGCCCGAGAGCATCTTGAATATGTTCGTCGCCAAGAAAGCTTCAAATCATATTTCCCAATCTGTGTTTGTGCATAAAGATCTCAGCAAATGTTCACATGTATTGGTGAGAATTGACAGAGTCAAGAAAGCTCTGCAACCACCATATGGCTTTTCAAGCCATCAAAAAAACTGCAAAATATTTCACACTCAGAATTAAGGGAAAACCTGTAAACATCTCAATTGATCGTCTGAAACCAGCATATTTCATTAGTGCACATGATGATACTTCAATAATTCCCAGAAAAGCAGCACACTTCTCTAAAAGAACCAAAGGAATCACAACAGTCTACATCTAATTCTCAAAGTCAATCAGATGAAGAAAAAACCACAAAAAAGACTCGAAGTGGCAGATCAGTCAAATTCCCTAGTCGCTACTTACATACTATTATATATATTTAGTATATCTGAATTTGTATGGTAACTTGGTTACTGGAAGGGGAGTGATGTGGGATGTATATGCTACAGTAAAAAAAGAAAAGAGTTGTATCATAGCAACAAGGTTCTGTTGTTGTATAATGAATGGCAGTAAATAAAGTTTTAAGTAAGCGATAGCATTTTGTATATTTACATAGTATACACACCCCATAAATGTATATAACTACACATATCTTCTTGTATCAAGTAGTAATATCAATCCTGATGGATTTAAGGGCATGTTGTTGTTGTTGTTGTAGTGTTTAATGCCTACTTTTACTACTACGGCACCGCAGGCGGTGACACTGATGATACATGGAATGAAGATGGAGCACCGGTGGAATGAGATGGCGGGGGAAACCGGAGCACCCGGAGAAAACCCACCCTGACGCCGCTTTGTCCACCATGAATACCACATGCGGGTCCCTGGGATCGAACCTGGGCCGCCTAGGTGGTAGGCGAGCGCGCTAACCGCTCGGCCACGCCGCCGCCGGATTTAAGGGCATTTAAACTAACTTTTAATTTTGCAATATGTTGAATGATTGATGGATGTTCAGTATCTGTGAACATTGCTCTCAATGGGACCTACAGAACAAACATAAACAATTATCCACTTGACACAATATTCACAGCTACAGTAGGCAAAGATTTTGCAAACTTTCATTCATATTTGTACTTTCCCTACTACCTATAGTAAGTAGAGGAAGTATTGTATTTGACCCAAAATTTCAATGTCGAGATTACATCGGAAATATATGTTTCAAGACCCCCTGAATCCAATATAAGTATTTTTATAAAAGGCCTGTGTGTGTGTGTGTGTGTGTGTGTGTGTGTGTGTGTGTGTGTGTGTGTGTGTGTGTGTGCATGCGTGCGTGCGTGTGTGTGTGTGTGTGTGCGTGCGCGTGTGTGTGCGTGTGTGTGCGTCTGTGTGTCTGTGTGTCTGTGAACAGCATAACTCAAAAAATCTGATGTGTTGCACTCACATGACTTTCTCTACTCTTGTACTAACAATTCTTACAAACTCTTATTCCTATATCTTCTTCATGTTAAGATAAATATTTGTACAAATTATCTTATTGCTTATTTCCTTGTAGGTGCAAGGGGAATATGGGATTACAGTAGGCTTTGAGCGATAGTCAAATCTTTTAAAGCTTTGAGATCCCGTTCTCTTTGCACGCTTAACATATAAAAAATGAACAACGATGTTCCATTGCACGAAAGTTCTATGTTTTCAGAAACTGACACACAAAACAAGGAATATCTCCAAAATGGTTCACTCTACAAAAAACAATTATTGAGACATAAATTGTGTATTTCAGCAAGATCTACATTTCTTGTATAGTAAGATTTTGTCTATCTCCTACGGTTTACGAGTTATTCAAAACTCATCCAGACTAAACAGGACTGCATAGGCTATAGCCAGAAAATTCAAAATATACATTTCATTTGTCATAAAAATATCTCAAACATATGACATTTTAATCATAATTGTTAGAGCCATTTTCAAGGAAATCAAAATTTTCAAAAAATGTTCCATGTAAAGGGTAGTTTAGGGTGGGGCTATTTTCTTCAAAATATTTGTGTCGCATCCTTGAAAGTCATTAAACTTAAATACCAACTTTGGTTTTTAACCGACTTTTTGTTTTTGAGTTATGCTGTCCACAGACACACACACAGACCATTTTCTAAAAATGCTTTTTTTGGATTCAGGGAGTCTCAAAACATATATTTCCAGTGAAATCTCGACATCGAATTTTTGGATGGAATACAATACTTCCCCTACTTACTAGTAGAGAAAGTAAAATGAAAAGTTGGTTAACAACCAAAGTTGGTATTTAAGTTTAATATCTTTCAAGGATGCGACATGAGGATTTTGGAGAAAATTCCACCACCCTAAACTGCCCTTTGTGTGGAAAACTTTTCCAAAATTTTGATTTTCTCAAAAATGGCTCTAACAATTTTGATTAAAATGCCATATATTTAACATATTTGAGTATCACCCAAAGTCTACTGTATTCCTTTATTCCCTTTAGACCTACAAGAAAATCAGTAATAAGATAATTTGTACAAATGTTTATCTTGACCAACATGAAGATAAAAGGGATAAGAGTTTGTAAGAATATTTAGTATAAGACTAGAGAAAGCCATCCGAGTGCAACACATGAGATTTTTATGAAAAGTATTTTGGAAGAGACACTATCACAGACTTTTGAATGCTATAATTTGAGACATAAAATAGTGCTGAATGCATTAGCAACTTAATTTGAACATTAAGAAAAGCAGAGAAAGGAAAAAGCAAAAAAGGGAAGGTGAGGAAATATTTATCATATGTAACAGTTTTACCTTAAAAATACTATAGTGGGCAGGGCATGTACAAAGAATGAATAAAGGACAGATACCTAAAAAAGTGATGACAGGAGTGATGCTTGGAAAGCGACCGATAGGTAAACCTAGGAAAAAGTGGATGGATTCAGTGAAAAAGGACAGTTATCAGCTCCTAAAATGCAAAAATTGGCAACAGATAGCTCTGGATAGAGGTGATTGGAGGTCTTGGATGAAGAAGGCTCAGGCCTGCTTTGGGCTGTAAGCACCATTGGAACAAAAAGAACATTTTTACCAATCTCAATGTGGTGATAAGAGCATGATTAATGTATTGAACTATATAATCCATGTGTGAACCTCCCAACCTAGCAAGAATAATAAAATAATGGATCACTCTTACACATTTCTTTGTATAAAGAAACACAGAAATTAAGAATAATGTACAAATGGATAGGGAAAAGATGGCAGGGAGAAAAAGTTTGTAATGGAAAATAACCTGAAGTCAAAGGCAATAATTCTGAGGCCAAGTTACTCCTGTTTAACTTTTTATTGTTCATCATCCACATAAATTGGATCTCCTATTTTCACAACATGACCTTCTCCGGAGTGCAAACCAAGGTACACTCCCATAGCTGGAGCAGCACCAAACAGCTGTTTAGCAAGAGGATCTTTGACCTGGCGATACCTGAAACAATTCAGTTTTATAGTTATGTTATGTTGATGTAACCTACTAAAATTCAGTAGACCTTGCTGGTTTGAAATTAAACTCAAACTGTGTTATACATATATCTTTCAAAGGTAGTTATTACAATATAATGAATTAATGATTTATTGAGTACTAAATCTTACACACCTTGGGCTACCCATGAGCTGGTCCCGCGCCCTTTTGCTATTAGGGTAGCCCCTCAATATAATTACATTTTACATACACATTACACATGTTTAACTTGTGAACATTTACTTCCTACCTTTTCACTAACCTTATCCTGCTCCCACTCTCCCCTCTGATTTATATCAGTTCCATCTTTATTCACTTTCCCTCTTTCTCAACTTTTCTTATCAGCTCCACTCTTGTATCTCTTATTAATTGATTTGTGTTATACACTTCACTAATCTTCACTATCCCAATTTCACTACTTCAGTATAACCTCACTTTCACTGCATATACAAATCCTTTGCTCCCTCATTTACAGATTACCCAACCATTTTCTTAACCTTGTTACTCTCAGCAAAATATCCCTTTTTTTTTCTTTCCTTCCTTCCCTCCTTCCTTCCCTTCCTCCTTCCCTCCCTCCCTCCCTTCCTTCCTTCCTCTCTCTCTGCCTTTCTTTCTCTCCTTTCTCTCTTTCTCACTCTCTCGCTCTTTCCTTCTTTCTTTTTTGCTTTCTTACTTTCTTTCTCTCTTTCTTTCTTACCTTCCTTTCTCCCTTTCTCTCTCCTGCTTAGCTCTCCCTTTCCCTCTCACCCTCTTTGACCCATTAGTTGTTTCATCTGACATTTTTTCTAAAGCTGTTGTTAAGTTTACACTTTTCTTCGCTTCCTCTAGACTATCCACTTTTATCATCTCCCACCTTGGCACTATCCCTCTTTCTTGTGTGCTCCACTACCTGTCATATCCCCACCTTGCTTTTTGCTTAAGCCTGACCTTGACATTGCACTTGTTACTGGGCTCACTTCCTGCTGCTGCTTGATCACTTCCCCACCCTTTTTGGTTCAATGACTGCTGTTCCTGTCTCTGCCTGTCATTTGGTCTGCTTTTCCTCTCTCTGGTCAACTGATTACAGCTTGAAGTATTTAATGTATATCCTCCTGCCTTCGTTTCTTGCTTGTCATCTCTGATCAGTCAACTCCTTTATTTGCGCTCTTTGTGCATATGTTAAGTCCTTGTTGATGTAAATAGTTGACCCTCACAATTTTTTTGCCTGTTTTAATACAGATGGCTCAAGCTAGGAAGTTGTCTGGTTCGCACAGTCCCCCACTGCTGCCCACTGCTACATGACCAAAGGGTATACGCCTTTTCCAAAAATAGTTAGTGCATTAGGGCAGGTAGTGGTGCCAGTGGATTTTACACACATAGCTATTCATGTTTGTGTTAACATGAGTAAATTATCATGCATAGTTCTGCACAGGCAAACTCATGAGGTTATAAATAACGTGATGAAATTTATGGAAAAGGAAAGTGAAGCAGGGACATTTATCATAGATATTAAAAAAGTGAGGGAATGAGTTCTAAAATCACATTAACGTGGATATGTCATGAGGTGAAGCGAGAAAAAGGTATTGGTGAGCCATTGTTTTAAACTCCCAATAAAATAAGAGAAAGAACAAACAAAAACTGGTCTTGATGATTTTGACAAAGGGGTAATAAGGGGTGATAAACAATTCCTGCCTAACAGAAAAATGTCTTCCAACAATACCGAAACTGGTTGGTGCAAGTGGATGACAATCGTTACGTCAGATGAACTTATTGTTGAAGCACATTTTGCTTAATTGTCCGTTGTAAAGTGTGACAAAAAGAATTATCTTTCTGCAACATTATCATCTCACGATGATTAGGTAGGTATATTGTATGAGATTATTTTCAGTCAATGACATGACGGATTCAGTAAATTTATAACATTTTTAAACATCTCTATGACTGGTATTTTAAGAGCTGGTTCATACTGCCATGGGCTTGCAGGTTTTAAAAATTCCGGTACTATATTAGGGCAGTTCTCTAACTACCGGTACTCAGTGTTGGTGAGTACGGCCCAGCTAAACACCTGATTGTATGTCAATTGTGATACCGAAATTTAGATTTCCGATCGAATGGGCTTTTGAAAAAGACACGTTTTAATTTAATTGCCGGATATGAGATTTGCGATAAATATTGAGTAATAACATAAATAGATAATATAGCAGGAAGTGTTGTAAGGTGAGCAAGATATGAGTAAATAATAGTCGTTAAATTTGTAGAATAAACGCATTATTGGTTTGAAATTAACGAGTCATGACGTCATACCGCATAGTTTAAATACACGTTCGAAAGCAGTTCTACAAACCTTAAAAGTCGCGCGATATATTTAATAAAATATAAAGTAAACATCGTTTAATCCTAAAAAGGTAATTATATATTCGAAATTCATAAAAGAACATGTTATAATAGAAAGGGACATTTCTAAATTGCGGGAAAAGGAAATAGCATTTTGGATACGAGGCTTTCTTGGATGACGTCATGACATTCAAATGGAGAGAACGGTCTTCTTAGCGTGGGTAAGAGAGAAGCGTCATTCAGGCAGTACTCAACCAGAGACCAGTACGAGAGGTCGCGCTGCGCGGATGTGAGTGCGATGCCTCTACAGATACAAATATTTTCGGCATAACTCCTGAAAATATTTAAAGAAGGAAATAAAGGATATGAAAAGTTGTTCTTGGGTTGTCCATTACACTTACGCAAACCCGAGATAAAGAGATCTTATGCAGAACTAGCCGAGGCGAGCTACATCGAAGGGCAACGTTACATCACCAACGACTTCAGCTTCAAATGGTAATCCAATAACTAGGACAACACAACAACGATTATACAGCTTCAAATTGGCTTCCCAACGTGTGGCGCCGAAAGAATGGACCAAACCCCAAGACGACCAGATCAGCATCGAACCAACAGACAAGAAGGTGCCCAGCGTGTCAACATCTGTGAAACGTGTAGTGAACAAGTTTAAGTGCAGTTAAAGTGAAATAGTGAAAATATTGAAAATTTTGGTGAGTAGAAAAACACATGTAAATAGCTTAGAAATGGAAGACAGTGACACAGACTTTTTAGGTTTTGAAAGTCCGGAAATTGAGAAAAGTGTAAGTAGGATGGAAGAATTTAATCAGAATGTAATTGGTAGCAGAATATGCCAAGAAGTAGAAGATCAGAACGTTAGAGAAACACCTAGAGGTAGCTCAGAAATGTTTAGTAGTAATTCAGAAAGGCCAGCATTTATGTCAGAAATAGAGAATATGTTTCAAACGATAATGAAAAAGATGAGTACAGATTTAAGTCAAAAGATAGATGAAAATAGTAAAGAATTAAGAACAGTGAAAAAGATGAGTACAGAGTTAAGTCAAAAGATGAGTACAGAGTTAAGTCAAAAGATAGATGAAAATAGTAAAGAATTAAGAACAGTGAAAAAGATGAGTACAGAGTTAAGTCAAAAGATAGATGAAACTAGTATAGAGTTAGGACAGAAATTAGAGAAGGGACAACAGGAATTGGGAATGCAATTGGAGAATCAGAAGAGAGCGTTAGAAACCTTTAGGGAAGAAGTTAGGGAGGAAATTAATAAAGTTAGTAGTGAAGTAAAAGAAAATAGAGAACAGGTAGAACAGGTTAAGGGAGAATTAGAGACAATAAGGCAAGAAGTAAAGAATTCTGAAAAGAAATTAGGTCAACAAGTTAGTGAAAAATTAGATAAAGAAAAGGAAAGAGTAACATATAGTTTAGACAAACAAAGGGAAGAGGTAGTACAAAGGTTAGATAAAGACAGGGAAGAAATTAGAGAAGAGTTACAGGGGTGTAAAGTTAGAATAGAAAGATCTGATGTAGAAAGTGAAAGGCAGGCTAGAAATTTGGAGGATGTTACAGACCAAATAAAAGGAGTAGTAACAGAAATTACTCAGGTAAAAGAGGCCTTAGAAAATTTGAAATTAAGTGAAAATGCATGTAATCACAACAATCTTAGTAAAGAAGTTGCAAGAAACGAGGCAATACCAGGTGTATCAGCTGACATTTCGATGCAAAATAGGGGTAACAGTAATTCCCATTCTGATCTCGGAAATAGCTCAGGGATAGGTGACAATTCAAATTTACATTGGCCTAACCATGTCTTAAATGAAATGACACCTCCAGTTTTTGAAAATGAAGATTCAGATGATCCTAAAGCCTTTTTAGAAGGGTTACAAGAGTACTTCACGGTGAAACGTATACCAGAGGAGTACAAGATGGTGATAGTAAGAAAATGCCTAAAGGGTAATGCTGCTAATTGGCTAGGCCTTTCTATGGGTAACAATAATGACTACAGGACCTTTAGGAACATCTTTTTAACCAGATATTGGGGAGCTAGTAGGCAGGCTAATATTAGAGTTGAATTAAGCAATGGAAAATTTAATCCTAGATCGGAGGAATCGATGGTCAACTATTTTATGAGAATAGCGAGAAAATCGAAGATGTTGGATCCTCCCTTGGATGAAAAAGATCTAATAAATATAGTTACTCCACATTTTCCGGAAACGCTTCAACATTACCTAATCATAGCCCGACCCGATAGCATTGCAGCTATGATCGAATTATTATCAGCCTTAGAAGTCAATAAGCCAAAACACTCATTTGGAAATAAATATGAAGAAAAAGAAACTGTCAATTCTTTCGGGCAAGGGGCACAGTATTATCAGAATAGAAGTGAGGTTAGGGAAAGATATAAAGGACCAGTACCAAGGATGGAATCATTCCGGTGGGAAAATCAAGGTAGATATAACCAGGAAGGGCGTCACCAAAATAGAAATGGTAATCAAAGGGGAAGAAATATAAGGGTGAATTATATGAATACGAATAGATTTGATCGAGGTAGACGGGGACGTTATTTTGGACATAGTAGAAATTCAAATGATGGGTATTGGACAAACGGAGATAATGAGTTTAGACCGAGGTCACCAAGACAGGGAGAAAGGTATTCAAATGGACGAAATTCCCCCGAAAATGCGGAAATGGTCGAGGCCATTAACACGGTCAAAAACATGGTAGGAAGTAACCCCGATTTAATGCAGGAAAACAGAAGTAACAATTTGGGAAATAGTACAGGAGCAATACCTAAAAATCAGGGAAACGCCAGACCCGGTCAAACGCGCCTTCAGTGAGAACTGGGTATTCTAGTAATGATTGTGATAAGTACTCGGAAATAAATAGTCCTGGAAGGCAAATGATGATACAAAAGAAAAGAGAATGGAAAAATAGAATCGACGAAAACGAAAAAGTAGGAGATCCACCTAAAATCAAAATTGGAGTAAATGGAAAACAATACAATGCAATTATAGATACGGGATCAAATAGCACAGTATGCTCACAAAATTTTTATGATAATTTACAAAGTAGTGGCTTTAAAGTAATGTCTTTACCAGTTAATGGGATATATTGCTCGCTAGCTGTGGGAAAACGAAAAGAAAGAGTAAAATTTCAAGCAATGATAAATATTGAAATAAATGGGAGAATACTTGGAATTTTATTTCTGATTGTAGGAAGACTTGTGACAGATATTATAATAGGTTGTGATTATCTTTATGCCTGGGAAGCTGTGGTGAATTTTAAAAACATGATTCTAGAAATGAAAGTTGAAGATGAGACCATTATAGTGCCTTTTGTGGAAGATAGTAGTTCAGAAACTATTGTAAGAGAAAAAGAGGAAGAAGAAATCCAAGGGGATACATTCTTTGTAGAATATGTTAAAGTAGGAGCTATGGAATTAACTGAAGTAAATGTCAAAGAGTACAGAGTCGATAATAAAGAAAATGTAGAATGGGATAAAAATGATTTCATAGACAATTTGAGGGTTTCTGATGCAACTAGGTACTATGATAGGGAGAGTAGTGAAGACTTAGAAGAATTGTTGAGGGAAAAGGTAACTCAGGCTGATCAACTAAATGAACAACAGAGGGATAAACTGTTTGAAATATTAATCCGAAATAAAGAAGTATTCTCTGAGAAACCTGGTAAATGTAATATTTATACTCATTCGTTTGAGATGATACCCATCAAACCTTTTACACATAAAGCGAGAGCTATCCCTAGTACAATAAGAGAAGAGGTAGATGCAATTATAAAGTCAATGTTAGAAGATGAGGTTATTGAAATTTCGAATTCAGAATTTGTGAATCCCCTATGTATTGTAAATAAGGCCAATGGAAAGATTAGGGTGACATTAGACTCGAGAAAACTAAATTATTGTTCATCATACTTTCCATCAGGGAATCCAACAGAACGTGTCCTCCGAGATATAGGAATTTATTTACGTGTACTTACACATCATAATCACAAGGATTGGGTGAAATATAGTCCATTGATAGAAAAGATTATCAATCACACCATTAATGTAACTACTGGGTTTGCACCAATAAAATTAATGTTAGGAATTGAACCAGAACCAATATTGATCGGGGTACCAAAAACACTGAAAATTAATGACATTCAGTTAAGTGAGGAAGAAAGAGCGAAAATTGCTTTTGAACGAATCAAGAAAAAGGCAGAGAAGCGAAAATTAAAGAAAAAGAGTAGAAAACATAAATGGGAACCTAAGATAGGCGATTGGGTACTAGTTAAAGACCATAAGTTATCAAGTGCATTGCGAGGTAGGAACAAAAGGATGGAATTGTTATATAAAGGTCCTGCAGAAATTATATCCAAATTTGGTTATCATACCTATGAATTAAAAGATGTTAAAAATGAAAAATGTCTGGGAAGATGGCATAAACAACTCCTTCGACCATACAAGAAACCGTGTGGTGCCTTGGAACCTTGATTTAATGTAAAAAAAAAAATTGGAAGTGTCATTTGTCTATTGGCGCCCAATCAGCTTTGAGATAAAATGTAAATGTTAGCTTACTTGAAAATCATATATTGGTCAGGTACTTACATATTCATGAAAAATGCAGAATGTGAATTGCTATCTACTACAAAGAGCTTAAAAATATATTGTATAGAGCTCACAATAACAGCTTCAGAAAGATTGTTAAATTGTTCATCTCCGCATAGAGAGAAAACAGAATATTTACTTTGTAAACATTTGTTAAAATATTTAGATGTATAGATAGTTATCACAGAAAGACAAAGAAAGAACTTGTCTAAAGAGTGCAATGGATTTATATAAATATATGTACATTTTAGTGCTTAAAGGATATAGTACAGATATGTGTTACAATAACAAAAGTGAAAAATCACAGTGCAAGTGATAGTGAGAGCGAAGTGAGCAAACAGGAACTAAAAGAAGGAAGTATAAAGAAAGACTCTTGAAATTTAGCCTTTATATAGAAGCTTCACAGAAGAAACCATAACATATTGTAATTAGTATTTAAGGATTAATGTTAAGTCAAGTGTATAATTGTTTGTCATGTTAAAAAGATTAATGAGAAAATGTGTTAATAACCAATTTCAAAAACAGTGTAATTGAAAATTGTATATAATGGGAGTGTTGCCGATTATTCAAAATACAGGAGTAATTTTTAATTTTTCTTTCGGGCAAGACATTTACATTATTTTATTATGAAATAATAAAATAACATAAATGGGGGCATTTGATACCGAAATTTAGATTTCCGATCGAATGGGCTTTTGAAAAAGACACGTTTTAATTTAATTGCCGGATATGAGATTTGCGATAAATATTGAGTAATAACATAAATAGATAATATAGCAGGAAGTGTTGTAAGGTGAGCAAGATATGAGTAAATAATAGTCGTTAAATTTGTAGAATAAACGCATTATTGGTTTGAAATTAACGAGTCATGACGTCATACCGCATAGTTTAAATACACGTTCGAAAGCAGTTCTACAAACCTTAAAAGTCGCACGATATATTTAATAAAATATAAAGTAAACATCGTTTAATCCTAAAAAGGTAATTATATATTCGAAATTCATAAAAGAACATGTTATAATAGAAAGGGACATTTCTAAATTGCGGGAAAAGGAAATAGCATTTTGGATACGAGGCTTTCTTGGATGACGTCATGACATTCAAATGGAGAGAACGGTCTTCTTAGCGTGGGTAAGAGAGAAGCGTCATTCAGGCAGTACTCAACCAGAGACCAGTACGAGAGGTCGCGCTGCGCGGATGTGAGTGCGATGCCTCTACAGATACAAATATTTTCGGCATAACTCCTGAAAATATTTAAAGAAGGAAATAAAGGATATGAAAAGTTGTTCTTGGGTTGTCCATTACACTTACGCAAACCCGAGATAAAGAGATCTTATGCAGAACTAGCCGAGGCGAGCTACATCGAAGGGCAACGTTACATCACCAACGACTTCAGCTTCAAATGGTAATCCAATAACTAGGACAACACAACAACGATTATACAGCTTCAATTGTATATTGCTACCCTCATTAGTAAAGTGTCGAAGACCATGGGAAGGGGAAGCAATGTTAAGAATATGAACAAATATTAAGTTGATGTGACTACACGCATAGAGAAGCGCAGCAGGGTGGGCCTCTCCAAGGGTACACTACTACCCCTCTCGCAGCAACTTCCTAGTTTGAGGTACCTGCACTTCTATAGCCATTTGAAAGTTTGAGAGCTTCAAAAGAATATTTCTTTTCCCTGGTGTTTTGCCGATTTTGAATGTGTTGCAAATCTCATAGCTTGGCAGATGTATTTCTAATCTGTTCAGTAGTAGATCTCTTAAATTTTGATAAACTCCCACTCCACGCTTTTCTTCAACTCCTGAAATCACCAGGTTGTTTCTTCTGCTTTTGTCTTCCATTCTTTCCAGTGCTTCTTTTTAAGTTTCGGATTTCCAGTTTTAACGTTTCCATTTCTTTTTTTCCCCTTTTGTGTTTCATCTATTCTTGTCTGAATCTCACTGCCAGTCCTTTATCTCTTAATAAGACTGTTTCATTTATCTGATCTTTAGCTGCCATGTCACTTAACTCCTTTTTCCCTCAACTGTGGGAGCTTCCTTTGCTATACATTTAGTAACCCCCACTGCTAAATTCATACTCATAATTTAATGGGTGTACTGCATTACACATAGAAATTTCACTGGAAATACATTTTTAAAAATATCTAGAACCCTACCAAAAAAAAGAATTGGAAAAACCTCTGTGCATTTATACTACTCTTCATATCAATTTACCCATCCTATCAGTACATAGCTCTATGATGAGATTAAAATATCCTTTTTTTAAGATATCTGCATGACTAATAAGTTGTATTCTATGAATTTCTGGTAAATGTTCTGTTAATAGAATAGCTTATTAGCATTAGACTGCATAATTTATATTGGAGAGAATTGGCAGTAAAAGTAACCGCTTTTTATAGAGCACCATATTTTTATGTTTTGGCGGTCACATCGGTCTCTCACAACCCTCAGAATGTCTGGAGGACCACACCTGTCGTTGGTTTACGGGTCTTACTGACTTGACTGGGAAAGTTATCAAAATAAATTCACCAACAATATCCTCTGATTACCAATCAGAGGACGCATTACATGCCATGATAGGTCAGCATGTTAGGGGTTAAGAGGTTATAGAGAAATTAGAGAAATGGAAAGGTTGGAAAAATAAAGACTCCCTAGCCCTCGGGTACCCTAATAGCATCAGTGTCGAAAGAGAACAAGAGATTACCAAGGTAAGGTCAGATAGAAAAGTTACAGTGAGGAGCAAAACACCAGTAAGTGGAAGTAATGTTCTGCTCAGCTTGGGTACCTTGTGGTCGCCATTCACATATCCCCTAGATGAGGACCCCTGAGGGGACAGTGTGACATATAAAAGTGTTTAATTTTGAGTTATCTACATAACATGCCTTTTAACAGCATAAGTGAAAGATAAATCTGATTCCAAAGCCATCTTTTAACTGTTTTCAAAACTAGAGACAAGGTTATTTGCTGGATAGCCTTGGAAACCAGTTTTAGATTTAGGCAACACTTCTCATAGAGATTCACAATTGTTTGTTAAATAGGCTCACAATTTAAATGCTTCTGTATATTGTATTTCTACACAGTAAGACAGTTGATTTTCTGCATACAAAAATAATTTCCTGAATTTTCTTAAGGCATCAGTTTTCCAGCTGCCTAGTTATAGTATACACATTTTGTTAGTAAAATCGTTTGCACAGAGAAATACAGTAGGCACTTTCAGGATGTATTATATAAATTTTCCTGAACCATCCTCTTTTAAAACGCTGTGTTGCAACTATTTTAGTTTCAACTATCAAAAAGTATTAACATGCTGCAATCATATGAGAAAATAAAAATATGTAAATGTAGTGAGAGGTAGAATTGGAACTTAAAAATTCAATGCCACATCTGAGAATTGAACCACAGACCCAGCTGTGGCATTGAATTTTCAAGTTCCAGTTCTACCTCTCAAACATTGCCCACGCACGGTTTGTGTGTTTAAAAACACCAACAGTAAGTTTGTTGACATAAATAAATAATAATGTAAATGTAGTGTTTACTATGGTGAAAACTGCACTTACGTTTTCAGAGTTTTTACTGGCTCCATCTGTGGATGTCGTACAGCTGTTACTGGATTTACAGTAGTTATCATACATCTGTTGAAATGTGAAGCATATCAATACAATTTATTCACAAATATAAAATGCTTTAAACACTAACTTCCATTTCCTGAATACAACAGGGATTTAATATCTATAGTTGCACAACCTGCTGTAAAATTACTTAATGTTAATTCAGATTTGGAAAATTTATGTGATGGGCAGGATTTGAAACATGGGTATTTAATTTGGATGAATTTAAATTTATTGATTCTCTTATTTTCAAATTCTCTTATACTTTCTTTTTCCTAAGATCATTACTATTTTACATTACCCATTCCATTCTAAAATTTATTTTCCCTCTAATTTTTCTTCTGTTTCCTGGTTAGTAATTTCCTGCACTTCACTTATTCACTTTCTTCTTAGCTCTATATCACTCACTTTTTTCTTCACTTAAAGTTTCACTGCTTTTACTTGACATTAACCCTAGACTGTTATTTCCATCCCCTCTTCTACCCCTAAACACAGTTCACTTGATCACTTATTCTTCCTTGTCACACGGCATGAAGTACCATTTTCCTCCCCCCCCCCCCCTTTTTTTTTTTTTTTGCTTCCTATAAATTAACACATGTTCATTATCTGATATCTACTTTTTTGATTTAATATCATTCCAAATTCGAGCTGGACTTTTCTGCTCTCCCTTCTGTCATTTCAATCTACCCACATACTTAATGTGTGTCTCACTGACCTCCCATTCTACTTGGTCATACCCCACTTCTTGTTTACCTGGCTTATTTCTACTTGACTTTGGAATTGTCCCTTTGTTGTTTGACTAACTTGCACTAGCTTGTTCGCCTCCACTCGCTGTATCTAGGATTGCTCATAACATCTTTAATTCCCTGTCACCATCTTTTTTCTCCGTTGAATTTGTGTCACCAATCATAGTTTCTTTCTTCTCCTTTTTCTCTGTTACCTTGTTGCTTGCTTATTTCCCCTCTTTTTTCTCTCATGCATCTGTCCTTGAGGTGATGAGACTGTCCTCCCTCAGCAATTCTTCGAAATGAGATACGGCTGACTTATTAATTTTCTGTTTCTTGACTCGTCACTTCTTAAATTTCCGCTATTATATCTGTTAATTCACTCTTTTTCTCTGCAATTTGTCCATCTGCATAGTTTTAAACCTCTAACCTCTTATGTATGTCTGTTTTCCCTCACTTTTTGAATGTCTTCTCTGTTCTATTAATTTCTTCACTTGCTGCCATTGGTAATATGATGTCTTTGTTGATAAAGATATCTGTCGACGGGCCCTTAAACATTACGCACTCACTCACTTGTTGATAAAGATGTTTGTTCCTTCAATTTTTTGTCAGTTTCAGTATGTTGTGGGTTGTATATGTACTTCTAAATTTTGCTAGAATGTTCCTTCTTCCATTTCTTCTTCCGATCTAAATG
Organism: Tenodera sinensis; assembly: GCA_030765045.1. Lineage (NCBI taxonomy): Eukaryota > Metazoa > Arthropoda > Insecta > Mantodea > Mantidae > Tenodera > Tenodera sinensis. The sequence continues at coordinate 61,691,833 of CM060972.1, forward strand.
CTTCACGTATTTCATAGTTACTAGTGATAATCTGTAATGTCTTCTCCAACACTTCCTTTATCTCTTGCCTTGGGTTGAAGCCTGTCCTTTCTTCTATTCTAACAATTACCAAGCTATATTTCCTACTTCTGTCCTCCCATTTTTCCCATTTTCTCTTTGATGTTTTATAGTTCTTTTATCATTTCTATATTTTTAAGTATTTCCTCTTCTTTCTCGACTAGTTCTGTTTTATTTCCCTCTGCCCTACCTTCCATTGCTAATATTTTTTCCTATTTCACCCAGCTCTGCTATCGCTTTGTAGTATCTTTGCTGGCCATGTCCTTTGCATGCTTTTTCCTCTTACTCACAGAAGCGTTCTCAGCATATATCTGCACTTTCTCATTGCTAACTCGGTACTCCTGCTTTATAGTGAACCTTGAAAGTTCTGTGGGATATGTCAGTCAGATGAGAGGACTTAATGCCTACTGGTCCTCGTAGCTATGGTTGTTACAGCATTTAACTTTGGTGCTCCATTGCATGGAGAACTGGGTTCAAGTCTCAGGGATGTTTGTGTCCATATACTATCTGACCACCAGAATAATAAGAGATGTGGAAAATCATGAGGCCAATTTGAACATTTTGTGAAGAAAAACAGCTTGGAGAAGTACAGATATGGTCAAGATGGAGTAAAGAAAGTGTTCTGTATGGTGTGCCTCAAAACTGGGGGGAAATATAGGGTCTTTAAAACATATGGTAACCTGTTCTGCAGGCTCTCTACATTGCACAAGAGAACTGAGAGTCATCAGGAAAATTTTGCCATCAGAGGCACACTGAAATTGTTACCATACAGTAGATACTGGAAATGCTGACCATCTGCTCTCAAACAAATATCCTCACATGTCTGTACCTTTACATTCAAATAAAAAAGTTCAATATCCTCCTTGTTACTACATAAGAGACATTGGTCTGGAAGTATATAATTCCTCCTCCGTCATATTCTTCCTCTTCCCCTCCCTCTTCTCCTCCTCCTCCTTCTCCTCTTCCTCGTCCTTCTCCTTTTCCTCCTCCTTGTTCTTCTTCTTCTTCTTCTTCTTCCTCTTCCTCTTCCTCTTCCTCTTCCTCTTCCTCTTCCTCTTCCTCTTCCTCTTCCTCTTCTTCTTCTTCTTCTTCTTCTTCTTCTTCTTCTTCTTCTTCTTCTTCTTCTTCTTCTTCTTCTTCTATATTCAAGGTTTAGGCTAAAGCCTGTTCTGGTCTAAATCCTTTAATCTCCAAACACCAGTTCTTAACCATGCAATGCCCTTTGTTCCAAGAAAAAAACTGGGGTGAAAGATCTTTATTTCTCTATATAATCTCCTTATACTCAATACACATTTCCCATCAATGTTCAACAGCTTCAATACCCTGTTTATAGTGAGAACTGGAGCTTTTCAAAACAGCCATCAACTGCACACTTCACCTCTTCATTGTTGGCAACTTGTTTTACCACCAAGCCATTTTTTCAAGTTTGTAAACAGAAAATAATCCAAGGGGTCCAAATTTGCAAATAGGATGTGAGAGGAAGTAATTCAAAGTCATTGATTCTGGTCGTTGTGGTAATCGATATATGAACTGCTGCAATGTCTTGATGGGATAAAACTTTCTTTTTCGTCAAATGTGGCCGTTTTTTCTTGATTTCATCACTCAAATGCTACAATAAGTTCACATAATGCTCACTGTTGATTGTTTTTCTTCTTTTTGAAGATAATCCATTTAGTCCTTTGTTTTAACTGTTCCTTTGTCTCAGGTGTGAAGCGATCGACCCATATTTCATCCATCCATGGTTATGGATTAATGAAAAGATGTGGCTTTATTGTATTGAAGCATTGCCAAACACTCAACTGAAACATCCTCATGATGCCGTATTTGTTCTATTGTGAGCAAATGTGTACCCATCTTGTGCACAGCTTTTTCATGTTCAAATTTTCAATCAGTACAATGTGAAGTACCTTTTGAAGTACCTATCATGTCTGCTAAATCTCACATTTTCATTTGACTGTCATCCAATACTATTTTGCAGATTTTCTTCACATTACTGGGGTGGTCACCTCATTTTGTCGACCACTGCAAGGTTTATCTTGGCAGCTTGTACAGCCTTGTTTTAACCTCTTTCGACCCCGCATGTCATACACGTGTCTTAAGGTTCTCTATGCACAAAGGGCGTATATGTAAACTTTGACCTTAAGCAGTACTGAACTCAGGACTGATAAGGCCTGTTTATGCTTGAAGGCCATAACTTAACTGCCACCCTTAAAGGAATTGAAACTGGTTCCAAAGAAGATATCACCGAATATTTTGCTGTTCATAACAAAAATTAGATTATAGCTTGGCTTTCATGTTGGTTGGATCTTTAAATAAAAATACTGCATCATATTAAAGACCAATTTTCCTCCATGTTTGCAAATTTATTGAGAACGTTCACTGTGGATGGCTATTGAATGAATACTGAACAATGTAGCATTGTCAAGCTTCAAACTTAAGCTTTATAAGATTGGTACTTTCTACCATAGTAACTTTTTTCAAACAACATCTGCCATCTATATGTCACATTGGGTAATCCTGGGACTATCTCTGTAAAATAGTCAATTGGTTAGCAAATAACACGTCACCATCTAAGTTTTAAAGACTAGGTATTAAGACTTCCATGCATTAATATAAGTTTAGATACTGTTAATGCTGAATAGTCTATTTAAAGACAGGGTGACATTGGGACACTGGATGAATAAAAAGGGAAACAAAATATGTTGTTGACATACTGTATGCTGAACCAATGCATTACATTTTTTTTTTCAATTTAAAAAAATAAGTTGGATGTTAATGGATAAGTACAATTAACACATAGAATGTAACTTATAAAGATTAAAAGTTTCAACACAATTAAAATTAACACCGTATTTCACTGCCATCCTATTACACTGCCAGTAAATGCATTTGGAGCTGAAAATTATATAGGAACAAATTACCTAGTACATGGCATGAAAATCTTCAGGACTATATGATCCCCAATCTTCACCCAGCTCCAGGAGTCCTCATCATGAGGTACAGTCCCCTTAACCATGAAATTGGGCCGGAATTGCTTTGCTGGCACCTTTTCAGACAGTCGAGAGTTCAGTTCTTCAACAGACTCTTCTGTCATTATCATATAGCTTGCTAGGTCAGTAAATATACCCTGCAACAAAATTATAATGAGACAATGGGTGATGTAAATAAAAACCAGCAAATGCTTGTGAGCTGCAGCCAGCAAGCAAGTTTAGAATTGAACATTTGCTCATGGTTTGGTATAAATAAACATTTCCTCTCTACCTCAAGCTCTTGCTGCCAGCACTAAGCTTTAGCTTGGTGACCATCATGCCACATCACCTATCTTTCTGCCAGGAGGCAATTTAAATACAGGGTGTGCACAAATGATCTGAGTGGTTTCAAAAATTTATTATAGCAATATTACTTGACTGAACACTACAGACACTGTATACTCAGATATAGCAACTCATAAAGTTTTCTTTAATAGCTTACAGGTGCTTGATATGTGCTCCATGAGTGACTTTGCAAATATCAACTTGATAATCAAGTTCGGCCCACACTTGATGTAGTATGTCCCTGTTAATTTCACCAAATGCATTGATGATGCGGACCCATAGTTCTCGTAGAATAGCAGATAATGGTGGCATGTAAAGTACATCCTTCACATAACCCCATACAAAAAAGTTGCAAGGGGTGAGGTTGGGAGTGCATGGAGTCCATGACATGAGTGCGACTGTTTCTTCAGGCATTCTTGGCCGACCTGTTGATTTACCCTTACATAGGCATCTCGTGGTTATCAGCTGATCCATTTATGTATAGAGTTGGCAGTGAGTGGTTCTTGCTGGTGCTTTGTTCTAAAGTTTCGTCGCACGGTTGTCACAGATTTACTCGTATGAAACTCAAGAGCAGCAAATACTTTTTCACTGTTGGTCGCCATCTTACAACTGTTGGAGCTCGTGGCCATACGAGGAAGTATAAGTCACAACTGCACTCTTGTGGTGGAAGGAAGAAGCATCATGACTGCTGCAAACAAAACTTGGAGAGATAGCTAACGTACAACATCAAACACCATCACCATATATTTAATAATATGACTATAAAAACATCACGAAACCATTCAAATCATTTGTGCACATCCTGTATTTGCTGCACTTAAACATTCATATAGTTATCTTCTTTCTTGGAAGTTTGAAAACAGTGTTGCAATAATCAGTTTAAAGCAAGCACTTATGCCATTCTTCCTCTAATTCGAAACCGGTTTAGATTAGGCGGTCTGGGACACCTTCAGTCTACTGACTTGAATAGCCATGATTGTTAAGGCAACACGTAGTGCACTGGCCATGCACTCAAAGCCTGAGGTCGTGAGTTCGAGTCTTGGCAACCGCAGTCAACTGTGCCTGTGGTAAAAGATGGGGAGGGCCCATGTAAAATAATCGGTGTGATGGCATGCATGGATGACGACAGGGTATCATTTAATGCGGTTGCATGGATTTTGCTTCTTTTCTTATAAAAAAGAACACTACAATGTAAATTGTAAAAAAAATAATTTTCTACAATTCAGAACATCTCAAATACATATGTTTAATTGGTGACGAACAATATAATAAGAATATAGCAGGAAAAATTGTTAAAAGTATTACAAATGGGCAAAAAATGCCTATGTTATTATAATGGACACCGGGACTGAAAGGGTTAATAACACTACACAATACTTACTTATAATTTACTGGAACATGTTTCGGAGGCTGACTTTCCTCTTATGTCTGGTTGATAAAGGAGGAAAGTCAGCCTCCGAAACAAGTTTCAGTAAATTATAAGTGTTGTGAAGTGTTATTGACTCACCTTTTTGGTTTAAATTTATTCATATAGTTATTCATGTTAAGCATATTCTCATTTAATATTGTTATTTAATCAGGATGTTTTGAGGCATTCAATACACTTTTCATAAAAAAAAAACAAGCCCAAAACTATGCTTTACAAGGGAGAATATTTGTTATATTTTATTTTCTAAAATGGCTTCAACATTTGATTTAACTGTTATATGTTTAAGATATTGACATGATAAATAAAATATATTATCATACATTTTCTGGGAATAGTGATGTGCTCTTCATTCTGAATGACTTTTGTGTAATTGCTAAACCATAAGAGATAGACAAAATCTTAACACATAAAATTTAAAATGCATATGTGGGTAGGGGCTATTTATAGCTAGTGAGACATATCGTGTCAGTACCATGTAACACACTACTAAATCTTTCTTAAACTCAACATTTTATAGTAAAGTATGTATTACCATAATTTATTGTACAATTTATGAAGGAACCGTACATTGAATCAAACTAAAACGTCAATATTTGGCATACTTATAGTTATTGTTCTTGCTATCGTAGTTAAATTTATTATCTAATGCAAATATTAAATTTAAAAAATCTAAAAATCTGATCCAAATAATCCAGAGATCTGGACAAACAAGGTTTTTACTGTACACTTCTTATCCTCTGCAGAGTATGGAAATGTGAATGTGGAATTCAATAAAAGTCTGTGATAATTCACAGTTAAGTGAATTAAAAGCCCTCAGTGGTTTCTCAACTGAAAGGGGGGGGGGATATGAAGATTAGAAGAGAAAGGCACAACTGTATCAGTAGTAGACATACCACATTACCACATTCACTTTTTTTCTGATTGTAAAACTATTGCCGTACTTCAGTTCTTGAAAATAGAAACATGATTACATTTCTGGCACTAAACGTACCATGTAGTCATCCTTGAACTGGGTGAAGACTTTGGTAAATGGCTTCCAAGGGTCAGCAGTAGATTTACGGTGTTGTTTCAGTACTGGTGGTGGCTTGTAGCCAAGTCTCATCTTGTCTTGATGTAGATATTTGTTCAACCAATCTGCTACTTCATCCCCACAGTCTATCATTGGCACATTTTCCCTCTTCCAAAACCTGTAACAATTATTGATTTTACGTACCAACTTCAAGTCAAATGCTTGCTTAAAACTAATACTAGTTTGGAGTTTTCTGGTACACCTGAGAAGGTACATCAGCAGGGGTCTGGAACCTTGGAGCTGAGACTCTATCAGCCCCCTCAGATACTTGGAAGGGTTGGATGCATCTCCTTAGTTATTTTGTTTTAGTTTTATTCTTTAATTATTTTTATTGCACTGGTACAAACATTAAACATTTTTGACATTTCTTATTTATGTTTAAAATTGTCTTTTTGTGTAGATCTGCTAGCAGGCTGTGTCTTAATGACAATCCCAAAACAGGATAGCTATACAAAACCAAACCAACAGCTTCAGCATGCAAACTTTACAATCAACTTCCCTTATACATGAAGAACATCAAAAACCATAAAATTTTCAAAAAAAATTATTTTGTTGTTTAACGACGCTGTCAATTGCCAGGATCACATCAGCGTCGCCGGTGTGCCAGAATTTTGTCCCGCAGGAGTTCTTTTACATGCCAGTAAATCTACTGACATGGAGCTGTCGTTTTTAAGCACACTTAAAAAACCATCGGCCTGGGCCGGGTTTGAACCCGCGACCTTGGGATCGGTAGGCCAGCGTCTAACCAACTGAGCCACCCAGACCGACATAAAATTTTCAAGAAGCAGCTCAAAAATATTGTACAAATGGCTGTTTTTACTTGATAGAGGAATTTTTGAATGAAGAATTGTAAACAGTTGATATAACCAAATTTGTAAGTTTTATTGATAACCATGTACAATTGTTAATTATTGATATTAGTAATATATATAACATTATTGTATTTTTTTCTCACTTTTCAATGTATGTATTTTATGTAACCTGATATATCCAACTACTGAATTTTCTCTCTCCCTGGCACAAACAGGACTACTGTATTTTGGGAATGTGTTTATCTGATTATGATCATGATCAGTCCACTAAAGTAGTATGGATACAGTTAAGGTGTGTGATATGTAAGCCTAATTAGTGTTAAATACTATCAAAATCTTTAATATTGCAAATACATTAATTCTAGTTTCAGTCTTTGGATATTAAGTAATAATTATTGATCCCCTCAGTGGAAGAAATACTATGAGTAACACAGAAGGAGGAAGTACATTCATACACATATGCCAATGACATAGTATTATCATCAAAAGACCTAACTAAGTTGCAGGAAACAAACATTATGGAGGAATGGTGCAACAAACACAAATTTGAGATAAACGTAGACAAGATTGAAATGATAATTTTCAGAAATGACAGAAGAACACTGGAAACAGCAGAAATATTTATAAACAAGAGAAAACTGAAAATTGTACCAGACTACAAGTACCTAGGCATAACAGTACAAACCAGTGCAAAATGCTACACAAAACACATAACAGAAAAGGCAACACAAGCAGTTAGAGTAATACACGATATAAAATATATCAGATCTTTCAGCCTAGAAACTGCAATGGCAATATTCAAGCCAAAAATAATGCCAATACTGATGTATGGCATAGAGATAATTGGAGAGCACCTAACAAACAAAAATATAGAAACACTAGAAAGAGTGAAAGCTACCTGCATAAAGAGGGTGGGCTTTGGTATTTTAAATAATCTACGAGGCTGTCAAATAGTATATGATGGTTTGATAAGTTTCAAATACCAAAGCCCAATAAAGTTCAGCAAAAACTTATCAAACCATCATATACTATTTGACAGCCTCGCAGATTGTTTTTGGGAGGGGAGCTTATCAAAAGACATTTAGCATTTGCTTTGAAGCTGGCAATGCAGAAGTAAAAGTGTCAGAAATTGTGGTATGTTTAAAACTATTAGCCCAAAGTCTCATCTACCAAAGATTCTATTGGAAACATTAAATCAGAGTCTATATTCTGTGACAGAAAGCAAATTAAAATAGAAATAGCTTTAGGAAGTAAAAATACACAGTGTATATGGCATTCATGAATCTGGGTGAAACACTGAACAGAATAAAGAAAGCTGATCCTGTAGCTCAGTCGCTAGAGAGCCCGCTTACTGTGTGATGGGTCCTGAGTTCAATTCCCAGTTAGGGGATGGGAATTTTTCTCTAATCAAGATTATTCTCTATTCTCTCTATAGTCTGGAAGTATGAATGAGAGTGTGAACATGTGTGTGATCTACTGTACACAAGTTAACACTATTGTCTATAGGCAATAAATTCCAAAGGAAAGGCCACTGTATGTCCATTGACATTAAGCCTTTCACTGCTGAAGTATTAACAAGCTTACAGCCTCTCCTTACTGAGTTATTTTAAATAAACATCAATTAGTATATTCTTAACCTTCCTCTTTGTGTACAATGAGTTGCTTTGACATCTTCTGTGTGTTGGCAATGCTACATCATCCACAGTGATTAGTGATCATTGCTGATGGAACTGTTCTGACATCTGCAGTGAAAGGGTTAAAGGCAGAGTGTAAATGGAACAGTTAAAACTAAAAGAAAAAGAATAAAGAAGAAAATTTTGGAGATTCTGAAGAAAATGGAGTGGACTGATAAGAGAGAAACTCCAAATTAATCTCTATTTTAAGCAACTAATCAAAGTGAGAATAGAAGAAAATATGTCAGAGAGAAGTAAAATAAGAAGAGGTGCACAACAGGATTGTTCTGTTACCATCCAATCTGTACAAAATATTCTTTGGGATTCCTGAAGAATCACTTTGAGCAAGGAGAAAAAAAGAATAAAATGTATAAAACTTGTCGATATGATGGCATTATTATCAGAAGAAAAGTTCCTAGAAATTGTGCTAATGATGATAAAGGACAACTACAGTCTGACTTTTAAAAGAAGACACATGACAGCCATCAGCTTCTCCATGTGGAGAGCGGCAGTGTTGTCAAGAAGCAGATAGAAAGTTAGAAATATCTCCCTCTTTAGCCCTCAATACTCAAAACATAACAAGGGCTCTGGTTTATCTCACGGTAGCGAAAACATGCAGATGTAATTTATATTAGTCTACCTTCAGAACAAAAGTAATTTGTTCTTAATATGAAAAATCTGATGTGTTGCACTCACATGACTTTCTCTACTCTTGTACTGACCATTCTAACAAACTCTTATTCCTATATCTCCATGTTAGTTAAGATACACATTCATACAAATTATCTTATTGCTTATTTCCTTGTAGGTGCAAGGGGGATATTAGAATAAAGCAGGCTTTGTGCGACAGTCAAATCTTTTTAAGCTTTGAGATTCCGTTCTCTTTGCACGATTAACATATAAAAAAAACGAACAACGTTGTTGCATTTTGCTAAAGTTCTAAGTTTTCCGAAACTCACACACATAACAAGGAATATCTCCGAAATGGTTCACCCTACAAGAAAATTTATTGAGACATAAATTGTGTATTTTAGCAAGATCTACATTTTTTTGTATAGTATGATTTGGTCTATCTCTAACGGTTTACCAGTTATGCAAAAGTCGTCCAGAGTAAATATGACTACAGGGGCTATAGCCAGAAAATTCAAGGTATACGTTTCATTTGTCATAAAAATATCTCAAACATATGACATTTTAATCAAAATCGTTAGAGCCATTTTCAAGAAAGTCAAAATTTTCGAAAAATTTTCCATGTAAAGGGTAGTTTAGGGTGGGGCTATTTTCTTCAAAATCTTCGTGTTGCATCCTTGAAAGACATTAAACTTAAATACCAACTTTGGTTTTTAACTGACTTTTCCTTTTTGAGTTATGTTGTCCACAGACACACACACAGACCTTTTTCTAAAAATGTCTTTTTTTGGATTCAGGGGGTCTCAAAACATATATTTCCGGTGAAATCTGGACATCAAATTTTTGGGTGGAATACAATACTTCCCCTACTTACCAGTAGAGAAAGTAAAAAAGTAATGTGTTCTCAATGCAAATTATCTGCATCTTTGTGTCTTCACAGTCGTGCTTTAAAGTTTTTGAATATCATTACTAGTAATGAATCTTGGATTTATTTAATTTAAACCAAAAAGGTGAGTCGATTAATAACACTACACAACACTTACTTATAATTTACTGGAACATGTTTCAGAGGCTGACTTTCCTCCATTGGTTTTCCCTGGTGTGGATGGCGATGTTTCCTCGGAGGTCTCCTCTGGAGGTGGTTCAAGGAACTTGCTGAAGATATTCTTCTGGGGGATGTTGAAATTGAATACTCTTGTTTCTGTTTTTCAAAATGAAGATTTGTTCCCATGTGGACAGCTCTTGCTTTCCTGTTACATGTTTGAGGAGCTTAGGTTCTGGCTTTATAGTGTGGTTTTTTGTTCAAAAGTGAGTGGCCACTGCTGATTTTTCCAACTTTTTGTTTTGTATGTTTCTAAAGTTTCTAAAGTGTTCCTTGGATCTTATTTCTAAATTTCTTTTGGATTTTCCTATAATACACTTGATTACAGTCACTGCATTCAATTTGGTATATGCCAGATTTTTTATTGGGTGGGATGGCATCTTTGATGTTTTTCAGTAGATTTTTTATGGAGTAGTGGTTCACTGGTACTAGCTAAATGTTCTGTTCTTTGAAAACTTTTTTGAATTTTTCAAGGGCCCAAGGATGGAATGTGAATTTTTTGAATGTCATTTTTGTTTCTGCTCCTATGAATTTTATAGTTTCTTTTAGTAACTGTTTGTTTCTGCTCGTTTCACTTGTTTGTTTACTAATGATTTGGAGAAGCCATTTTTTGGTGCTGCTTTGTGCTATCTTTGTCCCCCCCCCAAAAAAACACATTGGTGATGCTCCAAAACTCCTAAACATCCAGGAAAAAAGCATTAAGTTCACTGTGGAATTGGAAAATGATGAGAAACTACCATTTTTGGATTTACAAATAATCAAAAACAAGAACAGAATAAATTAAGGAAATTGAAGCTATTAACAGTGAAGCAACAAGATTCTAAAGTAAAAAGTAAAGTAAGCTTTCCACCAAGAACTTGCAATATTACTAAGATAAGTGAAGTTTTTAGTTTCTAATTTATTTTTACTTTAAGAACAGAATAAACTTCGGCATTCACAGAATACCAATGCAGACGGACAGTTACATAAAGGCTCATAATTACAAGTCAAGAAGACACAAACAGGCAATCCTCAATAGCTTAACACATAGATTGGTGAACATTCCCCTTCCAACAGAAGAATACAAAGCAGAATATTGCAAAATAAAATAGCACAAAAAAAACAGCTTTTCCAAATCATTAGTAGACACAGAGACAAAAAAGTTTCTAAAAGAAACTACAATCTCACAGTAGCAGAAACAAAAATGGCATTTAAAAAATTTACATTCCATCCTTGGGCCTTCGAAAAATTCAAAGAACAGAACATTCAGCTAGCACCAGAGACAGTGGTGGCTCGTGACTTGTCGCAGTGGGTGTGCACTACATTACATCCTCTCCACCTTTACTCCCTTTCTTTCTTAACACACACCACACAATTCTAATTCTAAATTCATATGGGCAATTGAGCTCTTATGTTTTGCTATTTTTTGTTTTAAATGACCAATATCACAAGAACTATTATTTGTCCAGACACCATTTCTCTCACTCACAAACAATAAGCACGGAAAATAGCTTCTGTTATAAAAATAAACCCAAAAGATTTATCTTCTTTAGTTTCGCCATGTTATTCATTTCCACACTTTCATAGATTCACATTTCCCGCTATGTGCAGACACAACTGCATGCAACTTGCTGCCAGAACACAAACATAACAAACAGTAATAAACACTAACAAAATAACTATTCCAAACTAAGTATTAGCCTTAGCAAATTACGACATGAAGAGTAATTATATGCATTTATAATAGCTTAATAAGACTAGATTTAATTGTAGTTATAACATTAATATAATATAGAAGATGGCTACATTACATTTAGAACCGTCACATTGACTGCCTAGTGGGTTCTGCTAAATGGGAGAGAAATGCTCATAGCAAGGAAGACGGAGGGACTTGTACGAGAACGTAGTGAGATTGCGCGGTAAGAATCGCATGTGTTGGCCTTGTCGATTATGCTGCCTTAACTCGCCGTACTTTTAATGCAAGCTTTGCACCGCTCCCTGCGTACCCCTTGCCTAAAAGCTACCTTTGCCAGTCGCAAAATCGGGTTTATGCATCTCGGCTTGTTAACTGAGTGAGTTGTCATTTGGTAAAGAGGGTGCGGGAAAATTAAACAAGCAAGTTCATATACGTACAAGAAAGTTGGACATTCGACTTTCTCATATGCATGTCTATACACATTTGCATGCGGAAAAAATTAGTGGGTGTGCAGTTGCAAGTATGCGATCACCCAGGAGCCACCACTGACCAGAGAGCCACTACTCCATAAAAAAACCTACTGAACTCAAACATCAAAGATGCCATCCCACACAATAAAATATCTGGCATATACCAAATTGAATGCAGTGACTGTAATGAAGTGTTTATAGGAAAAACTAAAAGAAATTTAGAAATAAGATCCAAGGAATGCTTTAGAAACGCACAAAACAAACAGTTGGAAAAATCAGCACTGGCCACTCACTTTTAGACAAAAAACCAGAAAATAAAGCCAGAACTGAAGCTCCTCAAACATGTAACAGGAAAGCAAGAGCTGTCCACGTGGGAACAAATCTTCATTTTGAAAAACAGAAACAAGAGTATTCAATTTCAACATCCCCCAGAAGGATATCTTCAGCAAGTTCCTTGAACCACCACCAGAGGAGACCTCAGAGGAAACATCACGATCCACACTGGGTAGAACCAGTTGATGTCTGGTTGTTAATGAAGGAAAGTTAGCCTCTGAAACATGTTCCGGTAAATTATAAATAGGTGTTGTGTAGTGTTATTAATCAACTCACCTTTTTGGTTTAAATTGATTATTACAACACTTCAAACTTCCAAGAAAGAAGATACTTGGATTTATTGTTATGATCCTGAAAAGAAATGTCAATTGACTCAATGGTCTTTCAAACAGTACCTAAGCCTATAAAAGCCTGATGAATTTGCAATGCTGTTAAAAAAGTGGTTCCTAGTCTTTTTTCTCAAAATGGGCCATACTACTTGTAGTTGTCTTTTAGGGTGCACAACTGCTGTGGTTGTTAGCACCTACAAAATTCTTTTTGTTTCCAAAAATTAAAATTAAAATGCATGCAATCACTTTTTCATCATCAATTGAAGCAGTGGAACATAAAAACACGGTTTTTGAAATGCCTCAGAAAGAGTGTCATCATTGCTTTAAGGGCTGGTTTAATTGAATGCAAAAGTATATAATTGTTAAAGGGAAATATTTTGAAAACAATAAAATCTTTAAATTTTATAAAACTAATCTTTGATTTTTTTAAATTTTTCAGTGTTGCCTTCATATGAGGTAATTATATATCTTGCCCTGCCAGTTTCTTGGATCACCTTTATTTGCGATAACCGACTTCTTTCCATTTTGTTTTCTCTTGTATCTGTATATAAAATATATCATTAATTCAAAATTGGGAATAGCAAAACTTAGTTAAGCCATGCCAGCTGTTTGATCCCTGCTGAATTACGAGGGTGGGTCAATAAGTAATGCCTTCTATTTGTTTTCTCTTTTAATTGCCAAGAAAATTGAATCCAACTTACATACCTTGAAAACTACAACATTGACGATTAATTTGTCACTTTTCAATATAATCTCTGTCCCTTTCCACAGTTTGGTCCACCTTTTAACTAGGGCATGTATTCCAGTGTGGTAAAACAGAGGGCTTGCTTCCTAAGCCATTGACGCACAGACGTTTTCACAGCTTCCTCATCTTCAAAATGAATCCCACGATGAGCTTCCTTTAGTGGCCCGAACAGATGGAAGTCTGATGGTGCCAGGTCAGGGCTGTATGGGGGTGAGGTAAGACTTGCCATCCCAATTTCTCAATTTCTGCAGTAGTGTAACGGCTGGTGTGTGGTTTTGCATTGTCATGCAAAAGAACAACATCCGCCATAGTTTTTGTCGGGCAAACTCGGCGAAGATGTACTTTCAGCTTTTTGAGAGTTCTGATGTATTGGACAGAATTTATTGTGCATTCCTGCTCCAAAAAATCAATCATAAGCACTTGCTGAATGTTGCATGGAGTCACTGCAGTCACCGGCCTGCCACTTCGCGTTTCATCTGCCAATGGTATTTGCCCTTCAGCTTCATTACAGTGATGAACCCATCGTCTAACAGTGCTGACATCCACCGTTGCATCACCATACACATTTTTTAGCCTTTTGTGAATGCAAATTGGCGTTTCACCTTCTGCAGTCAAAAATTCAATCACAGAACGCTGTCTAATACGAATGTCGATGTCAGCCATTTTGCAAGAGGATGCAGTGCTGCCACCTGTTGACTTATGAAGTTACTACTGCAGGGGATTAGAGAAGAAGGTTTGAGGAATTGCACCAAATTCAAATTTTTCACATAACTAACTTATTTAAGGAAAAAAAAAATAGGAGGCATTACTTATTGACCCACCCTTGTATATCGTAAAAACAGTTGCTTAAACCAAATTTTGGATAATTCACACTGCCAACTAAAATTTTCTCCCTTCATTACATATTTCATACGTTATTCTTCATCAAAACCAAATATGTATATATATTGTGTTGAGCGGTAGTATATTTTCAGTTATGCATTTCACATAATTTGTAATTTCTCAACAATGGCCAGGTCACTTTCTTCTACTTATCTGTGTCACTTCTACAGCAAGATGGAAGGCTGGGGGAAAAAAGGGGTTGGTCAGCAGGCTACACATGGCACACAACTTGCAAAAACCCAAAGAGGTCTCTGTCTCTTTGTTTTCCTTTTGCTCCATCAATCAAAATTGGCCACCAGAACAGAAATGTGCTAATAATGCTCTCACACTGAAGCAAAAGCAGCAAATTCTATATATGGTCGACAGTGGAGAGAAGACTAAAATACAGATTCAGAACACTTTCAGATCGTAAAGTCTACTCTGTCATCAAGATAAGTTGAAAACAGAAGTCTGGCAAGCAGCAGTAGCAAGCATATGAGGCCAGCCAAACATGAAGAAGTGGAGGATTTGCTATTTGAATGGTTTGAACCCATGTGTTCACAAGCAAAGTAATATTATACAACAGTTATTTTCATTTTTTCTTAGAGATCATTAAAATAGAGCACCCTTATTTGTTCATACCCATAGCAAGAGAAAAATTGAACTCAACAGTTATAATGAAAGAACTGAACCTATTAACAGTGAAGCAATACAAATCTATAAATATAACAAATATCTTAGAGACTATGAGCTTTGCTTATCTTAGTATTTGCTGCAAGAGTGGCACCAGTGATGCGACAGATATATCGTGAAACTGCAGTTTGCATTTGATTACAAGAACTTGCAGCAAATACTAAGATAAGTAAAGCTTATAGTCCCTAAGATATTTGTTGTATTTACCAACAGTCATAGTTTGCCATTTCATGTAAGGGACTATATATGTACATATTTTTACAAAATTTCATTAATTCAAACTTTGTTAAACTGAAATTGCTGTTAAATAAGGAAAATTGAAGCTATTAACAGTGAAGCAGCAAGATTCTAAAGTAAGAACAAATTAGAAACTAAAAACTTTACTTATCTTAGTAATGTTGCACGTGCAACATTACTAAGATAAGTGAAGTCTTTAGTTTCTAATTTGTTCTTCCTTTTGAAATTGCTGTTTTTCAGTCCCTTGAAATTCAGTTAAACAGGGATCTGCTGTGTACAGGCAAAGAGAGGAAGTTGCAAAAAAGGGAAAGAATGAAGGAGACTAGGTTCAAAGTAGAGGCCCTATATTTGGGTAGTAAACTATTATAGATTGGTGTGTATAATTTATCATGAAAAGCATGCCTTAAGGAAATTCCAACAAATTCTCAGCTTCCTACATCTCTACTACTTTAGTCTAAGAAACATGTAAAGTTGCATTCAGGTTTTTAAACTTAATGAAACAAAAATCATAGAAAGTATACATAAATACAGAAGACTTACACACAATTGAGTACATCCCCCTTTTCAGGCAAGACAAGTTTAAACTCAGGCATGCCAGGAGCATTCAGAAGGACAGTGCCCATTCCACCAGAAGTAACACTTATATGAAGTGTTTGTGTAAATCTTCGGCAGGTCACATATTCTTTGGTGTTGCTGTCATAGATCACCAATATCCTGTGCAAAATAAAAGTTATTATTCCTGTTTCAGTAACAGTATCTAAAACAATAAACCTTCTTTTGCACCTCTGCAAGCAAGAATAAATGCATAAAACTTAGGATGAAAATGAAGTCTATAATAGTGGAGAATGTCATTAAAATCTATAAATGGATGGTCGTGGTGATGGTGATCGTGATGATGGTGGTCATGGTGGCAGTGGCGATGATGGTGGTGACAGTGACAGTGATTTTGTTATTCCTGTTCTCAGCCACTGGGCCAGCAACACCCCCAGTAGTAACTAACAGTAGTAGGTCAAACACACAAGAAGCAACCGAATGCACAATAAAGGGGTACTTCTTAGACACCACTAGGACAATAATTGACCCAAGATGTTAATATAGGGTTATCAAACATCTGGAAATTCCCAACTATTTGTCCAGCATCTGGAGAGAAGTTTTGAAAAGTCTTTAATGTCATACAGTTTGAGAAACAAACAGTGATCGTTAGAAAATGAACTGATAACTGGGAAAATAAAGATGAATAATTAGCTATTAGCGGCAACTGCATCTTGCAATGACAACATAGCTGTGCTGGCTACAGTCAAAGAGCACACTCAACATTCAATGAGAGATAGGCAATGCAGCATTTGCACTCTGAGGCAAAATGTTGGTGTTCTGTACAGGCAAAACAATACAATGCTTTACTCTCACTCTTCCATTTGCATTTTGGTTATCAAAGAATAATGAAGTTGAAAATTAACAGTTTTGTTACAAGTCAAAATACCAAGACCAAAATGCTAATTCAATTATTGTCATTAAAGTACCTACAAGTGTTTCAAGGCAGGAAAAAGTGATCACATTTAACATTTTACATTTCAGGATTTGAAGAAAATATAAATGCATGCACCTATGGGTATATGTAAATAGCATTAAATATATATTAATATATGTAATAATATAAATATTGTGTATATATTAAATACATCAAATATATAAACAGTATTTAAATTATAACTTTACATTATATTTGGAAATTATTGCATTGACCAATAATGTCTTACATTTTTTACCATTGTGTCCTACATTTCCATAAAATAATCTGGTAACCCTAGGTTAATGAGTCACCAATGTAAGTAAATTGTCGAACACCTGCATTGCACAGGATATTCTGACAATAAGCATGAATGAGGGTCACATTCAAAGTGATCATCTCTGGAGCTTCATTTGTAACAAGTTAAAAAATAAATCTCCAGAAAGTCGATTTTTCTGCACCCTGGACTGGTCCTATTGTCAGACAAGCTACCACATGTATGAACACTGAATTTCACAGATAAAGCTACATGGATACTAATGTGATTAACAGGCCTTCTCTACTCCTTAACCTAGGCTTACCAGATGTCTGGAAATTCCCAGATGTGCCCTACATTTTAACCATTTGTCCAGTATTAGGGGGGAATTTTTGAAAAGTCTCTATTGTCCTGCATTTTCATAAACAAGCAGTGATCATTAGAAGATGAACTGCTAACTGTGAAAATAGAAATGAATATTGACTGTTAGCTGCAACTGCAACCTGCTATGGCAACATGGCTACACCAGCTACAGTCAAAGAGTATACGCATGCATATAGTAATGTTGAACAAGAGATCGGCAATGCAGCATTTGCACTCCGAGGCAAAAGGTTGGTATTCTGTTGAGGCAAAGCAACATAACACTATTGTTGAAAGCGTATTTTCACTAATAAGAACACAGTGGATAAATGAAAGGAATAAATTATCTGTTGATTCAGTTAGAGTTATTGTTTTAGTAAAGTACAATTTTAAAAACTTCAGTTGTATGGAAATTCTTAATTATATTTCAAACAAGCTAGATGTTTTGCACAAAATTACTTCTGCAGAAAAATATAACTAACTGTGGTTCATGGTCACATTTAACACTATGTTTCAGGATTTTAAAAACATAAGTGGACATGCCTATGGGTATGTATAAATAGAATTTTAATTATAAATTTATATTATTTTTGCATCGACCGGCAATGTCCTACATTTTTTATCATTGTGTCCTACATTTTTGTCAAATGTCCTACATTTGTTACCATTGTGTCCTACATTTTCACAAAATAATCTGGTAACCCTACCACAGCCATATTGCATTGCACCCAAAATTCAATATCAAGATTTCACTTGAAGAGCTTGTTCTGAAGTCTCTTGGATCCCCCCCCCCCATGGGTGTCGCAAAGGGGGGGGGGGCCAAGGAGGGGCCACAGCCCCCTTTTTAAGTTAATGCACTTAACGTGCAATTTTAATTTTGATGTACAGAACAATTTTTATTTAGCAAAAATTAATACGGTTATCCACAACAAATACTATGCCTTTTGAAAACAAAATAATGAATTAATATTGTTTGATTGCAAACTTCCAATATGTGGCCCCCCCCCCTGGAAAAGGGTCTGCTGATGGGGCTACATGGTCGTCCCATGTACATCTCCCCAAAAAAAGAATTTTTAAAAATGTGTGTGCGCGCGTGTGTGCGTGTGTGCGTGTGTGCGCGCGTGTGCGTGTGCGTGTGTGTGTGTGTGTGTGTGTGTGTGTAAGAGAGAGAGAGAGAGATCAGAAGTCAAAAATGAAATGTCAAATAAATACCAAACTTGATATTTAAGCTTAGCAGCTTCTGAAGAATAGCGTTTGAAAATAGAGAAACTTCAGTTAATACACATACTAAACCTAAGACTGACTTTGAAATAAATTTGGAAATAAGGAACTCTTGTTTTCACTTCATATTTGTGTTAAGGGTAACAATAACCAAAGAATTAACCTTATGTAAAAAATTCAGAGTGTAACTCTATAATGAAACTTTTGTGACAAAATTCATAAAAATGGAAACAGTAATCAGCATAAAATAATGCACCACTAACACTGTATTTCATTTATGTTTGTGAATGGTCCTACTTCTGGAAATTGTTCTTTCACACTAGCTTGTGTCGGACAAGGTTTGGAAAGGGTAGAACTAGACTGAAAAATTTAATAACATAGCCGGAATTTGAACCACGGATCTTCCGGTCTCCGTCCGGTTAGCCACTGAGCTACCATGGCAACGTGCCAATACGATATCAAATTCTCCATCTTGTATTTTTCCGTTAAACCACAAAGAGATTAGTTAAAGAGTTGGTTGAACTATGAAGCCGGGAACTTGAGTACTTGTATGCTAGATCGCTATTCTCATATGAATTTGACATCTCGTGGTTTACCGGGGGAAAAGCGAGTCAGTTAGGGAATGTAATGTGTCGGTACGTTGCCATGGCAGCTCAGTGGTTAACCGGACGGAGACTGGAAGATCCGTGGTTCAAATCCCGCCTACAGAATTGCATTTTGAAGTCGCGTTGTACCCTTTCCAGGTCCACTGACTCTATTTACGTTGTCTGCAGACGTCCGCTACTAAACGTTCCTATTGTACAAGCCAAAAGCAAGTGATACCTGTCAGCAAGGTGTCTCAATGTAGGGTCAACATTATCTGTCGTAACAAGACCCGCTGTGGTACATTGCGCCTCCTGGAGCTCGATCCCTTTTCCCGACTTGAGAGGGAACAGCGCAATCTCACTCACTTCTCCAACACGACGCCATTTCTTAGGTGGGGCATCCTTTCGTCTCTTCCTCCACCAGATGGTTGTGACCAAGACACTTGCCGTGACCCCAGCTAACAATAGAAGTGCCAGTGAACTTTGTTCCCGCGACATGTTCCGTAACATAGCACTGTGAAGCTGGGACTGACTTAAGAAGGTAACAGTCAGTAACAGTACGCCGCCAAAAACGAGGTATTACGTAACTCCACAATTGCTATCTAGTAAACAAGTCGCAGGGGACAGGAGAAGTGTACAGTCATGTTTGCAAACCAAAAGCACTTCATGTTTCGTAGATTGCGGTTAGGATGACCATAATTGCATCAGCCGAAAGTGGGATACACTATCACTATCTTACACATAGTTATGCAAATGCATATTATTATTGATGAATAAACAAGTAATATTATCATCGAAGGAGATGGCTATGCGGTATGTATGATTCCCGTTGGGTTTTTCATTGTTTTATCAGACCTACAGGCGAATGCTGGGACGGTTCTTCTTCTACCATGGATTTTCTGTCCCCATCATTTCCTTTCATGTTTCATCCTCGTTTGTTTTTGAGTTGTAGGACCAGGAGACGGTGATTGGTGTGTTGCAGCAGAAATTTAGAGTTCGCGCTATATATTTCTCCCTGGCACTTGTTAACTCGTTGGAGATCCTTCCTGTGGGGTTCGTTTATCCCGGATCGCAGGCAGGCTCATACCAACATCAGCATTGGTGTCATTCTGGAATCGTTAGGGACACCATCCTTGTTTACGCGTATCGTCTTCCGGATCTGGTCATACTTTGAATATTCCCTTCATCCTTACCTTCCGGCGGTGACCTAAGTCACAAAGGACCTTCAAGTGCCCACGTACGATGCTGAGCTTCAGTGGCTAGGAAGGCCCTCCTCTTGATCCTAATAATATTATTATATGAAAAGCAACAGAAACCAGATGATGCACAGAAGCTTGTAGGAAAACACCCTTTCCCTCTATGCTATGCAAGGAAAATGACTTAATCACATGATTAATTCCAATCATATTTGCTTGAGCACCCTATTGCATGTTACACAGTAAGTTAAATGTAGATAGTAAATGTAACTCGACGACCTTTTTTATTTTAATTTTGAATAAAAAAAAAAAAAAAAAAAAGATATCGTTAAACTTGACTATAATGATTTATATTAATTATTCTAATAATTTCTATTATTTATTACGCAATATAAGCAGTATAGGTAAATTTTAATTAGTAGATGTATACAACCTACCGCATTCTCCCTCACTCTGACAAAAGGGCTGAACGCGTATTGACCTTCGATATCTAGTCAGAACATTTGCAGGCAGCAGACCATTGTTACCAAACCAAAAGGTTTCCGCTAATAATGTGGATACACAGCACAAACGCTTATTAAGAAGGCTTATTGCTTTTCGCTTACGCAGTACAAAGATATTTTTTAGACGTAGGTAACGAATTGCACAATGGTTTATGATCGAGTTCACTTTTGTATTTGTAAAGCCATCGGGGTGTCAGGTTATGTTTCCGACTTCCGTGTAGTACATAAACATCGCGAACCGTGCGTGATTATACAGTGCCATCTCACATTATCAGAACTGTCTTATTTATTTCAAGGAAGCAAATAGAGACGTTACCCGCCATCATATGTGCATGTCACTCGCGCAAATCCTGGCAAGGTCATTCGCCACGTCTAAAAATACCCCTGTGCTTGGTAAGCTAAACTTTGAGCTACATGTGCGGCTTCCAAGATTTCAGGCTTACTGTTAGTATTGTGTTGAGTTACATGTGCCAGTGAAAACGTCGAACGAGAAGAAAAGACAAGTTAACATGACAATGGAAATTAAAGTGGATGTGTTAAAGAGACCGGACAAAGGGGAACATATTAAACGTAATAATTTTTAGAAGATGTTATAATTTTGCTTCCTATATTGTGTTAGAATATGTATTTATGTAATTTGCAATATTATGCAATGAATTGTGAATAACAGACTCCTTATTCTGTAAAACTCGACATTTCGGTATCTCGACAACCTCTCAGTCCACATCAGGTCGAGTTATCGGGATTCCACTGCATATGTGATAAACAGCTGTAAAATTACAACTATTTTTCCTATAGTTAAAACAAACAAGTAATATACATTTAATGCTTCTGATACTGAATCTGTTACTCTCATCTGTACACTGAGAACATATAGGTAATACTAAGAATTTTGTTGGCGTTGTAAATAGGAAGGCAGAAGAAATACTGTTATGTTGAGAGATTCACTGAAATGTCCATGAGTATGGCAATAATTATACACCTGTATACAGGATGTCAGGGGTATGAGTGCGCAGATTTCGTGTGATGGTAGATTCAAATATGACGAATAAAAGAGTCTATCCCTTTTACCTTTCTATCGTGAAAGGTAAAAGAGATAATTGAACATTATTGAATACATTATCAACAGAGTCTAGCAACCGAGTAGGACAGAACAGTTTTGTTTATTAATACGGCTATTACTGTCAAGCACGCCTTCACATCTACAATTAGTGAAAGTCCAAACGAGGCCAATCCTAGAAAACGGTTTTGTCACGTGTCTATGTGTTTGTTATCATTTACTGCAAAAAACAAGGACAGGGGTGGTATTGTTTTAAGCTTTCCGAGCAGTGTAAACATTCCTAGCCTTCCGCTTTGCACCTTTCCCAAATGTATGTCCACAAATTTATTCCAACAGACCAGATATAAGAAAATAGTTAAATAGCTCCTCAAAAATGAGAAAATAAATCAACGTGGCGCTAATTACCAAATATTGGCCCGTTCTTAAAGCATACTTACAAATCAATATAAATATAGATAGGTTAACGCTTACAAAAGTGAGTTTATTCAATAAGTTAAAGAACTGATGGAAGATCATTATAATGCAGTTAGCCAGAAAAGGCCAACAAAAGAGAGAGAGAGAGAGAAAGAAAGAAAGAACTCGCTGAAGTAATATATAGGGCGTGGTTCAATGAGATATCAATATACCAAGCAAAACATTTTGTATGTTTTCAATGCCTAGACGATGTGCTGCAATAATAAAGGCTCGTTGAGTCAATACAAAGTACTAATTAGAGGCGTGTAAAAACAGAAATATTTACTATAACAAATGATTCACTTATATTATTCAAAAACCACATGTTTCAGTTTTGTTTTATAACTATTCAATTTCTATCAAAATTTGTAGTTTTTTTCCACTGTTTTACTGTAATCACCAATTCATAGCATGCATCCATCTAAACCCAAATAATATAATGTAAAAACATCAAATTCTTACAATTTATGATTAAATTCTGATATCAGATGTAGAACATATGAATCCTACTATTTGAATGTAAAATTGCCATAAATTTCAAATGTATTAATTATCATAGGTGATGCAATAAACATTTCCGGTACTGTATATTGCACTGTTCATATGAAACATTTATTCTATTACAATCAGGGTCAATATTTGCAAAAAAATGTTCCCAATTTATACAATATGGATGTGGTTCATGCAATATGCGAAAATAAAACAGCTATTTGGACCGCCACTGTTGTTTAGCCCTCTGTACCCAAATATCCAGGGCTAGCTTCTTGGCTGCTGAGGGAGAATTAAACTAGAATCATTCCTACCCTCTGCAGGGTCCAGAAGTGTGAATGTGACTGTTTCTGATGAAAATTAAATTTCAGAGAGTTGCTAACACCATCTATTTTTCAGTCAGAACTCCTGATATGACTAACATTTCATGGTAGCTATATAAATGAAAAAATTAGAAAACAGACATTTACTCATATCGTACGTCACTTTTTGTTATTAATGAACCTATGCCAAAACAGTGCGAGTGTATTACGATATGGGGTTGGGAAGTAGTAAACTGGAGGGAAAGATTAAAAATGCGAAGTGAATGCTTTTATTTCCGAGACTCTCTAACACATTTCACAATTTGTAAAAATGTATATAAACTCCTTCAACACTACTTACTTCGCGAAATACAGATGATTGCATGTGATTAATCTCTTATTTATACCGTATCTCGAGGATGTCCCCAAGAATCGGCCTGTAGCCCAGGGTTTTAGAACATTCTGTATGATGATCCTTTACAACCAAATTTACCAAATGACTGTAATATTGCTTATTACGATAGAGAAAATTATCGAAATTGACAACATGACTGAATGTTTTATTTTCTTGGGGATTAGAAAACAACTTAGAGTTTAAGCCCATGAAGCCACAGGCAATGCTCCCTACAAGACGAAGAAATATTGAAATAAATGAAAGTTTAAACACGAATGGCCAAGAACATATTTGTTAACACACTCAATTATCTAGCTGTACGTCTAAACCTGGTTCAGAACATCCAACCTCTTAAAGATTGCAAATTCCACAGAGGCGATATTATAAGAGGTTTAAACTCCCAGTAAGGTTTAAACTCTAGATTAAGTTTTCTTTCGTTTTATAAACGCTAATCTTCAGTTTAACTTGAGTTTAACTACCACTGTAACTCATCTATCATTTCACAACAATTTAACGCTATGTACAATATGGCGGTCCCAGCTGTAATGTGGGAACCGGAGAGGTATTTGAGGAATCGCTATTACGATGAAGTTGAAACATCTCAGGGATCCAAAACTTTCTTAAATAGACCTATTACTTTCAGATAGAGAATGTCTGTGTCTTTAACAGATTCAAACTTACAAAACGGGCAATCCTAACCTCATTACGTCAAATATCAGCCAACGAGAAGGTATAAATGTAAAACCACAATGTATTTTAATGTTGTATTGCTATTAACATGACAATACATTTTTGAAAATCAAGCGTAAGCAAACGCTAAATAGTATCGTGTAATGCTATTAATCAATGCATCACGTAAGCATGCAGTCCTACAAGCATACATACATAAGCATTGATAAAGTTGTCTGTCGCCTAGTCTACTTCTACCAAGTGGCCTACCAGAGCCGGCTCCGCCGAAAGTAGATAACCATTCGTGCGTTAAACAAGTTGCCGAACTCCACGGCGCAAGACAGAGCAGTGACGTTTCTGCCTTTCAGCAGACGTGCAGCGAGAGGCAACTGGATTAGCGTATGATAATATACAGAATAACAGTACGAACAGCAGAAAAGGTCTCACTTTACTTGCAGGATCTTCAATTTCCAGGGAATAAACTCACTCCTGTATACGGTGCTATTCTCTAACATTTGAATTGCAGATTGTAAAGTGCAAGCATGAGTGTGATGTGTTGCACTCACATGACTTTCTCTACTCTTGTACAAGCCATTCTTACAAACTGTTATATCTTCTTCGTGTTAGTTAAGATAAACATTTGTACAAATTATCTTATTGCTTATTTCCTTGTAGGTGCAAGGGGAATATCAGAATACAGTAGGCTTTGTGCGATATACAAATGTTTTAAAGCTTTAAGATTCCATTCTCTTTGTACACTTGACACATAAAAAAATGAACAACGATGTTCCATTTCACGAAAGTTTCAAGTTTTCCGAAACTGACACAAATAACAGGGAATATCTCCGAAATGGTTCACTCTACAAAAAAATTTATTTTGATATAAATTATGTATTTTAGCGAGATCCACATTTTTTGTATAGTAAGATTTTATCTATCTCTTACGATTTACGAGTTATTCAAAAGTCATCCATAGTAAATAGGACTACATAAGCTATAGCCAGAAAATTCAATATAGACATTTCATTTGCCATACAAATATCATAAACATATGACATTTTAATCAAAATCGTTAAAGCCATTTTCAAGAAAATCAAAATTTTCAAAAAGTTCTCCACGTAAAGGACAGTTTAGGGTGGGGCTATTTTCTTCAAAATCTTCGTGTCCCATCCTTGAAAGACATTAAACTTAAATACCAACTTTGGTTTTTACCCGACTTTTCGTTTTTGAGTTATACTATCCACACACACACACACACACACACACACACACACACACACACACACACACACACACACGCGCGCGCGCGCGCGCGTACCTTTTTCTATTTTTTTTTTAATTCAGAGGGTCCCAAAACATATTTTTGGTGAAATCTCGACATTGAATTTTTGGGTGGAGTACAATACTTCCCCTACTTACCAGTAGAGAAAGTAAAAAGTATGAAGTATTTCAAATTCAAACAAAAAACAACGAACATCTAAGAAATGGTTTCTATATCACAATATGCTTCGTGCAGTTAAGCATTTGTCCACCTCTTAGGTTTACCACTTTTACAAAATTTTAATAATTAATTCAGAATAAGGAGGATTTTACCAGCTATTCGCGGAACATTTCATATATAAACTTATATTTGTTATGCAGATACCTTAATATTTGGTATTTTAATCCAAATTCTTACAGTCGTTTTTGAGAAAGTAAACGATCCATACAAAGAAATGTTACCCCATGTGGTAGAGGAATTTTCTGGAAAACCTTTGTGTCGTATCCTTGGAAGATGCTACCAACTTTGGTATCTATTCGAATTTCGTATTTAAGTTATGCAATACACACTCACTCCTTCACTCACCCACTCACTCACACTCCCTCCCTCACCCACTCACTCCCTCCCTCACTCACTCACACTCACTCACATACACATTCACACACATTTTTTTTTTTTTTTTGTCTAAAATACTTTTATTCTGTACTCAAAGAACTTCAAAACATGTACGTTGGTTCACAACCGCTAGCAACGGCAACGATAACCAGAGTGAGAAAGTTGAAATACATGTATTCAAAGGGGAGTGTTCACAACCAACGGGAAGCTTTCCGGGGCCCGAGAACAGGAAAGAAGACGGCCAAATTTTAACTTTTGTTGTCGTTACCAAGCACGGCATGTTAGATTCGCACTATGCGTATTAAACTTTTCGCTGTAGAAATTTTTTAAGGCAGCCGTGCCACGAAACAAATCACTAGAGATCCCTCCAGCCGCGAACTAAAAAATACCATTGGTAAGCTAGAAACAAATGAATTCTCAATGCGTAATATTGACCTTCACTTTCTATAGATCAGCTGATCGATAGTGTATCTTGTCGTTCTCGTTCCTGGACTGAAGTATTGAATGCTGCCTTGTTTCCCGTTGCTGTTGTTATGGTTGCCGTTGTAGGGTGGTTGTGAACCAGCTTTATTTCGGGTGAAATCTTGAAATTGGGCTTTTGGTTGGAGTATAACATTTCCTCTACTTATAGGTAAGTAGGGGAGGATATAAAAAGGTATTAACCAAACTTAAGCGTTACATTTCATGTATTTAAACGTCAAATAACGTTCAGTGAGTCCACTGAGAATCTTTTAATTTTCGTGTTTTGCATTTGGATTACCTTAAATTAATTTTATTTACTCCTCTTTATCTGGTCCTGCTTTCTTTTTCTCGTATATTACAATCTTCCTACAGATATAGGCGGCTGAACAACAGTAAACAAAACGTTTGAAACAAGAGGGTGAAAATAAGACCTTTAAACTTGTTGCAAAACAACGTATTCAATGATGCAACGGAAGTTGGGTCAAGCTCTTTACGGATCAATGAAATAGTGTACTATTCCCAGAAAACAAAAAGTGATCATCTCTTCGGTTCGTGATGTTCTGTGTCGAAAGCTGCTTGGCGCCAATTCAGAGACGTTCTTCAAAATGACAGAAACATGTTTGAATGCTTGAATCACTTATAAAGAGCGAACCGCTAGGCAATAAAAAAATAGTAGATAACTGCATTAACATGATTAATTGTTAATTCTTATACCAATCGACACTAATTATCGCCTACAGTATTGCACATAACATAATTCACATGTTTCTGGCTTTATCAATTATTTCTCGACACTCAAGTTTTATTTCAACAACCATTTTTACTTTCTCTACTGGTAAGTAGGGGAAGTATTGTATTCCACCCAAAAATTCGATGTCGAGACTTCAGCTGAAATATATTGAGACCCCCCTGAATACAAAAAAAAGTATTTTTAGAAAAAGGTCCGTGTGTGTGTCTGTGTATTTGTGGACAGCATAACTCAAAAACGAAAAGTCCGTTAAAAACCAAAGTTGGTATTTAAGTTTAATGTCTTTCAAGGATGCGACACGAAGATTTTGAAGAAAATTTTCCAATCTAAACTACGCTTTACATGGAAAATTTTGATTTTCTTGAAAATGGCTCTAACGATTTTGATTAAAATGTCATATATTTGAGATATTTTGATGACAAATGAAATGTATATCTTGAATTTTCTGGCTGTAGCCCCTGTAGTCGTATTTACTCTAGACGACTTTTGCATAACTGGTAAACCGTTAGAGATAGACCAAATTATACTATACAAAAAATGTTGTTGTTGTTAGCTAATGCTGGATTTCTGACAATGAAGTCATTAATCCTCTTGCTCTACAACATTTATTTTCATTCATAGAGCAATAGCAGTATAGTAACCGCTTTTAAGAGAGCACCGTATTTTTATGTTTTGGCGGTCACATCGCTCTCTCACAACCTCCAGAATGTCTGGAGGACCACACCTGTCGTTGGTTTACGGATCTCACCGACCTGACCGGGAGGATTATCAAAATAAATTCACCGACCATATCCTCTGATTACCAGTCAGAGTACGTATTACATGCCATGACAAGTCAGCATGTTAGGGGTTAAGATTTTATAGAGAAATGGAGAGATTGGAAAAATAAAGACTCCCTAGCCCTCGGGAACCCTAATAGCATCGGGGTCGGAAGAGAACAAGAGATGACCAAGGTAAGGTCAGATAGAAAAGTTACAGTGAGGAGCAAAACACCAGTAAGTGGAAGTAATGTTCTGCTCAGCTTGGGTACCTTGTGGTCGCCATTCACATATCCCCTAGACGGAGACCCCTGAGTAAAAAAAAAAATGTAGACCTTGCCAAAATACACAATTTATGTCTGAATAAATTTTCTTGTAGAGTGAACCATTTCGGAGATATTTCTTGTTATGCGTGGGAGTTTCGGAAAACTTAAAACTTTCGTGAAATAAAACATAGGTTTTTTTTTTAAAATATATGTTAAGTGTGCGAAGAGAACGGAATCTCAAAGCTTTAAAACATTTGACTGATGCACAAAGCCTATTGCATTCTAATATCCCCGTGCACCTACAAGGAAATAAGCAATAAGATAATTTGTACAAATGTTTATCTTAAGACGAAGAAGATATAGGTATAAGGAAGGGTTTGTAAGAACGGTTAGTACAAGAGTAGAGAAAGTCATGTGAGTGCAACACATCAGATTTTTAGTTCAGCAATCTTCTTCATTCCTTTGTTTACTAACTTAACCTATAGCTCTTACGTATGATTATTATTGTTACTTTCTCTATTACTTGATTCCACCCGCGTAAACAAAATATCTCAAAAATAAAATTTCGGATATATCTCAAACTTGTTACTTAAGCTCAACCGAGAGTTGGCTTCACGGTAGCGTGTGAGGCTCACATTCGGGACGTGCGGGTTCGATTCCGATCAGCCACCTTCAATGATGTTGAGATTTCCCTGGTCTACAGGCAAATACTGGGGTGGTTTCCCTTCCACCATAGTTTCCTTTCCCTCATTTTATTTCGTTCCGTTTCCTTGTCATGTTTCCAAGCGTATTGCAGATGCTTTCTCTAAGGAAAGACTGTTCCCCGTGCATACAGAAACCTGTCTTGTTCGTCACCCTCTCTAGGAAACTGCAGTCTTCGACTATTGAGTATGGTTAATCCTGCCATTACTAACCTACTTAAAGATCATTGTGAAACCTTCATCGTGTCGTTTACAGTCTATTTTAAGCATGGGCAAAATCGGCTCAAAAAGGCCACTCCACTGCAATGCTTTCTTCCCTCACTGCACCGGCCATCCCTCCCCTTCACTACTATTCAGCTTTACTTGCTTCCACACACCTTATTCAGTGCGGAGTATGGCTTCATCGGGACGTCTGTTTCATGAAGAGTGGCAAAGAAAAGTTTTTATCAGTTATAAAAACAGAAAAATTTGCTGTTTAATATGCGGCTTTCATTTGCAGTTTTCAATTTGGCCAAAATACATTCTTTTTAGTTAATAAGAAATTTGGAGCGGAATGAACAACAAAAACATTAAAACTAGCATTATAGGCTTACATAAGTATATTCTTTTATATACATATATACACAATAAGCTATTGTATTTGGTGTTTCAAAGTTTGGACACAATATTGAGTTTAAAGCCAAACGATTAACATGTTGATCAAATTATTTTAAAATAGTTTTAAGGCTAAAGAGCAATGGAACTTTAGGGCTGCATTTATTGTGAAAGAGAAACAATTTAATATGTTAATAAGAGCGGAACAATATTACGTGTATAAGATAAAGGAAGGTTAGAAACCTGAAGATTGTGTAATTTGCCTAACCGCAGTATGTGACCGTAACAATTATTAAATGCAAAATGTGTAATATAAACAAAATCTAGCGTAGAAATTATCAGTGCGCAGGTGAAACGAAGCCCCCATTGCGCTTGTTGTATCAAAACAATCTTCGTCACTCGGCAAGAGAATGTGGGGTGAATAAGGTAAGTTGAATCGCTACATCTGCTCTCGTGCCCATGCATGATCTATTTGTATTCATATAAAAGTTGCAATGAACAATAATTGCCTATCTGAAACTAATCTGCAAGACAAACTGAATTCAGAGCAGAGATTCGTCTTAATGTTTATTGGAATTAGAGCTGCCAGGTTTCGTTTACTAAAAGTAAAATAGAATTTTTCAGCATCATTTTGGACATGAGCACTTTTATGTTAGTATTTATTTCCAGATTTTGCTTTCTTTTAGCAATTTTGCATCACATTTTGCAATTTAAAAAATTATTTGTATGAATATGGAAAATGTACAACCAACTGTAATTCAGATTCAATCAATTCCTTAGTACATCTGTTTCTCACATCTTTGAAAATACATTCATTTCGCAAATTAAACGACTGAAATGTGAATCAAAATATAAAATGAGCACATTTTTATAAAGTAGTGTATTACTCTACAAAAATTTTATTTAGACATAAAGTATGTATTTTAGCAAGATCTACATTTTTGTATAGTAAGATTTGGTCTATCTCTTACGGTTTACCATTATGCAAAAGTTATCCAGAGTAAATAGGACTACATGGGTTGTAGCCAGAAAATTCAAGATATGCATTTCATTTGTCATAAGAAAATTTCAAACATGTGGCATTTTAATCAAAATCGTTAGAGCCTTTTTCAAGAAAATAAAAATGTTCGAGAAATTTTCCATGTAAAGGGTAGTTTAGGGTGAAGGAATTTTCTTCAAAATCTTCGTGTCACATTAACCTTAAATACCAACTTTGAGTTTTAACCGACTTTTCTTTTTGAGTTATGCTGTCCACAGACTGACACAGACAGGAAGACACCACAGACACACACACACACACAGACACACACACACACACACACGCGCGCGCGCGGGCGCGCGCGCGTATATTTTTCTAAAAATGCTTTTTTAGGATTCAGGGGCCTCAGAACATATATTTCCAGTGAAATCTCGATATCGAATTTTTGGGTAGAATGCAATATTTCCTATACTTTACTATACGTAGTAGAGAAAGAAAAAATAAATTTTCTTTCCTGGAAAGTAGCAAAGCGGGAGAAACCGTCTTATTGGAACGGGGGAAAAAACATAAAAAACGTACAACTTATAGGAAAAACGTAAGATCTGGCAACCCTAATTGGGACATAGATGCAACGTTCTATTTTAATAACCTTGACTAGCGATGCTATTTGGAGCATAACCGAAAAGAAAGAACAGCCTTATTATGTATTGGATATCATTTTACGCTAACTTTATTGGAGCGTTGTTATGCATACAGAGGATAAAGTTCATGTCAAGTGAGGCCACACTTACAGAAACATGTGTAGAAAAATGAAAGACGCGGTTAATCTAATATTTTACATACAGGCTCTTAGGGGAATAAGTGCAGATCCAGTTGGTGCGCCTTAGCAAGTTGGCTTTAGTGTGTTAAGTCCTTTTTTCTCTTCGTCTAACCTTTTCCCCGCAAAGCAATCATGCTTGGACACCTAGAGGCGTGACCTACTGGCCTAGGTAGCGCGACGTCATTGGCTTTGCAGGAAGGTTTGAAATTCATTTCCGGAACACCATTCGTTCTTACGAGACCGTCATGACTTTTGCCATGCCTTCAGAGTCACGCTTACTAAGTAAAATTATAAGTTCGCAATGAAGCAAATATTGATGTAATAATGTTCACTCAATTGCCAGTGTAGATGTCTGTACTGATATCCTTGACACTCTATGAATTCGAGAATTTACATATTCACAGTTTGTCGAGATTCAATAGGTTTATTTCAGATCAGATTTGAAACTTGCCTGTAGCGCGTTTCAACAAGTTCTCAAATTAAGGCAAACACTCTCTCTGTATTGCAATGGTCGAGGGTTTCTTGGAAGAAGTGAAACCGGGATATGAAGCTTTTAAGAACCTAGATTGGAAGAAATCTGAATATGGATCAAGGTTTCACGGGTGATCAGCCGTGTTAGATTTATATGTAAAGGTCGAGCTTTCGGCCATGAAGATGGCCATGGAGTCTACAATGGCCGAAAGCTCGACCTTTACATATAAATCTAACACGGCTGATCACCCGTGAAACCTTGATCCATAACGTTCGCCGTGAAAGCTTCAAATGTTACATACAAATATGAATATCTTTGTAATATTACTAAAACTGAGAAGAGTGAAGATCAAGACAAGAAAAATAAATTAGTCCTCGATAAATCTGAAGAAACTGATGAATCGGACGATGTACAAATATCCTTCAGTTTGATTTTGAATAAAATTGATTGAAGAATTGAACAAGAGAATTTCTTCAGTCAAACCTTTAGTTCTTTGTTAAATTCGAAGAAGTTTAGTCCATCTGAAACCTAGGAGGTGTCATCCAAACTTCAGCAAGTCTTCAATTGGGATCTTGAAGCCATTTGTACTTGAATACCTTTACTTCGAAAGCCACATCTCTGATGTAAAGAATGAAAGTGTGGCTCTTCCACAGTTCTGCAAGATACTAAAAGGTAACAATTGAGAGAGTGTTTACCCAAACTCGATCAGAGCTATAAAAACATAAGCACAGGTTATTGAGATACACCAAAAAACATCCTTGATGTTTTCCCTCATTATGGTACAGTCCGGTTATATTTGGTGACCTTCCATCCGTTTGGTTGTATAACATATAACCATGGTAAAGCTATGGCCATAGCTGGTGTTACTGCGTCTGTTATGTTGCCACAGAAGCCCTTGTTCATGAACGCGTTGCAGAGAGGCCAGCCGATAGATTTTAAAACAAGATTCTGTTTAGACGCCGTATTAATAAATTAGTCATTCTGTGGACGTACTGCTCGTGTTTGCGTGGTTTTGTCTTGAATTCTTTTAGAGCAGTATATGCAGTTATAGTTAGTTATTTTTGTGTTCGCTACACAGTAGGCTTTGTGTTGTGTGTGTGTGGTAAGGATGTTCAAGCATTATTATCACTTTAATCCTGTGATATTTGAGGTTAGAAATGCCTTTATTTTGTACGTTAGAAGGACTGCTCTTTGGGATTCTTTCGTCAGCTGTTTAGTGTAATGTCGGCCATGTTGAACTCTTGGGGACTGCCGATAAACTGTGTCCACTATAGTTCTGTACTCCTGCTTCCAACTACTTAACCGATCATTTTCTGCTCTGAGACGCATTAAGAACATCACTTGCGCGCACCTACAGGATCGTCTTAGTCACCTTGGTATCCTTGCTAATTCTAAGTTATCGTCTCGACATATGAAGACTGAGTAAACGTAGGAGGAGGTCCTGACAAGCTTCGCACCGCAGACTTGCATTCAGTCTTAACAATCTCGGACTACAGTGAGGGTCATTCCCCTCAAAGACCAAAAAAGGCCAATATTTCATAGCACGTGCACCCATTATAGACCGCGTGGTCGTACAGCACATTAAATAATAATGTTATGACTGCTATCAGAAATACAGCTGTCACAATAATATTGATAAACCGCTATAAAACAGAAATGCCTTGTAGAGGGCTAGTAATGCCAAATATAACGATGACTTGGCAAAGAGATAACGATATATTTATTGCAGAATCATGCTAACAAAAATATAACTTTCCGACAGAAAAATGCTAAATGCGCAACACATATTACCACATTATATGTGGCTCCTTCACAAAGAATAAGTCGAGTTTTAGCAATGTTTAATGCTGGAGGCTAACAGTAGATTGCTAAACAAACAGAAGTTTTCAGATATAACAAAACAATGAAATATGTGTCATTTCTTTGATTTGAACTTAAAATTTCATATTTTGATTCTTAAAGATGGTACTCATGCTCCTAAAATAACTGCAAGAAAAGTAGTCAACATTCAGGGGCTTGAAAAAATAAATCTTGACAATAAATTAATGTGGGCATTTAGCTTCTAGATATAAAGAATAAGTTAGGACTCAGAGACTAAAGCACCTATTTGGTAGTCACGTAATTTATTCTAACCATTAGCAGAAGTTCGCAGGTATACCTTACTATACATTTTGACAAATGACAATGTGACAAATCCCATTCCTGACACCAGTGTGATAAATGACACTTTCAGTACCTTTTTCGTTACTTTATTTCCCTTAAAATTGAATCCAAACTACAGTCCTGTGTTTATCATTAATACAATCTGCAATACGTCGTGACCTTGCAACTTATAGCTGTTCTGTTTTCTCGTAACCTTGACACACACTTCATTGTCTTTTCCTTCACACAAACAGCTGCCTTCGATGAACACACTCACTAAAACGGGGTTAACTAAAAACTGCTTCACAGAACAAACCCCGACGCGACGATTAAATGTCTATAACTGTATCTGATGATACTGAAACTCTCAACATTGATTGTACACACACACACACACACACACACACACACACACACACACACACACACACAAACACACACACAAAACTAACAGCTAAGAGCTGTCTGGTTCAACATTTAACGACTCGCATCATAAAACCTAGCTTCTCTCGCCGTCACGCTTATTTAGGCCGTAATGACGTAGCAGGGAGTTTTCTCAAAATTCACCTTTTTTATAAACAAGTCCAGCCGGCGAACAGTTTCTCGGACAGTCTGGGATACTCTGTGTTTGTTCCGACCCACTTCATTGTTACGCTGTTTACTCGCCGCGCAGTGGTGTGAGGCAGCTTGACCTAGAGCGACGGGCGGCCGGTGTCACAATATTATAGCACGTATTAAAAAGTGATTCATCTATAAATGTAACATTACTCACAGTATTTGAATACAGCGAAGTTAAATCTACCCGTATGTAAGATTTGAAGCTTTCACGGCGAGCGTTATTAATCAAGGCTTCACAGGTGATCAGCCGTGTCAGATTTATGAACATCGAGCTTTCGGCCATTCCAGACTGCATGAACTCCATTACCACAAACGGGGTTTCTTTGGCGATAGATGGTCTCCATTGCTTACCGATTTATAGCAACACCTCCCTCTTAGAATTAAATGGAGTATAAAAATGTTTTGAAAGAACACCTAACACAAATTTGTCCAGTTTTAATTGTTGATTGTTTGTGTATCCTCAGAAGTAAGTTTCGTGTTGAAACGGCATCTGTGGGCTACTTTAAAGCTACATTCTGACAATGTAAATACTTCAAGTTGGGAATAAACCCATCAGTGATAATGACAAACATCCTATCACTGTACACAGCCTTTTACATTTTTCAAAAATCTTAATGCTTACACCTAATATATATATAATCTGATATGTTACATTCAGATGACTTTCATCGTTTATTAGTGTGCATACAAATTATTCTCACCAAAGTTTCCAAAGTTTATGTTTCTGTATACTGTAATTGAAGTTTCAGAAATAGCTACATTACATAGTTCGTTATGATACAAAGAGAATAGCGACAGTCAAATGTTTAAGAACGGGACGCCATATGTTGCCCTAAAATTCCCTACTCTTTCCGCACAATCGCGAGAAACAACTGGTAATCTACAGGATTTCGAAAGAATGACAAGAAGCATTAGTAACAGTATTTTTAAAGAGATCTACGTTTTTGTTTAGAGGTTTTCGTCTATCGCTTAACGTTTACCAACTTATACCAAATTATATAATATTCGTTCCATATGAGTAAGACTTCACATTGTATAATATTCCCAGAAAACTAGAAACGTATATTTTACTTTTCATGCAAATATCTTCAGTATGTGTTATTTAGCCACATCAATCAAAATCGTTGGAAATTTTGAAAATGTTCCATGTGCAGAATAGCTTGGGGTTGGAGAATATCCTTGAAAACCTTCGTGTCGATTCTTTTGGAGATGTTGAGCTCAAATACCAAGCTTGGACATATCCAACTTTCTGTTTTTGATTTATGCTGTTCACAGAAGCGCACGCGCGACCCTTTTTCTAGGCCTTTTTTATTCGGGAACCCTGAAAACACGCATTCCCAGTGAAATCTCAATGTCAAATATTCGGTTGATATGTGGTATGTGGTAAAGAATAACCTAAACCATTCCGAGCTAAGTTTTGAAATAGTAAAGATATCTACATAAAGCTTTATCTATTTCCGTTCTTGATAACTGTTATTTGTTGTAATTTAATTAATAGCGGAGAAAAGTCATGGTCACTGAGCAAAGTTCGGGGGTTAAGGTACTTGTAGCGGAACGGGATGGCTCAGGCGGTAGCGTATGTGGCCCGCATTCGGGAGGCTGTGGGTTTGATTCTCGTGGCTGACCTTCCTGATCTGTGGGTATCCTCGGGTAGCTAGGCGACTGCTGGGAAGGGTAGTTACATCCCCCGAATGTCCTATCCCTTCATTTCAATTTACTTCTAATTTCACTTCAACTTTCATCTTGGTTGGCTCTTTCAGGTTTCTAAGTGTCGGCGTGCGTGGCGAGGAATTTGCTCTCTGTAAATTCTACTCCTGCGGACCTGGAGAAGATTTCGTTCCCGCCACAGTAGGGAGGGGAGTTAGTTGTGCGAGCCGCCACCGGGGAGTTTCAATCTGTGGCTGTTAGGGATCCTGCTCTCTGCTATCGGCTCTCCCAACACCCTTAGCATCATATTACCTCACCTCTCCCTACTGAGGGTCACCCCATCAGGGACTTGTCCACAAAATATCTTCTATAGGTCGTGTCAAAACACAGCGCCGCCAAGACTGACTCAAGTTTTATGGAAAGAAACCTTCTTCATAGAAGACATAAGAATGCAGATACTCCCGCGAAACAACAACGTCTACAAGAATAGACGCCAAATACTCACAGAAAAACGCACCCTATCTAGAATTACTTCTGTTCAACTGATGCCATACTGACAGAATAATGGAAACGGGAAACTACAAGCTCCGACACAGAGTAACACATATGTAGCACGAGGTTTTCACCACAAGCTCTGCAGAAATAAAAGATTCCACCAGTCGGATGAAGAGTGCGTGTATCAACTGTGTAATAAATACCTTCGTATCGCATCCTTGGAACATGCAGAACTTCAATGCCAAGTTTGGTATTTGATCACTTTTGCTTTTGAGTTCACACACAGATATTCATACACAGGGACTTTTTTCTAAAAATGCTTTTTTATACATTTCCGCTGAAATCTCGACGTCAAATATTTGGATGGAGCATACTTCCCATCTTTATTGTATATAGTAGACAAGGTAAAAAGCTTGCGCTTAGAAGAAAACTCCACAAATAAACGAAAAATGGAAATTCTAAACTACCAGGGACAGGAATTATATGAAAATGCATATTTTTTCTCTGTTGACAGAAAGTATGCTCAATTGGCATGTGAGTGAATTACTAAATTTCTAACAATTTGAATAAGATTTTAATGTGCATATAATGGCATATTTAACACGTTTTGTTAATGAGCATAATATTTCTGTATATCACAACTTATGCTGCTTATTTGCTTCTTTTGCATAGAAAATTTAAAATTTTTATTTTTTGTGAATTTGCTGCACACACAAGCACGGATCGGTCTTGAAACTTGGCAACACTGGTAGAAACTTGCAACTCAAGCCTGCAACGCATTTAGCTACGTCATATCGGGAAATCCCCGTCTTGTCTGGTTTATTTCATCACTAGCAATACAAATGAAGGTTGGTGTTACGGGGTACTCATATTGTTTTTATTTTTGCTTATATAAGGGAAATATATTCTGACCCCTTAATATAAATGATAAATTTTCCCAAGGTAAATCATTCCTTTGGTTTTTGCAGCTTTTAATTTTCAGATTTCTTAAAAATTGATTTAAATCTTATCTTTTATCTTAATAATGATGTTTGAATATTTTATATGAGCATATTTATGTGCATATTTTGGAAGTTTTCACTGCATAAATGCATGCATATTAAAGGGATTATAAGAACATAATTTCTGTCCCTGTAAATTACGTAGGGTTTCTCTGTTAACATACTCGTTCACATTAGTATAGAAGTACATATAGGTATTGGACGATTTCGGAGTACTAATATATGGATTTATGTTTTCGACTTCCTATAGGTTAGTAGCAATATAGCAAAACTAAAACTAAACTCCCAGCGCAACAGCGCACGAAGCGTCAAGGCCTGCCGCCCGGCCGCTGCCTCGCCGACCGCTGCCCACTACAGGCGCCATGAGTAGCAGTGGCAGTGGCCGTAGCAGTGGCTTGACCTTATATTCCGCATTGGAATATAAGGCTAAGCCTTGCTTGATAATATGCTCTGTAAAGATTACCTGAAAAATAGGTTAGATTTTTTCACGAATACATATTAAGACTATTTCATACATAAAGGCGTTGAATCATCATATACGAATTATCATGTTATTCTTTTGTTTACTCAGCGTTGCTAACTGTACTTCATAAATCGCTGAAAAACAATTTAATGCACATTACAATCGATTAACAATCAAAACAGCATTCCATTTCAATTTGACAACTGTGATTTTAACAATTGTCATTTTAATAATCAATGTATTTTCCCAGAAGAAAGATTATTTGTTAATGTTAAAAACAAAGTGAGGTTTATTTGAAATAAAATTATAAACTGGTTTTCTATTATAACAACCAGAGAAGATTGAAATACATGTAATTCTCATGAGCGTCGGCAGACTTTTTTCCAGGGAGGGGCCACATGTTGGAAATTTGCAATCATATATTATTAATTCATTATTTTATTGTCAAAATTTATATTTGTTGCATATAACCGTATTGATTTATGCTAAATAACAATTGTTCTTAATTAAAATAATAGTTTAATAGTCAGTAATTGATTGCACAGTAAGTTCACCAACTTCCAAAGGGGGGGGGGGCGGCGGGCCCCCCTTGCCCCCCGTTCGCGACGCCCATGGTAATTCTTGATTTTCGTCTTCCTCAGTTGGCAGTGCTGAGTAAGCGAACTATACCAATCGAAACGAATATATTTTAGGTTATTTCTTTTATAGAAAATAACATTTTCTGGTCAAATCTTTGTGATATAGTATTTAAATTCAATTTTATTTATGAAACAGTCCAAATAAATATCATTCGACGGTCTGGCCTTATAGGTTAGATCAGGGTCTTGTGATAGTACTGTGATAATACTGTTTGTGTTATATTTAAGCAAACAATACTGTTATGCACATTAAAAAACAAAAATAAAATAAAACGATAAGAAAACTATGGAGTAATGCTGGAGGTTTTATGCTACGGAAATGTAAATAAATTTAAGCAAGCAATACAACTTTTAACAATCTTTAGCGTTCGCAAAATTCCTCCTTGACTCAAAGCTGAACATTATTCTTCCAAAGTATCCTCGCGTTACGAGTATATGGAAATTAAACGAATATTTCGTCTTGGAATAGCTATTGACTATCAATCGAGGCCAAAGGTACGCCATTTTTATATGGTTACCTCCAAGGTAGTTCTTCGCTATGAATAACTCTCGATTATCTGTTTTTTTTTTTTTTTTTTTTTTTTTGTTTTTTTTTTAAACGTCAAGAACATGCCTTCTTCGATTTATATGACTGAATTTAACCTCCACACTTGCCTGTTTCCGGACAAATATTTCTATGACTATTTCATCCATACGTGAGTTGATTGAAATCCACCAATAATGTGCATAACAATTTCAAATTTCAGCCAATGACAACCTTTATTCACGAAAAACTTATCACATTTTCACTATCCCCTCTGCTTTTCTTATGTTATTTTTTGTTTTTTTGTTTTTTTTTTTTTATTTATTTTTTTTTTTAATGAAAACATACAAAACAATAAGGAGACATACTCATATAACATGTAGTGTTAACCGAGTTGTGAATGAAACTTATATAACTGGATTATAGTTTTTTTTTTTTGTTTTTTTTTATAATCGTCGGCTCTTTTTTTTTTTAAATTTACTTTTTTTTTTGCTTTTTTTTTTATTTTTTATTTTATTTTTTTTAATTTTTTTTTTTTTTTATATGTATATATTATTTTGATTATAGTTGCATTGTCGTATTTAAAGTGCAAGGCGTGTTATGTACGGCTGCATTGATTTGCTAAGACCAGAAGTTATCAGTTGCCAGCGTGCCTGTCTCAGAAAACTGACCCAATCCTTCCTCTGCGCCACTGGGCCATTATTCTGTTTAAGGATCCAGTACATTGTTCCCATTACCAGCCAAACTACACAGCGTTGGAGTGCAGTATTCTGAAAATGAAATTCCAAACGCTGGAGCTTCTCAAGGCATGGTGGAGCTTGCGGTGGGCACCATTTGGCGACGTAGGTCCTGAGCTCTACCCAGATGACTTCAACCTGCTTACAGGAAGCAATCCGGTGGTCCAGTGTGTCGACGGCGGCACAAGATGGACATTGGTTTGACTGTGCCCTTCCATGTCGCCAGAGTTTATCCGCTGTCGGTATAGTCTCATTTACTACTTCATAGGTGGTTTCCTGCCAATCACTGGGCACATGTTTACAAAATAAATTCTGCCAGATCACTTTCCACTCCCTGGTATATTTCTCTGCCACTCTGGGCACCAGATGAACTGTCGTGAGCATACGGTAGTGGTTCCGGGTGCATTCAAAGGCCGTAATGTCATCGTTGTTGTCCAGAATTCGTTTTAGGTG
Organism: Tenodera sinensis; assembly: GCA_030765045.1. NCBI lineage: Eukaryota > Metazoa > Arthropoda > Insecta > Mantodea > Mantidae > Tenodera > Tenodera sinensis. The sequence continues at coordinate 61,732,649 of CM060972.1, forward strand.
AAGGACAGTGGGTTTAAATCCGTTGAGTGCCACCTGAGGGTTATGCAGCTGTTCCTTCCAGAAATTTTGGTCAATGGATGAGCCAGATCCGCGCAATGATTGTGTGGCGGTTTTCCCCAATAAGGCCATGCATTTCTTGGCAATGTCCACTAAGCCGCAACCACCTTTGGACGGAGGCAAACGTAGTTGAGGCCGGCTCACCTTATATGCTTTTCCAGTCCACAAAAAGTAACCAAGGAGTTGTTCCAATTTCTGTGCGTCACGTTTTGCAATCGGCAGAATCTGTGCCACATACCAAATTTTGCTTAGACCATAAGTATGCAGGTACCAGATGCGTTGTAGCAAATTCAGGTTCCGGATCCTCTCCATGGATAAGGAATGGCGTAAACTATTAATTTTTTCCCTCCAGTTAACTGCAATCGTATCTTCTATATTTGCCATAAAGCATATTCCAAGTATCCTTGTAGTAGTCACACATTGCATCCCCAAGGTCTGTGGCGGTTCCGGCCAATTCCCTAATATTAGGATCTCCGATTTCTCAGCATTTAACACTGCACCGGACATCGTTGTGTACTGCTCCAATCCCTGTTGCATGGTCGTCATGTCTTCATTATCTGCAGCCACCACAGTCACATCATCAGCATAGGCTGTAAGTGTGAACCGTTCATTGTATACACTGACTCCTCGCATGGTTTGTTGCAACCTCTGGAGTAAAGGATTCAATGCCAATGAAAACAATCCCATTGATAGCGGGCAGCCTTGACGTACTGATCGTTGTATTCGTACCGGCCTGGAAAACCATCCGTTCCATAAGACTCGAGACTGTGCCGTGCCGTAGAGTCCCTGAATAAGGTTGATTACCGGCACTGGAAATTTCGCAGCCGTTAAGCAGTTCCACAGATACGAATGGCGCACTCTATCAAAAGCCTGTTGAAAGTCGAGATTGATCAAAGCCACCGCTTTATTTTCTCTGCGTAGATGGATCAGCGTGTCACGCAGTTCCGCCAATGTGTCAATAATGTTCTTTTTCGATATTGCCGCTTGGTTACAATGCATGATTTCTGCATATGCTCCTTTTAATCGGTTAGCCAGAACTTTCGCAAATAACTTATAATCGGCGTTTAGCAGCGTTATTGGACGATAGTCCTTCATGGTGGCGGTTTTCTGTTTCTTCGGCACCAGGGTGATAACACCATCCGCGAAGGTTGCGGGAAACACTGCTGTCTCCCACAGTTCCGCATATACTTCCATCACTTCGTTCTTGATTATTGGCCAGAACTTTCTATAGAATTCATAGGTGAGCCCATCAGGACCTGGTGATGTGTGTCGACTGGCTTGTTCAATGGCGACCAACACCTCCCGCTCCGTGATAGGGCTGGTAAGTATTTTTGCGGATTCCTGGGTGATGCCGGTGTCAAACAGTTCATGTTCCATACGCCTATAAGGGGTGTCTGCTTCTGGCGCTTCTTGGAATAAAGCCTGAAAGTGATCCGCTATAAGCTGGAGCTGGGCGCGCGTTCCAACATGGGCAGTTCCAGTGTGCGCGTCCCGTATTGTTTGAGGATATCTTCCATGTCCCTTCTGCCGCTCCTTTGCGAAATAATAAAATGAGTTCTGTTCCGCTTCATGCATGGATTTCACTTTGGCTCGAACTTTATGTCCTTCCAACTGGTGTAAGTGTTTTAATTTGATGATTTCTTTTACTTTTTTTATCTCCGTCTGCACCTCATAGCCCTCCCTTTGCTTCAGATGCAGCCCCCACAGCGCCTCATTGTAAAAATGTAGTAGCTGCTTCTTGGCCTGTGCCCTCACAATACCCATGGATTTAAATAGGGAGCGAATCGCTGGTTTTGCCGTGTTCACCCACCAAAAACTCTTCCGAGTTGAACTTCTAAAGGCCGACTGTAACTGAAGCCATTTGATTTGAAATTGTTCCCTAATTTCTGTGTCCTCCAGCATAGAATTATTGAGTTTCCAGTAGCCACGGCCGGCCGTCTCAAGCCTTATTTCATTTATTTGCAATTGACATAGCACTGCATGATGGTCACTAAAAACCACCGGAATGACCCAAATTCGATGGACATTTGGAGCCATTCCGGGAGATAGATACTGTCGGTCGATGCGTGAGGCAGAAGTGTTGCGGGTGAAAGTGAATTCCACTTCGTTCCCATGCTTGATCTCCCATGCGTCAAGCAGTTGCAGCTGTGACACTAGGTGTTGTAGCATGATGCTAAAATTCGTAGCACCTTTTTGATCCTTCGCCTGCAACGTGCAATTGAAGTCGCCTGCTAGCAGAAGTTCCTTGCCTTGTCGCAAATGCGGGGTTACCTCGGTTTGGAAGAAACGCTCTCTCGCTTGTCTATTCTGTGACCCAGCTGGAGCATATATGTTAACCAGGACGGTCTCTTCCAAAGTAGCGGAGAGGACCCGTCCGTCGGGATCCATCTGAAAATTCTGCAGGGGCAGTCCCTTCCTGTACACTATTGCCGTTCCTCTGCCGTTCAAACCTAGGTTAACTTTATAGTCGTAATTGTAAAGAGCATCCAAGTTGTAAGTATTTACTTCTTGGAGAAAGCATATGTCAATGTTGTTCACCTGGAGGAAACTATTGAGCAGTTTTTGGGTTACTAGATTTCTGCACCCATTCACATTCACTGTTGCCACCGTTCGTAGATAGATCATTATGAAAGCGACTGTCGCAAAGATAGTGTAACTCGGGCGTCTACGTCCTTGGCCTCGTGCATTGCTGCTAGTGTGCTACTGTTCGGTCTCTGGATGTCTAGCTGGGGTTATCTGTGCCGGAGGGTTTCCCTTAAGCCTTGGGTCACATAAGGACACCTGGGGCTTCCGTGTCACCTGAAGTAGGATCGGCGACTCCGCTTCTGTGGCCCTCGCAGCAGGTTGAGAGGGATGAGATCCACCAGCCATCTCTGCACGCCGATAAATTGCGACTGCTTCAGCTGACCGTGGTTGGTCCTCTTGGGATCTGTGTGGCCGTTCGAGTACTTGCGGTCGAGAATCACTCGCAGATGGTCGTGCCGCTACGGTGGTGCCGGGGGTGTCCTCCCGGTAATGGGAGTCTGCTCCTATCTCCACCGCTGGGCACCTCACACTTTGTTGTAACTGTGCTGCTTCGTAATCACTCTGGGGGTTGTTTGCCGCGTCCCTCCTTGCAGGTTGAACCTCACAGGTGTTCCTGTCACCTCCCTCCTCCAGGATACTGCTGCCAATCAATGCTGAGGCAGGCTCTTGCGTCAGTACTCCAGCCGTATCTGCTGTGTCTGTGGACGGGACTTGCAATAGACGTGCCTCCTCATGGGCTTCTTCCACAACTTCCTCCAGCTCCATTTGGTTATTCCAGGATGGTTCTTCCTTCTGGGCTTTGCTTGTCTTCGCCCGCTTGGCCCGTTTCTTCTCGGTCGGGCGTTTCTCTTCTGCTGCAGCTGTCTCCGTTACAAGTGAACCCACCTCGGGTGGTATTATCTCCTCCGGATTGGCCAGATGTACTCGTTTGCCTGTGGTATCTCGAACTATGGAGGCATACTCCCTTTGCGGTGCAGACCTTGCTGCTTCCTGTTGACTGTCATTCACCAGGGACGTTTGCCTGTTTTCATCCGTAGGATGCGCTCCCTCACTCTGCGTGTCCACTACCACCTTCGTCGGTTCTGTTTCGTTTCTCCGTCCAGTCGCCACTGGGCGTGTTGCGGTCGGACGGTGGGGGCAAAATTCCTTTAGATGTACCGTGCTACTGCAGACGTAGCAGGATCTGGGTTGGCCGGCGTAGGACACCGATAATCTGTAGCTGCCAATGATGATAAAACTAGGGATGTTCGTCTTCAGTTGCATCTTTACCGCTCGTACCCCATTAAACACCGGGACGCGATATTGTCGGCTCCATTGTTCCTTCCGGACGTCATATACCGTTCCGTAACGCTGCAACGCTGCTTTTAAGACCTCTGCCGGGAGCTCTGGGGGTACATCAAACACTCGGACATTGACAGCATTACCGGTCACGTGTTCGATAAGCACTTTAGTCATCTCACCATTCATGTATGTGAAAGGTGTTTCCGCCGAGAAGGTATTGAGGGTTTTCTCCAGCAAGAGTGCTGATATTAATTTAACATAAATTGCCCGTTCACTTGCAATTAACTGTATTGTATCCACTTGTTCCGCATTTAACCGTAATGTATCTGCTATGAAATCATGCACTTCATATGCCGACGGTCGCGTTGCACTTAAAGCAAACTTGATCCTGAGGGTATTTTTCCTCGCGTACATTTCCATTTCTTTTCACTGTTAAATTTAGCTGAAATACTCACTTTAAATTCCTACACTTGGTGATCGATAATATCACTCACAGTGTTGTATATGTCTTTCTTGCGCTCACTCACTATCAGGCCACACACGCAGTAGACAAAACAACCGGTTCTCCTGGTACGTCTGCTCTGTCCCAGCGCACTGGCTTGACTGTGTCTGTTAACCGAAGATCGTAATGCGAAGGTTTGGACTGTCTCAGTTAAGATATCTACCGGATCTTAAACGGAGATCATAGTGCAGACCAAGGAGAAGTAAAGGCCCTTAATTCCAGAGCAAATTTCGCTTCGAAAATTCTCTATTGTGTACACAAATCTCAATAAACTCGCATATTTTGGATTACATGCTTCATTTTTAGATATTGCTAATTGCATAGACAGTAAGACAATTGTCCTACTTTGACTTCTCACTTCTTCACCAGCAGTGTCACTAATGCGAACATTATTTCCATAAGCTTTGTTCTAGTATTTTCTTGACTTTGGGTGCCCTGTAGCAGAATAAATTTCCGAGTCACGTGTTTTATTAACATTTTCTGGTCCCCTATTTATGTAAAACAAAGGTTAATACAAAGTTCTCTGGACTTTTGCTGGGCGCACAAGGGCAGTGTTTGCACAGCTACTAATTTGGAGCTCTGAATCTCATAGGAAGGTTGTAAGTGGTTCGTTGTATATTGCGTGGGGTTGTTTAAATTATTTATTGCGCCTGTATATTGTAAAGCGAGTGCTAAAGTCAGCAAAAGAGGCAAATGCTTTTTCTGAATCTCTAGCCAGTCAGTCAGTCTACGCTTAGGGCTTACAAGTATTGTAGAAAAAGTGTGATAACTAGGTGTTCATTCATGTTTCAGTTTTCTCATGACCATGGACTTGAATATATTGATTTAGGGACCGGCAAGATATTAAACTTGGCACTTCAAAACAAGGCTGCTGCCTCTGTATATGGCTTACAGTATGTTAAGTTCAATTTATATGCACATAATTTTAAACATTATCAGAATGAGTTTTGTGACAAAATGACAGAATCAGTCCATTTTTCTCACTTTATTTTCCTCTAACTGAATGCACAAATACACAGTCCTCTTTTACCGATGTTAACATAGTCTACAGTTTTTCGTGATAATACAACTCACAACTGTTTGCTTCTCGTAGCCTTGACTCAGTCCTTTCACTTTCTCTGTCTCTCAAATACTAACTCGTAAGATACAATCACTCGATGCTCGTTAGAACTTCTTCACTTCGACGCGATGTATCTTTCATGACGACAGTACCGCACACACAGCTGTCTCGCACTCACTGATACACTCACCCACTCATGTCTTTAATTCTCCCCTCTGCTGTTTCCTCGCCTTCTTATATATCGAGCAAGATGACGAAACATGGACCTTTATCGACTTCCATAAACACCCCGGCCACCGCATGTCCCACGAAGGTTCCAGTAATACTTTGTTAAGCGCCACGCTCATTGCTGTTAGTCACGTACTCACAAACAGTCGCGCGAGGCAGCCTAACCTTGAGCAACTTTGTTTACTCGGCGGTCTGGTATGTGGTGTGAAATAGTTTAGCATCGGCTGTCCTTTGTTATGCGCCGCGCCCGGCATCACAATATTAAGAAAATAGTTCCCAATAAGTACAATAGGAAGCGCCAAAGAATCGCAAACTTTCAAGCCTGTCTTCAGATGAAGTACTTGAAAAACTGTAAACATGCAACATGGAATATTCTTAAAGCGCTTAACACTGAAAGAAAACAAAAAGTTACTTGAGACAACTTATGAACTTAACATATTCACTTCTTTTTCTGTAGCAAGCTTTTGCTTATCACTTGTGATTTCGCATTTATATACATTTTACTCAGCATGAAGAAAGCTTTACAGGCGAATGTATGAAAAAGTCGTCAGCGAAATAAGCGGCCAGAAGGAATACTGCGAAATAAGCGGTCAGAGCGTTAGGCAGACTGGTTTATATTTAAGGGAAATAGGAGATGTGAAAAAAGCGGCCATGCATCGCACACTGCTTGTCAGGTAGCACGTAAGGGAGAACTGTTTCACAGAGCCAGGGAGGAGCATTCTTCAATACCTCAGCTATACAGAGAAGAATCCGGAGAACTCCTCCACAACTAAGGATATGACTTTGTTACAGAAATGCTAAACCAACTGTTAATGAAAAAGATCATGTATCATCAGAGAGCTAAGTTCCTTGGAAATCAAGGGGAATCTAAAAACCGTGAAGAAATTATCCTTGACGACGAAATGCTGAGTTTGAACGACGGGACCAGCTTCCTTTTGGTGGACAACGGAGACAAAGAAAGAATAATTTTGTTGTGGAGGGAAAAAGGAAGAGAAAGTGTAAAGGGCTTTTTTATATAGATGGAACTTTCAAGAGCTGCAGCAGTCAGTTTTCCCAGGTTTGTACAATACGTGCTGACTTTGGAAGTGCTGAAGAAGAAATTAACGTTTATCCAGTTGTGTTTACACTTCGGTCAAACAAGAATAGGGAAACACATGTACGACTGTTGCATCTTATTCATCAGGCTGCTCCGGAGTGAAATCCCCCAAAAAGTCAGTATTGATTATGAAACAGCCGCTTTCTCTGCACTTAAGGAAGTGTTCCCATTTAGAAAAGTCAGAGGATGTCTCTTGCATATGAAACAGTGCCTCTGAAGGAAGGTGCAAGATCTTGTACTTCCTCAGGACTATAAGGATAATGAAGAAGCACGACAGAGGATATATTGGATGGATGGCTGGAGATTAATTCCCAGGCCCCTTCAAATCCAAAACTTTCACAGTTCTTCGACTATTTTGTGGAACTTTGGCTAGACAATGAGCAACTTCCACTGAAGCTGTGGAATTGCTACCAGAGACGACACTGCACGACCAATGCTGTCGAGGGTTGGCACAATAAAATCAACAACACCCTTCGAAGAGCAAATCCTAGATTTAAGGATGTCGTGTTATGTCTCAAAAAAGAAGCTGAACACACCAACTGCGTGTACATGAGAATGGAGCTGAATCTGGATGGAAAGAGAAGGGAAAAAGAATATACATAAAAACGAACAGAAATCTGAAAAAAGACCATTATTCATAGTAAATTCAATATATACATTTTACTTCTCAGGCCAATATATTAAGCATATGATATTTTAATCAAAATTATTAAGCCGTTTTTAAGAAAATAAAAAGTAACGAGCATTTTCCATGTAAAGGGTAATTTGGGGCGGGAGGTTTTTGCTGAATATATTATGTTAAGTCCTTGGAATACTGCACTTAAATACCAAGTATGGTATTTAAACGACTTTTTTTTTCCAAGTTATGCTGTTCACAGACACATAGACACACATGATTTTTTTGGATTGCGGGACCTGCAAACATGCAGGTCTGGTATTAGCGTGAAAATTCTGAATTTAATTTTGTGGTATAACATATTACTTCCTTTATTCTTGCTAGAGGCAAGAGGCAAAGTACAGTGCTTTTTGGGGTTCAGTGGATCTCAAAACGTGTAATTTCAGTGAAATCTTGATATCGAATTTTCGGGTGGAATGCAATGTTTGCTCTAGACAGATGCTAGGAAATTAAAGAGTTCTATAAATAATGGGTCTGTAAATGAAAAGCATCTGATTTATGAGCAAATGTTCATCACTTCTGTTGCAAACTTTGTACATTTACTATTTTTGTTAGTGCTACTGGTGTTGTTTAAATCCTATGCGCTAACAGTAAATGGAGGTAAACAGAGGAAACGGAGAGGTCCTTCGAAGATCAGATATTCTCAGCTTATGTGCTCATATGTTAGGTAAGAATGTTTGTTCTTTACAGTGATCTTATTGCGAAGTCAAACAAATGGCATGTTGTATAAACAGAAGCCTGAACTTAAACATTGACATATGCTGAACTTCGCCAGAATGTAAATAGACAATAATAACTTGACAAATGACCTTGCGGGTCTTCTGGCAAACAAATGCCACGTGATAATACCACGAGAGTGACGTTCATGCTTTCCCAATGTTATCCACAAAAACAGTTGCATGTTTCTCATTTCCTCGTAATAGTTACTTTAAGATGCTCGGTACATTTTGTTTTGGTCCGCTATTACTACATGCGGCACCGCAGGTGGCAACTCTGATGATGCATGGAATGAATATGGAGCACCGATGGAATGAAATGGCGGGGGAAACCTTCCCCTGAGCCGCTTGTGCATCACAAATCTCACATGCGGTCGCCCTGGGATAAAAAACGGGCTGCCTTGGTAAGAGGCGAATGGTCTCGGCCACGGCGCGGCCCTATGCTCGGTACACATTACAGGTTTCACGGGAAATATATGTCCTGAGTTCCACAGAATTTGAAAAGGGTCTACAAACAATGTGTGTGTGTGTGTGTGTGTGTGTGTGTGTGTGTGTGAGAGAGAGAGAGAGAGAGAGAGAGAGAGAGAGAGAGAGAGAACAGCAAAACAAAAATAAAAACCCAGATGAATACTAAACTCTGTATTTAACCCCAGGATCTTTAAGATTCTCATGAATCTACCATCCTAATTTATTCTGTACACGAAGAAAGCACATTATGTTTTATCTTCTTAGACTCGATATCAAATATGGCGTCTGAGATATTAAATTAAGGATATGTAAGACTGAAATTTCATGAAAATCAAGGGGAAATGAACATTTGAGGTCTTACTAAGATAAGGGTTGCTAGTTAGGATGGTGTTCTGAGGGAATATTTAAAACCATCTTTACTGAATGCTCAATATCTTAGCTCCAAATTCAAAACGAATTTATTGACATTTGTGGCAATTTAATTGTTGAGAAAACTAAAACGAAACGTTTCTCAGTCCTGGCCGACCAAACAACAGATGTTTGGGTTATTGAACGGTTTCTTTGTGTATTCGTTATATCGTAGGACCAGAGGGATATCCACGTTATTTGTGTCTGTTTCGGAAAACTTAAAACTTTCGTGAAATGCGACATTGTTGTTAATGTTTTTATATATATTAAGCGTGCAAATAGAATGAGATCTCAAAGCATTAAAAGATTTGACTATAGTCCAAAGCCTACTGTATTCCCATATTCCCGTTGCACGTGCAAAAAAAAAAAAAAAAAAAAAAAAAAAAAAAAAAAAAAAAAAAGCAATAAGATAATTTCTGCAAATGCTTATCTCAAAAACACGAAGAAGATACAGGAATAAGAGTTTGTAAGTATGGTTAGTACAAGAGTAGAGAAAGTCATGTGAGTGCAACACATCAGATTTTTTTTTTTTTTAATTTTATGGGGATATCAGAGGAATTGTTGGCGGTGGTACAAAACTAATTTGTAATCCACTCTTGTCTTTCTCGATTTATGGAGAGTATTATAAAAATTCTTAACTGAGATTTTGTAGGTGGAATTTGATTATTTCGAAAAGCCCGTCAGCAATGCTAATTAACCTGTTGTGATCATTTAGGAAACATAATAGTGACTGTATGCGTATTTTAAATGCTATGTACCCCCTAATAAGTCTTGCGCACCCCTGGAAGTACGTGTACAGGTTGAATATGGTGTAACAATTCGGTAATGGCGTCGTCTAAGTAATTCTATGAACAAGTACATTAATGATATGTACATATGTTCACTATCGCGCCATCCAAAGGTTTTCATAGGTTATGTGTTGAATACAATTAAATGTAAAATGAAAACACCTAATGTTAACTATAGGGGCTACCACGGTTATCATAATCATAATCTCGTTTAATTGAAATGGATCGCGAGTTTTAATAGTGACCTCGAATAGTGTGGGCAGTCAGTCTGGTCGCAAGAAATTAGATCAATGTACTGCTGCGTCCTTCAAGGCAAATGCCAGCAATGAGACGGGGTGTTTCATCGCTCTGGCTGATGCAATGAGCCCAGGGAATGAACATGCACTTTCGGGGAGCATGTGGAGAAAATCATAAATATACAAACGTAAATAATAATGGATAAAAACACGGAAAAATTTCAGATTAAGGAAGAACGCATTGAGAGGAAAAGGAATAGGAGAAAAAATTAAATGAAATACGTCAACAAAAATTACTTGTAGCAGCAATAAAATTGTGCTGAACGGAGGCGGAAGATACATGGTCATGCATAAAATTAAATGTCACCGAAAGTGTTTCATTCATTTTGACTTCAGATTAATATATTTGACACTGAATTGTATAATGATAATTCTATAAACATTTGCAGAAATTATTTTATTGCTTGTTTTCTTGCACGTGCAATGGGAATATTAGAATACAGTAGGCTTTGAGTGATAGTAAAATCTTTTAAAGCTTTGAGATACCGTTCTCTTTTTACACTTAACACATAAAAAAATGAACAACGATGTTGCATTTCACCAAAATTTTAAGTTTTCCGAAATTGCCACAAATAACAAGGAATATCTCCGAAATGGTTCACTCCACAAAACATTTATATACATAAATTGTGTGTTTTAGCGAGATCTACATTTTTTAGAGTAAGATTTTGTCTATCTCTTACAGTTGACGACTTATTCAAAAGTCATCCAGAGTAAACAGGACTATATAGACTGTAGTCAGGTAATTAAAAATATACATTTCATTTGTCATGAAAGTATCTTAAACATATGTCATTTTAATCAAAATCGTTAGAGCCATTTTCAAGAAAATCAAATTTTTCGAAAACATTTCCATGTGAAAGGTAGTTCAGGGTGGGGCTATTTTATTTAAAATCTTTGTGTCGCATCCTTGAAAGATATTAAATAGCAACTTTGGTTTTTAAGCGGCTTTTCATTTTTGAGTTATGCTGTCCACAGACTGAAAGACACACAGACATTCACACACACGGACCTTTTTCTGAAAATGTTTCTTTCTTTTTTTTTCTTTTTTTTTTTTTTAATTCAAGGGGTCTCAAAACATATTTCGTTATCAAATTTTTGGGTTGAATACAATACTTCCCCTACTTACCAGTAGAGAAAGTAAAAATGGAAATGCCTCGCTTATTATTAAGATTTATGAAAAATTACACGTACCTACATGAAGTCTGTAGGCATATTTCTAACAACTCTTGTTATTTACAAAATATCGATAGGCCGAGTGTTTAAGAAGTTCTAACAATTTTAGTTCATGTTTGTAAACCGATTACCACGAGAAACAGCATTCTTACGAGTGCATTCAGTTTTGAGTGCACTCGTAAGAATGCACTCGCAGATTTACTGCGGGTTTTGAAAACGTTGCGTGAAACGTTGCACAGGGAAGAGAGAAAAGCGAGAGAGAATAGCAGTGGGTGAAAATGGAGAAAGAAAAATAGGAGATGGTAGTTTGGGGAATGAGATGGAGAAGGGAAAACAATGAGAAAGCAGCAGAGAAAAGCAGAGAAGAAGCTGTGCCTTTAACCCAATAACGTGAAGAGAGCTAAGGATTCTGTTGTTCAAATTTGAAGATGAAAAGAAAGGTAAAAGAAGGTCTAATGTTTATTTATTATTATTATTATTATTATTATTATTATTATTATTATTATTATTATTATTATTATTATTATTATTATTATTATTATTATTACAAATAGCTTATAATCGTAATAGAAATAAAGCTATAAAAACATGTAGGTATTGAAAGGACGAATAATGAAGGAAGCGGAAACGACAGTAAAGGAGCGAAGAGAAAAAAGAAGAGTGATTATGATTGAAAGAATAGAGTGGGGGGGGGGGAATCTCGACCCATCACACTGAATAGGCAATGGTCAAATCTGAGATTGTCATAGGAAAATCGCATAATAAAAAACCAAAACTGGAAATCAGATGGAATAAGAAAATAATAAGAAAAGAGAAAGTAAAATCTACATCGAGAAAATAAAGCAAAATGTAAAGAAGAGTGACTGGTCGAAAAAAGAAGAAAAATAAATGAAAACGCGTGTCAGAAAGGCAAAGAACTTGAAAATAAAAATGACAGCAGAAAGAGCTAGATTTAGGAAACAGCTAAGAAGAAAACGCGAATTATTGACAAAACAAAATGGCGAACAAAATGGAAGAAGGAAACAAGCTTACTCGAAAAGATACAATCCGAACAATTGTGTGCAAAAGGAAATTGTAGTTTAAAAAGTTGAGTGAGAACGATGTATATTAAAAAGAAGGGAGCTGTAAATAAGGAAGCAAGCTTTTAGGAGGCAAAACGACTTATTCAAGTGAAATAAGAAAAAGACAACGAAAGAGGACAGATGAAGTGAGAAGGGGGGATCTGGGTTATTGACGATGACCCTGATAAACTAGAACGTGCATTCACCCTGACCATGAAAACAGCGCACATGTATCTCCCCTCCCCCCTGAATATACTGCTATAAAACAGCACATGGGGGACCCCACACGGTTTCAGTAACTTACATCCACTCCAAGAACACTTCTAGCCGGTAAGTTTACCATACTCATGTGTATATTTAAATATCTCACATTAATTAGTGAGCATCACTTCATACTCCTTCATTTGTCCTCTGTGAACTTTGTCACGTTTTATTTGGGGACTAAAAAAACACATTTAATTTTTCTCATTGAATACTAAAGAGCTGAAGAAAATTGAAGGTAAATATATTTTTGTCTACAAATAACTTATTCTCCTTTCCAAATTACAAGGACGCTAAATCAACCGTTTATATGGAATTTTGTCTATTATCAAAATGTTGACGTTCGATTTTAAATATTAAAAATCTGATGTGTTGCACTCACATGACTTTCTCTACTCTTGTACTAACCATTCATACAAACTCTTATTCCTATATCTTCTTCGTTTTAGTTAAGATAAACATTTGTACAAATTACCTTATTGCCTATTTCCTTGTAGGTGCAAGGGGAATATTAGAATACAGTAGGCTTTGAGCGATAGTCAAATCTTTTAAAGCTTTGAGGTTCCGTTCTCTTTGCACACTTAACATATAAAAAACTGAACAACGATGTTCCATTTCACGAAAGTTTTAAGTTTTCCGAAGCTCACACACATTACGAGGAATATCTCAGCCTACAAGCAAATGTATTTAGACATAAATTGTGTGTAGTATGATTTGGTCTATCTCTAACGGTTTACCAGTTATGCAAAAGTCGTCCAAGGTAAATACGACTACAGGAGCTATAGGCAGAAAATTCAAGATATACATTTCATTTGTCATAAAAAATATCTCAAACATATGACATTTTAATAAAAATCGTTAGAGCCATTTTCAAGAAAATCAAAATTTTCGAAAAATGTTCCATGTAAAGGGTAGTTTAGGGTGGGGCTATGTTCTTCAAAATCTTCTTGTCGCATCCTTGAGTGACATTAAACTTAAATACCAACTTTGGTTTTTAACCTACTTTTCGTTTTTGAGTTAAGCTGTCCACACACACACACACACACACACACGCGCGCGCGCGCGCGCGACCGCCTGCGGTGCCGTAGTAGTAAAAGCGGGCGTTAAACACTACAACACACACACACGCGCGCGCGCGCGCGCGGACCTTTTCCTAAAAAATGCTTTTTTTTGGATTCAGGGGGTCTCAAAACATATATTTCCGGTGAAATCTCTACATCGAATTTTTGGGTGGAATACAATACTTCCCCTACTTACCAGTAGAGAAAGTAAAAATACTGCATATTTACCATAGTTTTATTAGTTACGGTAACTCATTTCGATTTGCGTGGGAACAGATGCAGGAAAAAAGTTGTTTCAGCAAAGCAGAAACCCTCTTTATATAATATATGTATATTAAAACTGTAATCAGCATAAATAACAAACCTGTGTGTGTATTTTAGAGGAAATATTACATGCCATTCAAAAATTCAATACCAAGATTTCACCGGAAATACATATTCTGAGCTGAAGTTTTAGAAATAGGTTTGTGTGTTCCTTTTCTTTTCTTTAAGGTATTAAACCTTAAAATGACTTAAGCTTTAACCGGTTAGGTCATATCGGACATGAATGAAAGGGTGAAATTATACTCAAACGAGCCCGGGGTACATAGAACTTAAGTTCCTCGACATTACACGATAAGGGAAAACCCTCGAAAAAACCTTATCCGGGTAACTTATTCTAAGCGAATTTGGAACTTCGGACATTTTGAATGTGAGGCAGGTGTGCGTATGTGTGTGTAAACAGCACACCTCAAATTCGGCTAAATATCGAACTTGGCATTTAAATTCAGCGCCTTCGAAGGATGCAGCACGAAAATGTTCAAGAAAAGCATACCACCCCCCCCCTGCCCCCGTCACCACATCCCAAACTAGCTTTTACATGGGAAATATGTCGTTATATTTTATTTTTTCAAGAATTGCTCTACGATTTTGATTAAAATATCATAGAATAGGACTAACTAAAACTAAACCCCGGCGCGACAGCCCACAAGGGGCCAAGGCCTACCGCCCAGCCGCTACGTCCCCCACCTCTGCCCACTACAGGCGTCATTGGTGAGGTGCAGTATTGGAGGGTGGGACGTGGTCAGCGCCCCGAGCCCTCCCGGCGGGTTATGCGGTCTTCTAGACCTGGGGCCGCTACTTCTCTATCAAGTAGCTCCTCAATTGGCCCCCCCGGGACCTAACGAGGCTGAGTGCACCCCGTGCCAGACCTCCCAGAGGGGATAAAATCCCCATGCTGGTACCGGGGATCGAACCCGGGTCCTCCGCGCCAGAGGCAAGATAGAATAGGACAATTAGCACAACTTCTCTGTATATCTTGAAATTCCTGGAAATAGCCTATAAAGTCCTCTTCGTTCTGAATGACTTGTGTCTGTAATCGTGCGTTTGCGCTATGAGATCTATTTCATAAATCCTGAGATTGTCTTTTTCAGCTTTATTAGTTCATATAATGCATTTTGGTGAAATACAGATTAAATTCAGTATTACTGTCACGGAGCCATGATTGCGTTATCTACTTAGTGATGATATCAGAGCCTTTTTTAGTTAAGGAGAATGATAAGATACGTTATTAATAACTATAGCACTATCGGAGGTCGACCACCTTTGAGTAATTTCTACAGTGAAAAGTATAATACACGCAATATGAATCTAACATTCCTTGCCCGGTAACGGGAACAGAAAGTTAAAACTTGGCCAAGTCTTCTTTCACGTTCCAGGAGCCCGGGAAATATTCCCGTGGTTGTGAATACCCCCATTTGAATACATGTACTTGAACTTTTTCGTTCCGGTTATTGTTACCGTTGGTTGTGAATCAGCCTTTATACTCGGCACGGACAAACTCGGCTTTTCGCATTTTAAGGCCTCGCATTCGTGTGCAAAATATTTATGGTCGTTGATCACAATTTCCCTACTAACCGGTCTAATAGCTTTTCCTTTCCTCCCCACGCCTTCTAGCACAATTTCCAGCACTATGTTTAAAATACACATACAATTCTCAAATTCTAAAAAATATCTTGCACGTTTGCAACATGTGGGCAACCGATACTTCATTAGCGTTGCAACACAACTGAAGCATACTTACCCTCATAATTGGGGAACACAGTAGGGCTTTAAAAGGAGCTGGCAATTTAAGGAAAGAATTACAAGGGTTTTCCACAGTCCGTATTAGGCAAGGACAGTTGAAAGAGTGCCAACGTAAAGCTCATGGACTATTAGTGAACAAGCCTCAAAACTCAGGAGGATTGGACGCGATGATACAGCAACAGCAGAAGGGAGATTGCCACAGAAACCATAGGAAAGCATACTATAATAGTAACTGTCATTTGCATCTTCTTTAAAGCAAACTGCAGTAATGATTTATTCATTCCAACAACAGTACTTGATTCACCTCCGATTATCTGGGGCCAGAGGGCTCCGGGGGTAGTGCCTCCGTGCCATAGCACTACTTTAAAAATAGGGAAAAAATTCGTAGTTGAAATTTTTTGTATATTCTGATTGCAATCGGGCAAAGACAGCGTTGTGGATGTTCACTCAACAGTGCTTTCATACTGCGGCCGTCACTGTCTGGGATTGCATTCCTAAAATTCTGACTGCGTCTGCATAGTGCAGTTACACATACCAACCAACTTCTGATAGAAGTCCTTCAGAAGCACTACGAGGCAAATTGTATGCACCGTCTCTATCGTAATTGAAGGCCAGCGATATCAAACCAACACGCATGCGCATTAGATGATAAGACCCTATGAGGGCTGAAGTATGAATGCATTGGTAGTTACTAGCGTTACTAGCCTGGGTTTTCATTAAGGTTGATTATTTAATTAAGGTGCTTTAACCGGGTAGGTAATGAACGAAATGTTTGAAATGATGCTCAGCTTTATTATGCAATATGCGTACCAACACCTCCTAGAGAATTTTTTCTATATCGAGCTACCGTAAACGTTACTAGTAGGTTATCAAGCAACATACCAACTGAAGTACTCGGCAGATACCTTAATATTTCCACAAACATAAACTAAATTCACTGCACCTTTCTCTGGCCAATGGTTATCACCACCTAACAACGCATGGAAAGCAGAATTAACTATTCATGACTTCGCATCCACAAAACCATTTATTTTACGCGTGAATGCCCTATAGAAGTCCTAAACAGCTAACCTTGCATTATTTGCTCTATAGGTATATGCAGCTCAGGAGTGTCAGGAGTAGATCTTTCCATGCATTGTCACACCTTTTCTTCTAACAATAATGTATTTTTCATGTTACTCAAAGAAAGTATCACATAGCCCGCTTGAACGCTCGTGCTCTCAACTTTTTCTGGCGGATTTCTCTTTTAATCGCCGTCTGCTGGCAATCAGGTAACATTAGAAAACAATGATTAATTTAATTACTTTGATAAATAACTTATTTCTCACTTCTCAATATAGCATACTTTGTATAAGTTGGTGCGCTTGATTGGCATGTGCTGCCAGTGATAGCCGAGACGGGTACTAACTGACACGGATTTGGCCTATCTCTTTGCCCCTCCACTTACCGCTAGTATCACGAGAGTGAACATTCACAACGCTGTCTATCCAGGCCCAACATGAAATGGCACAGATCCACAGAGTAGTAATATAATAGTGTTACAAACTTATTACTTACAAGCTTCCTTCGGCTTCTGTGGTTTGCTATTGTTAGGCAAGACATCTCATTGCGTCATAAAGAATAGTTAACATGACTGCATTCTATTATAGAAACAATTTAAAATAAGAATTTTTTACTTTTTTTAATAGTGCCATGGCATGGAGGCACTACCCCTGGAGCTGACCCTGATAAGAACCTGTACATGAACCAATCACAAAGTGTGTGATAGAACAATGAGCATGGAGAACATTTTCTTTTATGCCATGAGCTAATGGAACCTCCTGCGTGATAGAATCAAACATTTTTTTAAAAAAGATGAAAATCCATTACCAGTACCTATATCATAATGTTTTCCTGCATAATGGTCTGAAAATTTAGCCCTGGAGACTTAATTTTACTCACTTTTTAGGTTTTGCAACTGTTTCAGCTTTGAAAACAAAATAATAAAGGCCACACTGTTCTACATAGCAGATTTCATAAAAACAATAATGATGAACTACTTTATGTGCTGTTTGTATTTGGTAAAAGACAGCAAATGTTTTAGAAACAATGATTGCTACAAAATTATTTTACATAGTACAGGGTCTATCCTTCTTAGTTGAGTTCGTAAGGGATAGCATAATTTTAAAAAATAACAAATGCTGCAAAAATGATTTCACACACACTTTTCCTATGGCAAGCTATTTTTTATGCAAAACTTCAGAGAGAAAAAAGATTAAGGCACATTTTAAAATCATAAGCAATGTAAAAACTGTGCATTTTAGAAATCCCATCATAAATCTTCTGTACTGTATGTATCTAATTATGGGCATTGAAATGTTTTTAAGAAGATGAATGTTCCTATAACATGATGAACTATACTTTCAGGAAAAAATGACAGAAATCGCGGTGTACAACCCGCATAATGCGACGTTGTTGCTGGGCACAGCAGCAGTGATACTTACTGTGGCCGCTGCTTGGTGGCACCACCGTTTGAATGGCAAGAGCAACAGAATTCCCAGCAAGTGGCGAAGAGTGGGACATCTCAGCGAGTTGAACATATACCCACTCAAATCTGGGCGGGAAATGTCTTGTCAGGAGGCAGAGTGTACAGAATTAGGACTGCGAGATATCAACACTAGGCTATTGGACAGGTACAGAGGATATCACATCTTTTCCTTAAATTATTATGGACAAATTGTAATGATCCTTGCAAATAACTTTATTTCTTAAAGCAGATTCTCCATTGTTTGGAAGCTTTCTGTTCAAATGTATAATTTGTTATAAAGAAACATTAACTACTTGACAGCTAAATATGTTTCCTTCTATTACATACTATGGGAAATTACAAGTATTAAAAAGTAATATTTATTGTTAACCTAATATTGTGATTCTTTTATATGACTATTCCACTCATACTTAAAATCAACTAATGACGTGCATAACAATTTAAAATTTCAACCAATGACAGCCTTCATTCATGAAAAATTTATCACATTTCATTATCACCTCCTCTGAATTTTAATTATCGGCTCCTTTGCTTTTTTTATGCTATAATCATGTTAGAGAATCTAGCTGTACTGTGCTACAGATGCACAACACTGACATAATTTGATGCAACATAGCTGCTATTCAAATGTCAAATATGGCTACCTTTCTCTCTTATCTAATGCTGAAATAAATTAAATAATTTGAAGAGTGAAACCTCAGAACACTGAATATAACAGGAAATATGTTTGGAATCAGTTTGACAAATTTTATGTTGAACAAAATTATAAATCAACAACAGACACTCCAGCTTCTGACATTGCCAATATCTTAAAAAATTGGAGCATCAGTATAAGAATCTTGTAGGCCCTGTATGGATGCTCTTTAACTGTCTTCAGCATCCTGTTTTACATTGGGCATGAATGACTGCTTGATTTTGCTTAGACCACTCTTTATCAGGCTTGAAGTTCTTTTATGTGATGTAAATCTATGACACAACACCACTGGCTTTGCTTCCTTTCCAAAGGAAGCTGTGCTAAGGATTTTTACACCTGAAAATATTCCATCACCTTCCACTGGGTTTGAACCTGCAGCCTCGGGAACCAGAGGCTAGCATGTTATTTCATGAAGGATAATGTGCTTTTGGTGATGGTGTTACTGAGTACTATACAAACAATATGATATTGGAAAAAGGAAAGGATTTACGTGGTACATATTATGATTATAATATGAGCAGTAGAACTCTCAGGGAAGCTTATTTTCATAATTTTCCAAATAGAGACAAATCTTTTAAAAGATACAGGATATCAAAAGAAAAATATACTTGTATGGTTATGAATGGAAAAAAGAATTTGAGTTCATTAAAACGTAGTGATAAACTTATATGGTTGGCAGGAGAGACTAGTATGAGTCTCCTGGATTTTCAGCTAAATACTTAACACAGTGCATTATGGATTTAAATTCCTATAAAAGGATTGATTTTTTAACTATGGTGAAAGCTGATTTGGAAAAGGCTGCTTATCACAACATAATGATTAGGCTAGCAGAACAAAAAATGGTAGAATTAAAGTTTTTCTTTCTCTGACAGAACTTAGAGGTGCAAGTTATTTGTTAAAACCTCATCCAGGCATTGAACAAGTTTAAATTTGATGTATGACATGTATCTAAAAGTGTAATGAAAAATATCGTAAGGGGGGGGGGGGGGTGGGAATAGGCAGAGCTGATAGCATGAAGAGTAATATTGATCACCAGTTTCATTAAAAAATTCTCAGCTACTTTTCAATATATAAGATATTGATTTAAATGACTAGAAAATGGGAAATAGAAATCTTATAAGCATGATGAGCTATTGGAAGAAAGTAAAATAAATAAATTAATTAATTAATAAAATGTGGATTAATGGTCAGAAGAAGATTATTTTGGATACAATGATATAAGTAGCAAAACATTTCTTATCATTATAGGGTTGACAGAAGTAGAGTTTTAAGTATAAATGTGTTAGATGCTTGTCGAGAGAGACAGAGCAGAGAAAGAATAAGTGTTCCTCTTTGATATTCAACCATGGCATAATGTTTCACAGATGATAATCCATAATATTGTGTATATTGCAGGACGTTTATTGTGTATGGAGAAACTGATTTGAAGTATATGACTGCAGCACGATTCCCACGCCTTCTATTAGTGACCATTAATGCTGGTCCGGAAGAGAATCAAGTAACATTTAATGCTCCAGAGTGTCAGCCCCTCACAATAACCATTCCCACGTCTGACACTCAGGACATATCCACTTGCACGTAAGTAGTTTAGCAATATTATCCTTAAGGTTGCTGTATTTTAAGATTAGGGCAACTAGATTCTCTTTACAGTAGGTAGCCTAAAAGGGTAATATTACACCAATCAAAAGTAACTTCTATGTATTAGACGCTGCAGTAAAACAATATACTTGATCTGTTATGAAGTAGGGTGAAAGAATTTGAGAGATACTTTGGGAAAGCTTGTTGTTGGACATACCATTATTTGTCCCTTTTTCTAGAAGATGTGGTCTTGGCCTCTTTTTTTGACCATTGGGACTTGTCTGGTCAATATTACATATTAAATCTCGTCAACTGATTGTTCTTTCACACTGTTAATATAAGAAAATGAAACTATTTTACATTAGATTCTTACACTATAGGTACTCAAGTATCTTTAGGTAATATTTAAAAAGAACTGTTATCAAAAGAATAGACCTGAGTGTCTTTTAATTCCAACAGTATTAATATTTTTGTTTCACAGTCTCTGTCAACTTTTATGAATATACCATAGTCTTTCAGGAAAAGATATTTGCTGTTTTAGACTATACTTGGGAGAGTGTAAGAAGGCTCTACAAAAATAAACAGATTCTTACTCTCTGATAATCAGACAGACCTGAAGGTCTTTGATAACCACTTAGATAAATCAAAGTAGTTTTAGAATACTGCAAGTCCCTCACCACACTGGCTACCCAAAATTTAATTCAGTTGAATTGGGTGCTAGAACATATGGAGGTTCTGAGAAATGAAAGAATAGATCAAGCTACTAAGAAGGAAACTGAGCAACCTTTTATTGGAGCTGAACCAGCACTGGGGTTATCATCAGGACTGGTTAAGCTGGCCATCAGGGATTGGTTACTCAAAGAAGATGAGAAATACAGGAATTCATCTGTAGGTTTCAGGCACTCCAAAGCTTTCATCCAGAGATTGGACAGTTCAGTGGCATTTGCTGGGATTGTGACTTGAGCTATCATTAGACCTACCAGATCTGGACAATAAGGGGTTGTTGATTAACCTTCCATTAGGCATGTGTCCTGGTAGAACACAGTTGGTCATGTGGTGCCTGGTAGACCTGCGCTATAATTTTCTGCTTATATGCTTGTATTTATTTTTTAAACTTCATTTTTTCTTCATTCTCATGTTTAGCTTAATTTAGCTTAAATATATACAGGTTTTATTAGCAGTATCTTACTAGATAGGTCAAAGATAGATAAAATGTAGCATGAATACAGTATACATTATAATGTGTGTACTACACTGCATAGAAAGATAATAAATTGTGATCTTCAGATATACAACTAGTAATTTGGAATTTACATGAAGTGGAATGTGAGCAAAAAAGTGGGTAAACCATTAAGAGAAACAAAGAATGGTCAGATTTCCTTAATAAAATTCACAGATTGGGGAAGTATAAGAATTGTATTAATCAATCTATTCAATACATTTCTATTTTCTTTAATCTTTTCGTTATGCAAATGGTCAACAATTTTTTTCTGATAGTTCAATGAATGGTCTGTCCGCTGAGTGTCAAAGGTTTTTAAAGCTGTAAAAGATTTTATATGCATTGTTGATTTCTTATGTTTATCCAAAGCTGTGATTAAATAAGCTAAATTTGCAAAACTCGCTGCGTTCCAGGGCATCTTCTCAGTTGCAAACAAGCATGGCCAGCAATAAAGTTTATTTAATTCACATGAACTACAAGCCATATACACTTATCATAATCGTTTATATTAAAACACCTTTTGTAAGTAACCTTATTGCTTTTGCTTCTGCTCACACTGCAAGTGCGGAAGAGCTGGAGAAGGCCTTCCCTGTTTTACTAACACTAATTTATCCTCGTATTTCAACTGCAGTTATGGTCATTTCACTAATTGTTTTACTATACATTGTTCATCTATTTCAAAATATTAGCACTAGTTGCTGTCTTGGTACATTGTACACCATGAAATAAACAATACTAATACAGCTGTTGAGGGCCGTAATAATTGTACAATTAAAAACACATTCTTTCTCGCTTTTAACTCTACGTACTATTGTTATGCAGCCAATCATGTTCACATGGCACATTTTGGAGACACTCATGTTAGTATAGCGACACAGAATTCTGAAGCCTTGGCTTGCTTATTTCTGCATTCTACCACCTCACCTGTCTCTTCCCATCTCGTAGTGAAGGCAGCAGCAGCAGCAGCAAGCATCTGAATCCCTATCCTCCCCTCTGTTCAATGGTAGGGAATGAGACATATTTCTTCCTATGGGCTAATTCTTCATGAGGGAAACTGGCTATTATTACAGTTATTATTAACATTACTTGTTAATTTCCAGTTTACTTTAGATATGGGCTTCAGTGATAGCTTTGATAGCACACAATATATGCCACTGGGACAGTTACAGATCATGAGAACTGCTAAACTGCTCTCGTGGGCAACAGGCTTTTCTATAGGACACTGTCCTCTTGGAGGGCACCTGAACAAGAAGGAGCAACAAGTGATCCTATCTATAGGTGGTGTCAACAGGCAGATAAGATAGCTGCCTATCCACTCTGAGACTGTTCACCCAAGAATTTTCATTTTAGGGAGTTAGTTTCCAAAGTTAGAAGAGCCTCAATCATCAAGGTCCTAAACCTGATTCACTTCATTATGAATGTCAGACTTCTGGATTGTTGACAAGACTGGGATGTATAATAGCTCTCAAAGATTGCAGTACAGGGCAGTGTTAACCTCTATTCATACAAAACTAAGCGTATCTAAACTATACTTCATAGCCCCTGAAACTTTTTTATTGAAATCTGTATGGCTAATATAATACAATTAAAAATTAAGTACTTTTGAGAAGTTGTTGTTGGTTTATAGATAATAACAATTAATCTGCAGTGACTGGTAATCCTAAACTTTGAATGCAAATTACTAAAACCAGACATATTGCAATGAGAAGCATATCTTGACAATGAAAGGAAAAAAATATTCTTGTTCTTAATAAACAAATTGATTTTACTGACAGGGTCTGGTGGAGTGAGGAGGTGAAGACTTTGGATTGTGGAGAGGAAGCAGCCATTTGGTTTTCCAAGTACCTTCTCTCAAAAGACAATGGTGCTCGTCTGGGGCATTATCCCCAGGAAAATGAACACTTCCGTCGTGATCTTTCCAAGATACGGCTCAGTGCTTTCCAGGAGCACTACAAGAAGCTACTTGACCATGATGTGGTAGGTTTCTTGTTTACTTAATTCATGTATTATTCTTGAAAACCAGTCTATTTTATCTTAACTAAAGTAAGAGAAATTTTGCAAACACTATTTTAAAGATAAAAGCCTTGTGTTATTTTTCAGTATCTCAGAAATCGCTCTAAGTGATTTTGTTTAAAATATTATGTTCATTATTTTAGAATTTTAATTCTTTATAAACTACCAGTTAAGTTATCTTCATTTTCACAGAATGTTATAAACCGAGAATTTATAAGAGGTACACCAAATGTTATTACAATAAAAATGTATTAAGATTTTCAATACGCATATATCATTCATCTGATATATGTATTTAAGGCATTAACCATTTCAAAATGTGGAAGGTTGTTTATGATCTCTGATAACGAATTGCAAATGTGATTACTGTATTTCTGCATGTACAGCAACATCAAGCATTTATGAAATAAAGAAACCAGTTCCTGTGTTCATATTTGTAGGATGTGTGTGGTTGTCGTTATGCCTAAGCAAATTGGACAATATTGGGAAGGCTACATTACTGCCCTTTCCAATGTATAGTATAATTTTTCTGCTGTTATTGAATCATGTCAGAAATGAAATTTTGTTTTGTCAAAGTATATTAGTTCAGTGTTGAATAAAAAGGGAAAGGATTGCATGGGATCAACTCCAAAAGAAACAAAACAGGCAAACCCACGACCTGCTACTAGATGCTCTCCAGGGATGATAAGGAAGATCAAGGCCCTCATCTCTGGCAGTAATCCAGCCGCATAACGGACCATTGCAAACAGATTGGGAATTTCCCTCAAAACTGTTAGCACCATTATAAACAAAGGTTTAAATATGGAGAAACATCACAAAGGTCAAGTTCATAAGTTGCTGCCATCTTTGAGCATCATGCCAACAGCAAAAAGCTCTATGAGAAGCACCTGGCAGGAGAAAATGGAAACTTGTGGTCACATTAGATCAGCCATATGTGTATCTTAGTGACTGCAGCAAACCAAGTGCAATTTACTACCGACCAAGGAATGGAAAAAAATTTTCAAAAATGGTATGCAGAATGCAGAGAAAGTTTCTCAAAGGGACTTATTATCATTGCTGGTTACTGCTACAATGGGTTACTGATATTTTTGTAGAGTTGCTAAAAAGGCCTAAATCAGGATGAAGTTTTCACCCCAATTTACCATACTGAAATCCTGGCTCTCTATGGGAGAGGTCGAAATAATGTCTGGGTGCACCAAGATAAGGTGTCCAGTCACATCTCTGTTTTAACTGTTGCATTTGTGCAAAAACTGGAGCACACTATCCCATTCAACAACATCCCAGTGGAATCTCCTGATGCCTCTCCAATGGATGTTTTGCCTTTGGTCTCTTGAAAAGGGCATTGGGAAGTAAGACACGCTTGAACAAGTGATGGTCTTTGGAAAGCCTGTAAAGAGGACTGGGAGCTTCTGGACATGACTGCACTCGCAAAGCCTTCTTCTTGAAAACTGAGGTGCAGAGCAATTGCTTGGATGAAGGGACAACTAATAGAGCATGATTGGTGGTGGGGACATGGCTTTTCATTAGGTAGGAACAAAGTCAAATGTTATCAGAGTGATGCAGTTTTTATCGAAGCATCGTTTCACTTCTGAGCGATGTGGCTCTTATTTCTCTCAGGGCGTGGTAACGGAGGAATGAAAAATCACACGATGTTTCTTCACCACAATGTATTATTTTATTAACACTTTTTCTCTATTTTACATTTAAATAAATCCTCTTAGCACCGTTTTAAATTATTTAAATCTTTCCACTTTTTCAAAAAGTGGAACAAAAGCTTGATGAAAGTCTGGTAAACGTTCTACAATGTTCACACATACCAAAACACGTCTTATCACCTTGGACACGTAGACGCTAGTGAAAAAAATGTTCAGCGTCACCTCACGTGACACTACCTCTCTCGTATACATCCGCATATGCATCCATCAAATAGTTCCCGTATTGTTAGGGAAGCGATCTTTAGCTATCCTGATTTCGCTTTTATTATTGAACACATATAATTCTAATATTTATACATATATATTAAAATTAAATATGGAAATATTTATGAAGTCTTTAAACAAACTTAGTTGTTGGTAACAATGAACATTAGTAACACGTTTTCGTCATTTAACCATCTCATACCAACATCAAAAAACAAATTACACTCTTAACAAATATTCACATAAATGACTTTCTTTTGGTGTCTTCTAATATTCTGTCTCAAGAGATAGGTAACAACTCTGTATTTACTACTGTTCATTAACATTTTTCCAAGTTTTATTTGTTATACTTGAAATTCCATGTGGGGATTCTTTTGTTTCTTGAAGTTTGTATAAATATCCACTTCTATCACAGCTAATCTATAGGGTTATCAACAAGTTCCTCCACACCGCCCTGGTACCTACCGCTCAAAATAACGTTGGTATCCTATTCATCTACATTACTTTTCAAGCATTACATACCTGAATCTATCAGATTTTTTATTTCATGGAACATTATAACCATATGCTCATGGTAGCCAGTACTGCCACCAGCATTTCCATCTCTATGGGAATCATAGTTACACAAAAGCTGTGGAGCGACTTCTTGATAACCCTGTATAATCTATGGGGAATGTAATGTGACTGTTCCACTTCAACTTTTATACATTTCTAGCTTTTGCATATGCATCTGTTTAGTTTATGTCTAAGTAATCATTTTCTGTCCTCAGGGAGCATATTCCTATTTGTCAGGATTCATGCTGCTAGCAGAGTCTTCCATTGAAGATTTGGCCTCTAGACTACCAGAGCGTCTACACAACCTCTCACCGAGGCGGTTTCGGGGTAACTTCTTAGCGCAGGAAACTGAGCCTTATGAGGAAGACACTTGGGATTGGGTACGCATTGGTGACCATGCCATTTTTCGCACCGTGAAGCCTTGCACCAGGTATGTAAGTTAAAGCTTCCATTCACATTACAAACCAAAGAAAAGATGATAAAGTAACAAGTTGTCAAAGAGTACACAAGCAGCTGCATATGTAGAGAGTGCATTTGTGGGAGATACCAGCTGGATCACTTAACAGGGTACATTAACTAAATAAAGGATTTGATGGGCCAGCATGAACAGTAAACAATGTTCTAAATATTTGTAGGATCAAAGGGCAAACAGGGGAATATGGGGACTAAACTACCCAGTCAGGACTTAATACTAAGTTAGTTGTGTTAGCTGTTAGACTATGAGAAGACGTAACTACAGAAAATGCTTTAGTGCTCTCACCTGTGACTTATCATATGTGTATAGTAAAATGTGTGGCGTGACCATTTGATCCATGTTGGCAACCAAGCTATGGAATGATAATTCTGAAAAAGAACACATTAAATACTGTCATCCACTAATATTCACCATTGGTTTAAAATTTATAGTATTTGTACTTACTTGTTTATTACAAGATATAATATAATATACTAAACTTGTAAGTATAAAGAAGTTACAGAAAACAAAATTGAGATTGCAGTGCTTCATTACTATGGTTTTGGATATTTAGTGGGGGACTTCAGACCTTACGTTGCATGTTCCTGTAAATACATGAGTAATATGTATCTGTGAACAGTATTTTGTACTTCAATAGATTCAGCTAAGAAATAGGTAAATATGTTGTGGCAGTATATAGGTAGCACCATAATCGTTTATAAGTGTTATAAAACTTTTGAAATGATTGTAAAGAAACAGATGAAACAACAAAATTGTTGCAAATTGTTCTTAAGAAAAATGTCATTTCTTAGTAACATTCATTTTCCTTTTCTCCAAATACACATATAAACCTCTTGTGTGCAGTTTCATTCATTCCTGCCCGTAACAAATGAAGTATATCCTCATATAGTTATCTTGCAAACTCTCTCTTTCTACTTTAAAATTATTCATTCTTTGTCCCTTATGTTGTATTCTATATATGCTTTTATTCATTTGATAATTTTTTATCTTCAATTAAAATTCCTTAATTACTAATTTAATTGCACTTCATTTTTCAGATGTACAATAACAACAGTAGATCCGGACACAGCAATCAGAGATCCACAGATGGAGCCACTGAAGACCCTTAGGTCGTAAGTACATTAATTTAATGTGGTAACTCTCTTTAAAATGGTAGTAACCCTATGAACATTTAGTGCAAATGCCAGGGCCAGTCAAAATCAAAAAGGAGTATGCTTTGTCAAAGTAACAACTGAGTACTGTTGTCCATACTCCAGTGTTACCACTTGTGCATTTCACTGCATTACGTTTGTTGCCTTTGCTAGTGTTCTCTTGCATTATCATACCAGCTTTAAAAGATTTGACTATTGCTCAAAGCCTACTGTATTCCCATATTCTTCTTGCACATACAAGGAAATAGGCAATAAGATAATTTCTGCAAATATTTATCTTGACTAACATGAAGAAGATACAGGAATAAGAGTTTGTTAAAATAGTCAATGCAAGAGTACAGAAAGTCATGTGAGTGCAACACCCAGGTTTTTTCTCATTTTAATGCTTATTTCTTTGCTGGACATTGTTGCTCTTCAGAGTTAACTTGAGAATGTAATGTTGTTGTCATCACCATAGCCATTATTATAATCATCACCATGTTATTGTTTTATATTTAGTGTAATTTTACTCTCCAATTAATCCTTTTTAAAATTGTTTATAATATAGTAAGTCATAGATCATATTCCTAGAACTATTATAAGATTGTATTATGTTTTGCGTAGGTATCGCAGAGTGACTCAACCAGGAGCTAGAGATGTTGAGGGACCCGACCCCATCATGGGAGTATATCTAGGACTACGTGTCCCTGGGATCATCAATGCAGGAGATGCCATCTATGTGGGCTATGACTAGCATGCAAGGAAATAGAAGAAAGTTATGGCACTACTAGGTTTGGGACAGATACTGGATTCTGTTCCACATTTATCATCTTCATAAAGAGTGGGGGAGATTGGCATATCTCAGGCTTATAAAGCCACTGAACTATGTTCAGTTTGGCTTTACAATTCAAGAAAAGTGCCTCAGGTATGGTAGGACAAGCAATCACTGAACTGTGTTTGGCATGATTGCTTTTAAACCGCTGTGTGAATGTATTTTGAATGTAACTCATTAAAAGGTGTGACATCCATTCTGAACTGTGTTCAGTTTGGTTCACACACATGGATACAGCTGTTGCTGAACTGTGTTCAGCACGGTTGCTTTTAAATCACTGTCTGAATGTGTTTTTCATTTAATTTATCAAGGGGAACACCATTCTGAACTGTGTTCAGTTTGGTTCATACACATGGATGCATCTATGGCTGAACTGTGTTCAGAATAGTTGGTGAGAAATAATTGTGTTAGTGTGTCTTTTATTTCACTTATTAGTAAGACAATTTCCATTCTGAACTGTGTTCAGTTTGGTTATGTCACATTTAAACTTGCTGTACAAATGAATATCATTTGTGCTGAACTGTGTTCAGTACGATTGATTTTTAAATCATTGTGTGAGGTATTTGACTTTTTTAGAACAGGCATTTTATTTGGAACTTTTGACTAAGAAAACCCTATGTATATAATGAAATTACTCAATCAGCAATAATCTCCATTCTGAACTGTGTTCAGTTTGTCTCTCACAATTTTAACAAATTCCATGTGTATGCCTAGACTTAAGCCATGTGAGTGAATGCTTTATTTATTAATCTGTATTACAGAGACCCCCTCCTGCCTGAACTGTGTTCAGGATGACTGAAAGCTCTCTGAAATAAGTACCTGAGTTAATTTAGCAACAAATGTGTATTATCTTAGTATTAGAAGCTGAAATTTGCAGGCTGAACTGTGTTCAGAAGGCAAAATGTTATTAATTCATTATAGATATTGATTCAAGCTTTAGTCAGCTTCAGCCACTGAACTAGGCTTGTTTTATATTGTACATCAGACATCAACTGCTGAACTGTGTTCAGCCCAGTATTAATAATGAAAACCAGCAATGTTTCATACTTCAGCCAATGAACTATGTTCATCTGATTGAAACCACTATACAAATAAAATTGCTTGTTAGTTATTGACGAATAAAATGCCACTGAACTGTGTTCAGCTTGGCTAATATACATTACTGAAAATGTATTAAATACTAAGACTGAAAGGTTTAGTTCATTTTGGATTTGGAAGTTTATACGGCACTGAACTGTGTTCAGGTTGTACATGTAAATGTAATGGAGATACCAGAACATTTTTCATATACCAATTTAATCTGTGATAGTGTCAACTGGTGAACTGTGTTCATTCAGTTGAGCAACATTTTTAATTTGATCTGGCCTACTGAACTGTGTTCAGATAGGTTGCCAGCACATGGAAGTGATAAAGGGTATTAAGATGTTCCTGAAGGTGTATTAACATATTCGTAATTATGGCAATGAAAACATGCTAGGCCTGAGTTTGAATTACCATGGTTTCACCCACATTCACTTCATCCACATGTTTTCATTTATTCATTAATGTTCATGTATTTATTTATGCATTTGTCTTTGATTCTCATTATATTGTTATATAATTAACAGTATTTTGAAAGAGAGATATTTTTGTGATCACTTCAAACTCTTAACAGGTTTATGAAAATATTTATAACAGAATTAAATATTTTACACTTATGATTTCCAACATAATTGAGAAGGAAAGTACAATAACAAAATATACATAATGTTTATTTTTTATTGGATTTTATGTTGATATAAAACCCTTAATAATTTTATCACTTCCCCATTATCCACTGAATATTCTCCTCTTCCCTATGTACCAAAAACACTTCATTACTGTTTACACTCAAAATTTTAAGCAACTTTTTGTACAGATATAAAAAGTATGATGGGTAAATGTGAGAGTAGTTGCCATTTTGATTTAAATCTTTTGTGCATGAGCTATCAAGTGTGGTACTGAGGATTATAACCTACAAAAATCTTTATATTTGCACTAAAATACACATCTTATGTCAGAGGTCTGCAAAATAGAATCTCTGTGATATTGTTAAGAATACTGTACTGCACAACAGCTTGTGGATTCAGAGGGAGGTGGAAGTAGATGAAGTGGCTTCGATATGCAATGCAGCACTGTAAATATCTATAGTGTAATAAGCAGATTATGATAAGTGAATTTATTTTACTAAACTAGTAAGATCTATGGAAATATCACAGCCACTGCCACCGCCACCGCCATCATATCTTCATCATGTCTTCATCATCATCATCTTCATAATCATCATCATGATCATCATTTTCATCATAATCATCTTCATCATCATGATCATATTCATCATAATCATCTTCATCATCATTTTCACCCTCTTCATCATTTTCATCATCTTCATCCTCTTCACCATCTTCATCATCATCATCATCATCATCATCATCATCATCATCATCCTCTTCATCCTCTTCATCTTCTTCATCTTCATCATCATCATCACCACCCATGGGCGTCGCGAAAGGCCGCGGCCCCCCCTTGGAAATTAATGAACTTAATGTGTAAAGAATAATTTCTATTTAGCGCAAATTTATATGGTTACCCGCAACAAATACTATAACTTTTGACAACAAAATAATGAATTAATATTATCTGATTGCAAAATTCTATCATTTGGCCCCCCCTGGAAAAAAGTCTGCCGACGTTTATGTCACCACCACCACCATCACCATCACTGTCATCGTCACCGTTGCCGCCACTTTCACCATCACCACCATCATTATCATCATCATCATCACCATCACCATCACCATCATCATCAAACTAATAATTATTATTAGCATCACATTAATAAACTACTAACCTGTGAGTTCTTAGTGATCTTTTATGCCACGTATAATGACATCTTACACTACTCTTGAAGGTCTCTGCTAAAACTTTCGAACAAAGAAGCATCTGACATTTTCCCCTTGAGGTGTAGCAGAAAATTGTTCTTCCCATTCTTCCTTTGTAGATATATATACATTTTCTTTAGTTGTTTACTGGTTTACAGATTGCCATTATATTCTTTGCTTTAGCAATGCACAGTCCTCACCTGATTGCTGTGTTCAGTCATTTGACTGGCATGTGCTGAGAGAGGAGGTAGTTCCATGATGATTTTTATAAATGTAAATGAACTGAACTGAACTACATCGACATTCTTCCCCTGAACTTACAGGGGCTGGCGTTTGCTAGGGTCACTTTGCAGATCACTACCTTATGTCGTATAACAAAAGTGTAACCCACAGTTCGCCGTCAGTTGTTTATTTTTGTGTGATATTTGATATTATCATATAGAATGGGCTACTTTGAGGTCAGATGTTCCAGTTTTAACATTCTTGTCTTTGTGAGTGTTTATTACTATTTTATGCAGGAGTGGTTAAACCAATTGCTATAACTTGATATAACATATATTAGTTTACATAGGTTCCAATCAGAAAATAAACTATATTATGGATTCTTAATTACTTGCCCCAGAAAAGGAAAGGTTCTAAAAATACATAATTAAAATTAAAAAAGTACATAATACATATTTTGCTTTTTAATTCACCTTTTTGAAAAATGATATATTATAAAAGTTTATAAGATAATTCTTCTGACAAGTTTTCTTATGCACAATATTTTATTAGCATCAGTATTTATAAAGTTGAACCAATTTTCCTCCATTTTTATTTGTATGTTATATAAGCCACTTACTAAAAGAAACTGTATTGTTCCAATGGCATGGCTAGTATAAGGAAAAGGCAGAAGTTTGTGTACTTTTAAATCTTTTCCCCATATTTTAATTTCTATTAGCATTCCAAATAAAGGAGTATTATTCCTCATTTTGAAAACATCACCTAAAATGTACATTGCACAAAGAAGAAAAGCCAGTTGTAGAGAAGACAACAGACGGTGAGGCAGAAAGAGAATTCAAGTTCAAATGGAAAGGAAGAGTGCAAAAAAGAAAGAAAGTGAAACAACAAGAGAAAGAGGGAGAGATAAAGAGAGACAGAGAGAGAACAAAATATAACTGTCTCTGCAGTTAAACCAATAATATGGGTAGAGCTAAGTGTTCTGCTAATATACGCTAAAATATTAAAAAGTAGAAAATTTTCCTCAGTAAAAGGATGCCATGAAAAGGAAAAAAATAACTATTTAATAGGAAATATTTATGTTATCGTACTTAAGGAAAAAATATCTTAAGATTCTTACTGTACATTTAAGATTAAGGGAAATCTTGTAGGATAATAATTTTCTCAGTATTATCAAGGTTCAATTGGATAATCCTACATTTAAACACAGAAATAAGACTTAAAATCCAATAAGTTAGGAGCCTTTCTCCAAACTGGTTGTAGCTTCTATGATGGCAACATTAAAAAATATCTGACGTGTTGCACTCACATGACTTTCTCTACCCTTGTACTAACCATTCTTATAAACTCTTATTCCTATATCTTCTTTGTGTTAGTTGAGATAAGCATTTGTAGAAATTATCTTATTGCTTACTGAATTTAATAGAGCTAGCAGAACCTGTGTCACTGTCTTTAGAAGAGGGTGGTTATTCCCATTAAGAACTTTCTAACATACAAACTTATTTGTGAAATATTCACTGTTGTGCATTTCATTTTGCAATTATTCAGCAATACACTTTGAAATGCTGTTCTTCTCTTTCCCTTGTTTTAAATGGTTGAAGCTTGCCTTAAGCTCCTGTATGTGCCTTTAGTTTAGAACAAGATGGGTATTAAATTAATGTCTGGTAAATAATTTTAATGAGTAGAGAAAGTTATTTGATAGCAAAATATAAGATTTTTTTTTTGCCTTATGTGGTGCATAGTTAGAAAAAAATTTCCATAGAGTAAAATAAAATAATGTAAAAATGTTATCCAGAAGAAATAAAAGAAAAAAGAATCTGATGTGTTACATTCACATGACTTTCTCTACTCTTGTACTAACAATTCTTACTAACTCTTATTCCTCTATTATCTTCTTCATGTTAGTCGAGATAATCATTTGCAGAAATTATCTTATTGCTAATGCTTCTTGCAGGTACAACAGTAACATGGAAATACAGTAGGCTTTGAGCAATAGTCAAAACTATTAAAGCAGGTCGCTATGAGGAAGTTCCATTCTCTTCGCATGACTAAGAGATAAAAAAGTGAATAAAAACCTTCCATTTGAGAAAAGTTTGAGCACAAACTCACAAAAATAACAAGGAATATCTCCAAAATGGTTCACTGCACAAAAAAATGCATTTGCACCTAACTTGCTTGTTTTAACGAGATCTACATTTTTTGTGCAGTAAGATTTGGTCTATGTGGTACAGTTTATCAATTATGCAAAAGTCATCAAGAGTAAGCTGGACTTCATGGGCTATAGCCAGAAAATTCAAAATGTAGTTTCATTTGCCATAAAAATATCTTACACATATAGCATTTTAATCAAAAACATTAGAGCTATTTTTGGGAAAATTGAAATTTTCCATCTAAAGGGTAGTTTATGATAGAGGAATTTTTTCAAAGTCTTTGTCACATCCCTGAAAGATATTAAACTTAAATACCAACCTTGGTTTTTAACCAAATTTTCGTTTTCTGAGTTATACTTTTCACAGACAGACACACACAGGAACCTTTTTCTAAAACTGCTTTTTTTGGATTCAGGAGGCCTCAAAGCATGTTTTTGGTGAAATCTCGATATCAAAATTTTGGATCAATACTTCCCCTGCCTTCTAGTAGTAGAGAAATTAAAAAAAAAAAAAAAGGAAAACAAACAAACAAACTGAAGAAAGCATATAGAAGAAAGGTATATAAGTGTATGAGAGGTAGTACTGGTACTGAAAAATTCAATGTCACAGCTGGGGCATTGAATTTTTTAGTTCCAGTTCTACCTCTCAAACATTGCCCACACACGGCTTGTGTGTTTATAAAACACCAACAGTAAGTTTGTTGGCATAAATAATAAGTGTATAGGTGTAATTATCAAATTATGATAACATTACAGCACAGAATAAATAGGCTGTCTCTTTTTCCACAGTTGTAATATTTAATAAAGTCATGTTATCTCTCAAATGATATGTCTCTTATCTGACTTGTGTGGTTAATGAGGAGTGTGCTGATATCGAAGCCACTTGATAGAACAATGCATACAGTGAGAGCTGTTGTCAACACACATCAGAGAAAATACACACGTTATTAATGTTGTTCGTGATAAGGTGAGCAAAGCTAAGGTTATCAATATCTTTAGTGCTGACACTGTCTAGGTTACGTACAGGTAATTGTAGAAAGTTGAAAAAAGCTACAAAATATTGCTGTTGCAAGGATTCAAACCAAAAAGGTTTGCAATGTAAGTTTTCTAATCTTAGATATACTTTCTTTCAAAATATACTAATAATAATCCTTTATTGTAAGTTAACTTACTTTACAATAAATATCCCCAAACATTTTGACTGTTTTGTGTGCTGTACAGCCATGGAAAAAAATAATTGCAGAAAATGAAAAGCAGAATATTTCCCACATCCTTTTGCAACATGGTTTATACAAGTCGATATTTCCAAAATGCAGCTGAATTTATCAATATTCTGTGTTTCATGTTACCATCTGTTGGACACACAATAGGCTATATCTTGAATCACCACTCACTGCATGTTGGAAATATTGACTTGTGTAAACTGCACTGCTGTTCTAATGTACTCAATCATTTCTTCTATGGCTGTATCAAGGCACAGGCTTAAACAGATATCTGCTCTGATAAAAATATTTGTTTTTGAACGAAGAGTTGAATGAATTTACTCACCTTTCTTTTGTTTATTCAATTTTTTTATGGTTAAAGCATATTACCACCTTTATTTTGTTATTTGAGAAGCATTGAATCAAAAAGCGCTAAGTGATAATAGGAAAGTTTTCAGGACAGAGGAAAAGCTGATGTCTCCTGAACTTAGCAGCACATTTTAAAGGTCTTCATACCTTACTTTAATGCATATGCTACTTTCTTAAATAAGTACTGTCAACATTAAGAGTATTTATGGTTTAATATCACATTTATAATCAAAAGTGTTTTGCAATTAGTGCATTTTGAACCAATTATACTAAAAATACTTAGAGAAAATAGCAAAAAAGCTATGTTTATTAATATTTTAATAAATAGTTATAATTTCATTTATAATGGAATAGGTACTTGTTTTGTGCATTTTTTCTGAAAAATAAATGAATCTTCAAATTTTGTCACTTTGATCGACATTTATGCCAATATTTCTTTCAACAAGCACAATTGAATTTGTGTATTTAAATAATGACCATTTCTTATTCTAAACAGTAACATTATTCTTCATTCTTGTTTGTTTCTTTGTTTGGTCCCATTGTAAGCAAAGATAAGGATCATTGAATATGTCATAATGGGACACAGCATGACTAATTTTATATACCCACCATCAAGAATGCTCTTTTATTCCCTCCATCTTGCATTATGTAGGAAAAGCAGAAGATCTGTAATCCACCCACTTTTCAATACACAATATGCATTACACTAGGTCAACAATAATGAATAAGTATAAATCAGTAACCCATGCAATCTACCATAGGTATTGAATAGTTACCTGTTGAATGAGTTATTAAAGAATTGCTATAGTATATGGTGAGTGAGTATATAAGAATGACTTTAAATCATTCTTGAATATTTTATGTTGATCAGGATTGCCTAATAGCTTTAGGTAACAAGGAAGGTTAGTATACATTTTTTATTGCAGAACAGTAATATTCTTTTGGGAACAGTTTTAAAGTATTTGCCAGTCTATACAATCATCTGCATGTCTCGTATTGTGGCCATGCACAAAATATATATTTTTTATGATGTGGACCTTGGTGCTACATGGCTAAGTTCTTTAGATAAAGCTACTAAATTTGTAGGTTGCTGTTGGTATTTTCGAATATCGTCAAAAGCGAGATGACATTCACCTATCGTCGTCAACGGCTGCAGTTGTGCCCACCAGTATCCGGCACCACTTCCCTCGTACATCCTCCCGCACAAGGCGCGCAGCGTCCCCTTCGTCCGGCGTTCCTTGCACGTCTTCCACCTGTACGTCCACTTGGTGTGGAAAGCCTCTCATCGGATGCCACATCCCCAGCTCACACTACTGGAAGATTTCTGTGGTCGTCCTCGTGCTGTTCTTCTATCGCCGGATGCTCCTGGTCTTGGAAGTCGGGGTAGCAGTTACCTTGGCCGCCTCCTTCCTCAGCGCATTGTGGATGACCTTGTAGTCGGCGGGCATTAGACGCTGACGTATATCGGCATCACGCATCCCCTCGACGGAGTAGATAGCTTCTCGGAACACATACTCTGTCGGCAGGTTCACTATAGTCTCATTCACCAGAGACTTGTTCACCAGCTGTTAAATGGCCAGGTCGAACTCCTACAGCTTCTCCCCTAGCTCTTGTAGCCGTGACCTGAGCTGACCACGGTAGACTGCGGCCAGACGATGGTTTTTGAGAGCTACCCAGATGTCTGTGGACATCACCGACGTGGAATCGTGTTCAATATTTTCGTCGCCCTTCCTGGAGGCTTCTGTGCG
Source organism: Tenodera sinensis (assembly GCA_030765045.1). Classification (NCBI taxonomy): domain Eukaryota; kingdom Metazoa; phylum Arthropoda; class Insecta; order Mantodea; family Mantidae; genus Tenodera; species Tenodera sinensis. The sequence goes on from CM060972.1 coordinate 61,769,903, forward strand.
GCTTCTGCTGACCATCGGTTGTGGGTGGCGGCGGGGGTGAATTGCCCGTGGAGGACTTCAAAGGTTGGCACTTGGGTGGCTTGACACTCGCGGGTGTGTCACGTCTTGGCACCTCGATCTTCAAGTTCTTAGGTTTCTCGCCAAACATTTGTTCCACACTGGGGTTTAGTTCCTTGGTGCTGGCGTCAGATCTACCTTGCCCAACGTTCTCCTTAAGTTGTTCTCCGAAGTCCTTCAAGGCGTTAACGCGTTGGCCGAGGTCGTTCACGTCTTTCCCCAGCCGATTAGTTCGTTCGACAATTTTTGCCGCTAGCTTCGTCTTTATCTTTTCCATTCCGAACTTTATTTCCGTCTTTATTTCTTTCATCACGGAGCTCGGAAGTTATTTCACTTCCCCTCTTGTTCATTTCGGATTTCACTTCTTCCGTTCCGGAGTTTCCGTTTTTCATTTCGACTTCTATTACTTTCTCTACTGATAAGTAGAAAGAAGTATTGTATTCCACCCAAAAATTCGATGTCGATTTCACCGCAAATATGTGTTCTGAGACCCCCTGAATAAAAAATTAAAAAAAAAAAAAAAATAAATAAATAAAAATAAAAAAAAAATTAAATAAAAAACAAAAAATAAAAAAAAAAAACAAAACAAGAAGAAGCAGCATGTTTAGAAAAGATCCGCGCACGAGCGCACGTGTGTGCGTCAGTCTGTGAATCTGTCAGTCTGTGGACAGCATAAAGAAAAGTCGGTTAAAAACCAAAGTTGATATTTAAGCTTAATGTCTTTCAAGGTTGTGACACGAAGATTTTGAAGAAAATAGCCCAACTCTAAACTACACTTTACATGGAAAGTTTTTCGAAAATTTTGATTTTCCTGAAAATGGCTCGAACGATTTTAATTAAAATGTTATATATTTAAAGATATTTGCATGACAAATGTATATTTGAATTTTCTGGCTATAGCCTATTTAGTCCTGTTTACTCTGGATGACTTTTGAATAACTCGTAAAGTGTAAGAGACAGACAAATTCTTAATGTACAAAAATGTAGATCTCACTAAAACACAATTTATGTCTAAATTAATTCTTTTATACAGTGAATCATTTTGGAGATATTCCTTGTTATTTGTGTCAGATTCGGAAAACTTGAAACGTTCGTGAAATGGAACATCGTTGTTCATTTTTACTTTTTCTGCTGGTAAGTAGGGGAAGTATGGTATTCCACCCAAAAAATAGATGTTGAGATTTCACCGGAAATACATGTTTTGAGACACACTTAATACAAAAAAAGAATTTTAGAAAAAGGTCCGTGTGTGTCTGTGTCTGTCAGTCTGTGGACAGCCTAACTCAAAAACGAAAAGTCGGTTAAAAACCAAAGTTGGTATTTAAGTTTAATGTCTTTCAAGGATGCGACACGAAGATTTTAAAGAAAATAGCCCCTATCGTAAACTACCCTTTACATGGAACATTTTTCGAAATTTTTGATTTTATTGAAAATGGCTCCAAGGATTTTGATTAAAATGTCATATGTTTGAGATATTTTTATGACAAATGAAATGTATATTTTGAATTTTCTGGCTATAGCCCCTGTAGTCGTACTTACTCTGGACGACTTTTGCATGCCTGGTAAATCGTTAGAGATAGACCAAATTATACTATACAAAAAATGTAGATCTTGCTAAAATACATAATTTATGTCTGAATAAATTTTCTTGTAGAGTGAACCGTTTCGGAGATATTCCTTGTTATGTGTGTGAGTTTCGGAAAACTTAAAACTTTAGTGAAATGGAACATCGTTGTTCATTTTTTATATGTTAAGTGTGCAAAGAGAACGGAATTTCAAAGCTTTAAAAGATTTGACTATCGCACAAAGCCTATGGTATTCCAACATTCCCCTTGCACCTACAAGGAAATAAGCAATAAGATAATTTGTACAAATGTTTATCTTAACACGTAGAAGATATAGGAATAAGAGTTTGTAAGAATGGTTAGGACAAGAGTAGAGAAAGTCATGTGAGTGCAACACACCTGGTTTTTTTGTCTCCATCTGAAGCATTTCGGATTTCTTTTCTGGCATACTAGCCAGGAGTTTCTCAAGTATTGCCTCCATCGTGGTTTTGGAGTCTCGCTCCTGACACCAGTGTGACAATTAATGACAAGTCCAGTGAGTTTTTTATTTCACTTTATTTTTTTCTGAAACTACTACCACAACTCATAATTCGTGACCTCGCAACTCGCAGCTGTTCTGTTGCATTGTAACACTTAATCCTCCTTTGCACGCGGCCGCCACGAGAATATTTGCATAAGTGAAAAATTAATCTTCAATTTACTGGGAATAGCTTGTAAAGTACTCTTCATTCAGAAGGAATTTTGTATTTGTCTCGTAAATCTTAAGCGATAGACGAAAACGTACTACAGTACTTAGATATATAAAGCTACAAGCATACACTGCATTTAAAATAATTTTTCTGGGCATAAGCCACTTCCGGCATATCCGTTATTTGTTTGAAGCTTTCAACATTATGCCATTTTTAAAGTACCATCGCTATACTATCGTTATTCAATTGTTTGCAGCGATATAATAAAAATAATATGATTTCAAAGCTAGGATTAAGTGGCCCACTTTTAAACAAATGCCTATGGATTCCGTTTCCATAAACCTTCTTGTATACTATATAAGTATGAAGGTAGGAAAATGAATTCCAAACTATCAGAATAGCTTATCGAAGTTATATAAGAATAAATGTGGGTAGACAAAATATGCGAGCATAACACATAAGACTTTCTGTATCTCATCTTCCTCTCAAATGTGTTGTTTTTCATTCCCTTTGATTTTGTCATCTCCATTATTCTCCATATTACTCTTTTCTTCTGCTTGTTCATGTCCTACTTTGTTTCTTTGTTTCCTTCCTTCCCTAATTTCCTTCGTTTTACTCTTTTACATTGTATGTTAACTGTTTTCCTCGTCTCTTCTTATCTGCTACATTTTTCCTCTCATTTGCTCCTCCTCCGTCTTCTGTTTACCTCCGTCCGCCTACTTCGTTTTTATTGCATTCTTCTTCTTCTTCTTCTTCTTCTTCTTCTTCTTCTTCTTCTTCTTCTTCTTCTTCTTCTTCCTCCTCCTCCTCTTCCTCCTCCTCCTCCTCTTCCTCATCCTCTTCCTCTGCCTCCTCTTCTTCTTCTTCTTCTTCTTCTTCTTCTTCTTCTTCTTTTCCTTCTAAAAGTTCTTCAGTTTTGCTTTTCTCTCCTTTCTCTGCCTTTATTTTCTGAACTAGAAAGTAAACTAAGTATTGTAATCCACCCAAGCATTTGATATAGAGATTTCGCTGCAAATACATGGTTTTATATTTAAACACACAAAAAAAAAAAATGGTTTTAGTAAAATCTATAGGCATGCATATTTTTAAAGTAGCGTTTGACGTCCGTTATTATTGCTTACGGTACCACTGGTGATACATAAAATTGAATCATATTTTTGGAAAGCAATATTCTAGGCCAAGGTTTTTGGCACCTCTCTGACATTTGCCGGTTATGAAGAATAAAACAAACTTGAAGAAACCTCATTCAGGGAGGAGGGTTCTGTATGATAATTAAAAAATTCCGGAATCACAGCAAAGTACAACTTTTTTATTAATGACCAAAAGTTTTCCATTTTAAAGCAAAATAAGAAAAGATTCCTTTGAGAACTTATGAACATATTTAAATTCATTTCCACACATTTCATTGATTTTTCTCGAAAACAGCTCTAACGATTTTGATTGAAACGTCATATATTTAAGATATTTTTATGGCAAACGAAATGTATACTTCGAATTTTCTGGCTATAGCCCATGTAGTCCTATTTACTCTTGATGACTTTTGCATAACTGCTAAACCGTAAGAGATAGAGAAAATCTTACTGCACAAAAATGTGGATCTCATTAAAACACAGAAATTTATATCCAAATGATTTTTGTTTGTGGAGTGAGCCATTTCGTATATATTCTTTGTTTTTTTTTTGTTTTTTTTTTTTTTTTTTTTTTTTTGTGAGTTCTGTAGTACTTAAACTTTTCTCAAATGAAAGGTCGTTATTCACTTTTTTATTTGTTTGGCCGGGCAAAGAGAACGGAATTTTAAAGCTTTAAAGGATTTGACTATAGCTCAAAGTCAAGTATCTATAAGAAAGTCAGCAGTAATATAATTTCTGCAAATGTTTATCTCACTAACACGAAGAAGATAGAGGACTAAGAGTTGTAAGAGTAGTTAGTACAAGAGTAGAGAAAGTTATGTGAGTGTAACACACCATATTTTTATAGAATTTAATATTTTGTGGGCAAATCTTTGCGACATCGTATTTAAATTCATATGTTATTTGTGAAATAGTGCAGATAAATATCATTCGACTGTCTGACCTTCCCTTCCTTCGGTTAGGTCAGGCGTCTTATGATATCACTAGTGATAAAAATCCTTTAGTAAGTATAATAAAAATGCTGAAGTTCAGTACTGATGCTCTTTTAAGACAACACGGCATATAGCTTCTGAAAAGAGACATAATACAGCACGTGCGGTGTGTTATCCCAGGTTTCATCACAAAGCAAACAGCCGATAATTATCGTATAATCAGACCAAGTACTTAGATACGTATGTCAGTGATCTTTGTTTGACAGTGACTCATGCCCTCCAGAGAGCGGGAAATGCAGTCATGCTGATGAATTTTACTCGCCTCTGCGTGCAAGCCAAATTATTTTTTCACAGCCGCTGAGCTTTTAGAACCAGCCGAACCATGTAGAAAGGGTGTGTTTGTGGAGGGGGGGGGGGTCTGTTCCCGGATGTAGCCGCGCCAAACTCAGCATGACGAAACCGCACCACTTTTCCCGAATGTTAATTTAAAAGCAAGGTATTTACAAAACATGACTTCGGTTTGTATCCTTTGTGGTTTCAAACTACGTACTTAGGTTTCAAATTGTAACTTCTAGCACAAAATTAAGGGCCCTTAATTATTACTTTACCGCCATCTGCACATAGTACGAGGGTGATCCAAGAAGTGCAACCGTTTGGCCTTAATAAATTAAGAAAACAAAAAACAAATAAAAATGTCACTGACAAAATTGAAGCTTACTTTATTTCTTCACATAATCATCTGTGTGTGTGTGGGGGGGGGGGGGGACATATCGACCTACCGCGACCCCGACATGGGTCCTTTGCGAGCTACCATCATCCCAGGGGAAGGGATGAGGCGAAGTGACACCGGAGGCTTGTCAGAGAGGGAAGCCATCGAAGCCCAGAGACGCACAGAAGTCCCTAACAGTTACAGATATTGACACTTGGCGTACAGCCAAAGTGTTTCCCGTACCGAGGAAGAAGGCGACGAGGCGACATTAGCGACCCGGGTGGCAACTTCTAGGACTAGTCGTCATAGAAGTTGCCGCCCGGGGAAGGGTTCCAGAGCGTAAGCATCTGTGCCATCTGTGCACATTTGTCGGAATGTACCGTGCTACCAACCAAAGCTGAAAGATGACAAGGGGGGGGGATGAGAAGTGAATAGAAAGGAATCTGTGGAGAAGAGAATCTACCCCAGCATTCGCCTAAGTGACATGGGGAAACCACGGAAAAAACCAAGTCAGAGTGATCGGTCGATGCTGATCGAAGCCAGGACCTCCCGAATGCAAGTCGTACATGTTGCCGCGGCGCCACCGCGCTAGGTAATCATCTGTTATTTAAGAATTTCTCATATTGCCTACGAGGTTTAAAATTCCCATGTTGTCGGCTACCAAAATTTCCATGAAGCCAAGATGTGGACGTAGATTTACCAAGTAAAAGACGAGGGTTTTTTTTTTTTTTTTTTTTTAGGGAGGGGGGTGGGAAATGTTATAACTCATTGCCTGTGTTGTTAATTTGATTCTTGAAATCATCTGTGATGATGATGATAATCATGATGATGATGATGATGAATGACGGAGTCGGGGTCGTGTATCATTATGTACATATATTGTTGAATGTTCAACATCACTTCCGCACGTTTAATTCATAATTGTATACATGTTTGACAGTAAACTTCTACGTTTTGAACTTCCGAACATTCAAAATCAAATAACACCACAAAGTCGGCGGGACGTTGTATCATGCAATTCATTTTGAACAATCACAGAATGCTCAATAACAGTTATTTTTTCGACTGACACTTTCACAAAAACCGAGAAAAATGTCGAGGAAGCATTTCATCTTGTATTATAACCCGATAGCGATCTGAGCAACGGGAATGCGCAAACGGTCGTTATTTTCTGGATCACCCTCACAGTATCCCATTCCATTTAAAAAAATGACATCCATATTTCACCAAAAATGAGCGTTTTGAGATCTTTTGAACACTCCCCCAAAATTAGTAAAATATTCTTGTGTGTGTGAACAATATAGTATCTCAAAAATGAAAATAATATATAAGTTCAACACCTACAAGTGTGTTCAGGAACACTTTAAAGAACATTTCCTCATCCCCGAACTGCCCTTACATGGAACATGTTTGGTTATTGTTAATGTTCTCAACATTTTTTCTAATGATTGTATTAATACCTCAAGTCTAAAACACTTGAACGATTAATAAAATTTATAGCTTGATTTTTGTGTGAAATCTTTTAATAGATGATTCACAGTGCTATTTTTTATTTAATTATTTGCAGGAAATGAAGACACAGAGCTATCCCCTAGCTCTCCTGGTAGTGGGCGTCACTGTAGTAGCTGCCACATTCTGGTGGCGAAAGCGACGTCGAGGAGCCCCACCCAAGAAGTGGCGTCATGTGGGCGATCTGGCTGAGATAACCCTATACCCACTCAAGTCGGGACGTGCAATAGACCTCCAGGAGGCATGCTGCACTTCATTAGGCCTACGGACAACACAGGGCGCTGATGATACACTAACGGACCTCCATGATAGGTTTATCAACTTCTTTCATTCTTCTGTTTCAGTATTTCTCCTTCTGCTACGCTTATATTTTCTATACTTACCTATAGTAAGTAGATGAAATATTTCATCAAAAAAATTCGATAGCGACACTTTTCCGTTTTGAGATTACCTGAATATTAATATTTATTCCAACAATTCTAATTACAGAAATATAATACAGTTGCCTTAGCTACTGAAAGCCAGCAGCTTTATTGGTACAAGTGCTATGCTAATTTGCGTACATACGTGGTTGCCTGATATTGACCCTAGCCATTCATCAGACAATACACAGAACCATAACAAGTACACGATTTCCAAAAACCTCACCCTCTAAACTGTCCTGTCCACTAACCACTTTCATTTCTTTCTTACATTACATTAAATTTTTCCAGCACTTTTTAGTTCCAGTTGGCCTTTGGACATTTTTCTTGCTGTTAACTCTTTCCTTCTAACCGTTTTCTACAAATCAGTTGTTTCCTCCAATAGTCTGTACTTGAACATTTTAATAATAAATTAATTTTATTTTCCTAACATTACATATTGGGCATATTCTCTTCGCCACATTCATCCTTACATTTCTCAGTTTCCATATTCCCAATCCAATCCTTTCTGTTTTGTTCTTTTCACAAACCTTAAGGTGTAACTCTCTCCCTAATTCATTTTTCCATTTCTTGTACAAACTGACTTTTTGTCTCGTATTTGACCATAAAGTTTGCCCATCCATATCTTCTAGCCTTTATCTTATTATTTTCCATACTCTTTCTTTCTTTTCTTTACCTGATTATCCTTCCGTTATGTAGTACTTACACCCACTGGGGATTACATGCCAGTGCCTAGGGTCAGACGTCTGTCGGGGAGCAGAAGAACCAATGGACCGGACAGAGTGAAGAGCTGCGAGTGGGTGGTCAGCCAAGCACCAGGTATGATAGTGACGAAGAGGATGATATGTTAAATTCAGGTGAAGTAGGTGATTGGAAAGGTGATAATGGAGCAATTGGTGGAATGAATGGCGGGGGAAACCGGAGAACCTGAAGAAAACTCGTCCTGACACCACTTCGTCCACCATGAATACCACATACGGGTCCCTGGGATCGAACCCGGACCGCCTAGGTAGTAGACGAACACCCTAACCGTCCGGCCACGGCGCCACCGTTTTCCAAACTCCCTTTACTAATTTGTATCCTGGGGACAACATATCCCCTAGTCCATTTATCATTAACAGATTTTTATGTAAGGTGGCGTCGTGGTCGAACGCTTAAACTTCGCCTATCACCAAGGCGACCCGGTTCGATCCCAGGGGCCCGCATGTGGTATTCGTGGTGGAAGAAGCGGCGTTTACTCCGGACTTTACAGGCCACTCATTTGAGCAATAATTGCTCCATAATCACCTTTCCAATCATCCATTTCACCTACATCTCATATCGTCCTCTTCCTCACGCTCATACTTGGTGCTTGGTTGACTACCCCCTTCCAGGTCTCCACTCTGTCCGGTCCATACGTTGGTCTGCTCCCCAGGAGGCATCTGAGGCCTAGGAGGTGTAAGTCCTTCATACGGGGAGGTTAATCACAAGGAGGAGGAGGAGAAGAAGATTATTTTTATGTAGAACTGCAACGGTGCAGGAACCATTTCGTGTTATGAATAGTACACACTATACAAACTTCAGAATACGATTAACTTGAAGTATCTCTCCCGTCGGTATTCAAGTTTAGCTGTTTGGTCATAATTCTTTAAACATCAAGTGCAAGATTAAATATCGGAAAATCTCAGCGTTGTTCATCATTCACGTGCTTACTTGACGACGACCTAATCCGCTTGTAGACTGTGAAAGCATAACCTGTGACTTTGCCTTTGTTGTTCCTTCCCCCATTTCTGCATTACTGAGATATGTATACACTGTTTATGTAGGTGACCATATCCTATGGTTTTTAACAGATTCCTGGCGGTGTACAACGGAAACAATCGGGAATACTCGTATTCGCTCGTGTATCCCAAGTTGCGTTTAATCAGCGTCACTTCCGGAGGAAATGGGGTGGTTTTCCTGAACGCACCGGGAATGTCCCAGCTTGAAGTCACCCTTCCTGAGAAGAAGGACTCTATAGACTGCAAGTAAGCTATAAAACTCTTCAGTTGGATTATATTGTGGGAGATAGGGTAATGTTTGATGCAGGTTTCTTTTGCCAGCTTTGTGTTCGATCACAAGGTGTTTTTGGCGGATTGTGGAGATGAAGCTGGCCTGTGGGTCAGCCGCTTTCTTGGCAGAGATGACAATCAGCTAAGACTAGGTTACCACAGTCCAGGTCATATGGCACAGAGACGTAAAGTAAACCAAAAATTCTGGACAGCATTCAGCAAGCATTATACCAACCTCAAGGAGGAATACATGGTAAGTACCCAATCATTGTATTTAATTTATACAGAAGATTCGTGTGTACCATGGGGATAATCTCGGAAACCATTCAACCGATTGTAATAATCAGGCAGCGAAATTTGGGCACCGATGAAAAGGGTTAAATGTAACTATACCACAGATACGGATTTGTTACTGCACGTGGGTTGTTCATGGTCAACAGTGCAGAACGAGCGGCAAGTCAAAACAACCTGACATGAATGTGATGCAACACTCGGCGCACTATCACGATTCAAAATGTTTCAAAAATAAAGACAATAATTGTCATGGCGCACTTATTTAGCTTGAATATTTCGTTCACCCAGAGAAATACTTTATATGTACAATTATTTGATGAATAATGAATATACATTTTATATTCTTAAAGGTATGTAAGTATATTTTCAAATAAAATTCTTCTATTTTATGTGACAAACTTATACTCTTTTATATCCATAGTATTCATTACAGAAATGCGAGATGCTTGCTGTGAATACAGTGTTCATTGAATTAAGCCTTTTTATTGGCACATTTCTTCTTCATGGTATGCTTTTATGGTTGCACAATCAGCAGTACGTGCATTACTATATATCTTCTAAACATTTGAGAAGTAAATCACTTAAATACGTTTGTATTGTGAAAAAGTGCACATGATGTTTTGGAGGCAAAGCGTAAATATTTATGCAATTCATGTAATTTGTTCTTCTCAGGTATACTGTTTCTTTCAACTGATGCTTGATTGCACACAATTTGCGATAAGTATCCTCTATTTTTATGTAGAACTGCAACGGGTCAGGATCCACTCTCGTAAACAAGGCTAAGATACCTACTCCAGAACGCAGTTAACCTGAAGTCATCCGCCTCCCTCCCGTCGATGTCCAAGTTCCGCTATCTGTTATTAGTTTCGTGCAAGTGACCTCGACGTATGTTATAGCGAGGCTGTCCGCACTACTTTACCCCTCAGAACAACCTAACCTGGAAACAAAACACCTATGGCTCGAGTGTGCCACGCGTACTGGGAGCTACTAGTCAACCTGAACACATACCAGCTACTCTTAAAATTATTAACCTGCAGGCGGCGCCGTGACCGAGTGGTTAGACGGCTCACCTCTCACCAAGGCGACCCGGGTTTGATCGCATGGAACCTTCTGTGGGACTTGTGCTGGACAAAGCGGCAACTGGGCTGGTTTTCTCTGCGTTCTCCGGTTTCCCCCGGCATTCATTCCACCAACTACTCCATCGTCACCTTTCCTTTCATTCATTTCGCCCTTATTTTATATCATCTCCTTCCTCACTTTCATATCAGGCTCCTGCCCTCTCTGATTCGAAGGTTGCCTGCTCCTCAACAGGCATCTGATCTCAGGCGTCTACTTGTAAGTCCTACACACGAGGAGAGTAAAAATAGGAACAAGATTAGTCTGCAGATAAAGTAAATATTGATGTAATTTTGTTCATTACATTATCCGGAAATACCAATACAAATATAGGCACTTATACCTCTAATACCTGTATGTTTCATTCATATGACTTTCTCCAGTGTCTTCTATCCTATTCTTTTCTATTATACTCTATTTAGTTCTATTCTATAGTGCCCTTTCTACAAACTATTTTACAAAACTTTATTTTTCCATCTGCTTCATTTACATTCAGAAAAATATTTGCAGATACGATTTCATTATCATTTGGTTTTAATATTAAGGGTAATAAGGGCGAGTTTCTTTAAAATGTTTCTCACCCACAGTGGAAGACATTGAACTTAAATATCAAATTTGGTATTTACTCGACTTTTCAATTTTGAGTCATATTCTTCTCAGACGGCAGACAGAGAGACAGACGGTGGAGTGGTAATCTCGGTGGCGGGACTCCTCGAACTCGCGACTCCTCCTGTCGTCTCCTCTCTCCTTGTTTCGCTACATGACACTACTTGGGGCGTAAGTTTGGGAACAACTTAGCACAACACGTCAACTGTTGACAAACTCATTTTGAATTTTCTCCTACAATTCATCTAGTTCCTCACAGAGCTGACCTGGTCACGTTTAAAAGTTCCTTGTATCTTCTAATTATTCTCACAACTCCATACTTTTGAGCGCAGAATCGCACGCTATTCTAAATGTCCAAAGTAAAATACCAACAAGTGATGTGAAGCGAAGAACTGGAGAGTTGCAGAACTGCCGCTGTTTGTTTTGTAGTGTTTAACGCTCGCTCCTACTACATACGGCACCGCAGGCGGTGATACTGGTGATACATGGACTGAAGATGGAGCACCGATGGAGTGAGATGGCAGGGGAAACCAGAGAACCTGGAGGAAACCCGCTCCAGCGCCGCTTCCTCCACCACAAATCCCACATGCGGTTGCTGGGATCCAACCCGGACCGCTTTGGTGAGAAGCGAATGGTCTGACCAATCGACTACGGCGCGACCGAACTGCCGCTCGAACCTCTTTACATCCTTATATAGTGTCTTTTCGAAGCTATTTCTCGTGCCTCAAACTTATTCCCTTATTGGCAAAAGGATCCCGGTTATATTGAAAATTCCGGGAATTTACAAAACGCACAATTCCTATTGATATAGACTCACAGCACATCACAAATCCAAGATATTCTCATTTGCCCTCACTGACCTCGGCCAACTGGCATAGCTTCAATGTACTACTACAAATTCTCCCTAAGGGCCATTCTTCACATTACTTTTTACCCCATTTGAAGTTTGCTTGCTAGGATACAACGTAAAACTTTCGCAACTAAGCACCTGCCCAGGTCCACGATACAAAACAGATTACATTGCTTAACATTTGATCAGGCTTACACAGATGAAACAATTGCTCCAAAAATTACCTACGGAATAAAATAAAATAAACCTCACCAGACAGACAGAAAGAGGCACATGGACAGATATACACACAGACAAGGACTTTTTTTTCTTTCTAAAAAGGCTTTATCTATCAATTTGCCCTCAAAACATGTATTTTTAAAAATGTTGAAATCAAATTTTTGGTTGGAATATAACTCTTCCTCTATATATTATAAACAGGTGCTAGAGAAAATAAAAAGTATTGTTCTTTACTTTCAATGTGACCCCACTTAGCAACTAACTTGGTCCTTAAAATACTTGCCTAGTTGTCATCTTTAAAGCCAGCATTAGCAGTACTAACTCATTGATTATAGGGTACATTCGCCAACCTCTCCAGCTACCTGTTGCTGTCAAGGTCCTCGATGGACGATCTCCAGAAGCGACTTCAAGAGAATCTCACAATTAAGAGGTTCAGACCCAACCTCGTGGTTAGCGGAAGTGCTCCATACGACGAGGATAACTGGGAATGGGTTAGAATTGGAAATCATGTGATTTTCCAGTCCTTCCGGGTCTGTGCTAGGTAAGTTTGGAACAATACTTTTATACCTTTAGCTTCGATGCATTGTTGTATTTACTTCTTAGAATCACATTTGACCTCTGTTGCTTATAATTAGATTTGTAAACTATTGAATTGACTTTTGAAATTGAGTGTTCCTTGGTTGTTAAGATTAGGTATGATTAAACAGGAAATTATGTCACAACAGTAGCGTATATAGGGGCAAGAGAGGCCAGGCACTAACGTGCAAGGTGGCCGTCATACTTAATTTAGGAAATACTAGAATCCTTCCTAACGAGGGGGCATACGCACATACCATTCTATACGACTTAGATACGCCCCCGGTGACGTTCATCTTCAGGGGCTACACGTCTCCCCGTGCACATTCTGCTGGTAAACTAAACAGACGTGCGAAAAGAGACAGGATGCTATGTTAGTAGGTGGTAAGATGCAATTAGGTCGGGTTCCACTTTAGCACCTTGGTTAGTGAAAGTTAATACCTAACTGATATGCAGTACATGCGAGTGCGTGCATTGGATCCTGGGAGACACATCGAAATCTGTGCAGCACCCAGATTTTGTAGCTATGACCATTAAAATCGTATTTTACACTATTACCGTTTTTATGGAGATGTTTTTGAATGTAAGTATTTAAAGGGAAATATTAATTTCGGGAGACATGACTGACAGTTGAGGTAGGCGTGTTTCCTGCTTTATTTTCAGCAATTGCAATTAATATCGTGTAAAGCATTCAGTTTTAAATTTTCAATCGTAGTCCAGTACTCATGAGATGGCACTATGCTGAATAAAAATACCTAAAGAAATATATTTCATTAGTTTGTATAATTTTATATTTCGTAAGGGTTATAACTAATGATATTCCCGTTAATAATAAAAAGGATAAAGGGAAATAAAAAGAATGTTAAGTGGGATTTGAACTAATGTTAGCCTTCCACAGTTGATTTGAGCGAACACATCTTAGCCGGTTCCGCTGTAGCGAGCACACGAATTTGCTCTAACTGATAAACTTACGTCTGTAAGTATAGCACCGAACACTGGAATCATTTTAGTTCTAGTCCACAACTTAATAAAACATCAAAAGAACATATTTTCTGCAGGTGCACTGGAGTTAAATCTGCAATGTTTGTCCGTTAATGTAGGATTGCTGAACTATTGCTTTTCAAAACTGCGAGATAAGCTACGAGCTGTCACGTCCTCTGAACAGCAAGGGAAGCATATGATCAATTTAATTCTCATACCATCTATGCAAGTACGCCTGAGAATTAGGTGACCCTTCGCGAAGGTCTCATTGAAGCTAGGTATTTAATTTTGTGAAAGATGCTTGCTTGGGTATGAAAACACTACCCTGTACTGCCTAGTTAAGATGAGCGAAATGTGCCATATGTGTCATTTGGGCCCTTTATGGGCGACCTCCGCCAACGTGCGCCCTTTAACGTGGTAATTACCTGCAACTTAAACTCATAAGTATTAGAAGGCACCTTTACTATAGAGAAGAAAAATCGTATCTCAAAAAATTAGGGGTTTTATTCGAGGGTCAGTCCTATGCCGTAAGCGTGAACTTTGGCTGATATAGTACTTATTCTCCGCATACCTGCTCGTCTCCAAGCTTTCGAATCCCTGCACAATCAATGCTTGACGATCGCTAAGAGTCACATCCAAGTCATTCCTAAATGGATAAAATTTCATTCTCGAGGAGACTTAAACCCCCATTCTCTGTGGTACAAACGTTTGCTCTTTCCGGCCACAGCAGAAACTGTAGGGTTGTAATTTGGAGAGCGATGATCATTACCATGTGAGGGGATCCTACCCTAACGAGCTACAGCTAAAACAAAAACGTACCACTCAGCGCAATATGTAATCAGCTTGTTTCCATGGTAACCCACTTCACTTCCCTTTCTAGCCTACTATCAGCACGTTTATGTACCCCATACCTCTTGTACGACTTTCATTCTTAACAAGTGAATAAGTATGACATTAATTCAACTTCAACTTTTGGGCAAACCTGTTCAAATCTATTGTTTGTTGATGTGCTGGTAATTACCGAACTTGACGTAGGATATCGACGCTTGGAAGGACTCCTGCACATTATTAACATGGCATTCCTTGTTTATTTCGTGATAAAGTGGTTCGGAAAGAAGTTTCACAACAAACAATCGTTACCATAAGTAATGGCACGGTGTTCTCTCGATATAATGCTTGTTTAGCCGAAGTGGACGACATTTCCAGCATCTTCTAGAAGGTAAGAATGTCATACATGCTTTATGCGCGGAATTTATGTAGGAGCAAAGCCGGCTGTGGCACACCCAATCGCGCACAGGCGAAATGCCATGCGTCCGTTAGGTTTTAAATGAAGAACACTGTACTTTTATTGTGTAAGCTTTGCAGTAATGTCCCACTTCGTTTTCACGATGTGCTCTTCATACTCTTCTCCATTTAATTTTCTCACATTGATGCTCCAAACTTTTGAGATGTTGACAATATCAGTAGTTTGGTTATCGAATGTTAATTTATAATTTCGTTCAATACGAAATTTGTTAAGGAGATTCGAAACATATTTCCTGTTGTACTTTGTGTTCTGAGGTTTCCCTCTTCGAATTATTTCATCCACTTCAGTATGATATGCTTCATCGAGAGTCAGTCACTTTTGACATTTGAATCTAGAGTGTCTGGTGCGTCAAATTACGCAAGCTGTTGCGCATCTGTAGGAAAGTGCAGTTAGATTCTGCAACTTGATCACAGGCGATAATTAAAATTCAGAAGAGCTGATAATGAAATTTGATAATACATTTTTCTCGAATGAAGGTTGAAATTAGAAAATTTGGAAATTTGAAATTGTATGCAATGATTGATTTTAACAGGCACGTAGAATAGTCACTAAAATGTGTTACACACGATCTTGAATGTTAATTCCTGGAAAACAGGTGGGAATTTTGCTTCATTCTTAACACCGTCTTATCAAAAGACCTTCATTTGTTGATCACTGAATAAGAGATGGGAGAATAATGCCATAAACAATTTTTTCTACTTTTCACGCGCCTCGAAACACAAGTACCACCTATGTAATTCCTATGAAGCATGTGTGCGATACGAAATAATTTAGCCTGTTGAAGTGTTGAACTTTTTAATGCAGTTCAATCTCATTGATAGAGAGAGACGTATGAACGGAACAGTTCTGCCACATTCAGTCCAACGGCGAAGAAAAGGGCTAACAGAGAAAACGCGCATCTTTTATTTACGTATTGTGAAACATCTCATTTGCAAATATCCGGCTACATAGCATTCAATACTGACCGTAAAAAATGACTGACAATGAGTGTAAGTTTGAATCAATCATGAATCATGATCGACTACTTGATACTTCTTCGGTAATTCAATGAAGCTTAAAGAATGCTTTTTGTCATGAAAATTATTTCGAGACCGAATCCAATGACAACAAACATGAGTCTGAAAGCTCAATGAAATCACTCAAGAAAAAGTATATTGAAGATAAAGATTCACCAAGATAATTACAATGAGAGAACGATGCCATTGATTGATTGGTTGGTTGATTGATTGATTATATATTGGAGGGGATTGCGCACTTAGCAAGTTGATTAGAATTTTGTACGTCACGCTCGAGGCAGCCGGCGAGCAACAAGGAGACACCCACAGAGCAGGGTCCCTACAGGTTTACAGGTAGTTTATCTCGACGGGAGGTTTGCGCACGGAGCCTGCCATCCAGGTTTCGACTAGTGGCCCTCCTGGCACAGACGACCGCAACGCCACCTCGGCACCAGAACACCAGAACTTCACGAAGAACTGTAGACTGTGTTAACGATAAAAGAAATCTGTGTTTTTGTGCTTCGGTTTTAAAAGTCAAATAAAGTAACAGAAAAGGTTATTGCAATCTGTTGTTATTTTGTCACATAATTTTCACGACAAATAAAATATATATCTTGAATTTTCTAGAAATAGCCTCTGAAGTCCTCTTCATTCTGTTTGAACCGCTGTTGTACAACTGGTAAACCGTAAGAGATGGACAAAATGTTACTGCATAAAAAATCTAGATCTCGTTATAGCATACAATTCCTTGTTAAATACATTTTTTGAGGCTTTAACCATTTGCTAGATATTGTTTGTTAAACATTTGCAATTTTAGATACTTTATGCTTCTCTCAACTGCATATCAGGATTCTCCTTCCTTCCTTCTAGGTACATTTGCTGTAACGTCAGTTAAGCAAGCTAGGCCATACATCCCAGTCGGCAAACATCCCCTTCGAACGAAGTTGAACAAACTCGAGTATTGTAGACTACACGCTGCACCCAAATGCGTTGCTGCTTGCATATGTAGCAAGGCGCACGTCGCCTCGCCTTGGTTTCCCCTCTCAAGTTCGAACATTGCACGAATGCAATTTACCTGTCATTGGTAGATAAAACTATTGTGTGTACATCAGATATTTTAATGCTCATGTTTATCTCCTTTTCATAAGTATGTTCGTTATCATTACGATCTTATCTACTGGTAGTGCCATATTATCAGTAAATCTTATTCCTTTTATTCTGCTTCCTACCACTGCCGTTTCTCACTTGTTTTTGAAACAACTTCTTCCCCAGTTTCTCTAAGAAGGTGATGAACAGTGAGCATGCATATTCTACTTCTCTTGCTTTATCTTCTATCACGTGGTTCTGATTACAATAGTATTTAAACAAGGAGCTTGTAACATTCACTAATAACAGATATGTTGTAGACAAAGGGAAAGAAGGGTGGTGCAACCCTTTTTTGGGCTTTGATTGTCAAGGACCCTTTAAGGGCCATCTGGATGATGTATTGCTATTAAAGTCAGACGCACACACCCATTTACTCCCTCACTCATACTTCCAGCCCGTACCCAGGCGGGAGTCGAACCTGCGACCCTTTGCACGGCGGAGCGCCAAAGACTAACGCTCCGGCAACCACGACTACGAGGGCCGGAATTGTGCTACAACCTTATTGGCTGGAGAAATAGCAGAGGGGAGTTCGCCCTGGAAACCACAGAAAGCCATATACCTCCAGTAACTCTTACAAGTAGTGTCTTGTTTAAAATTATGGCAGACACAGAATTTAATGGTGGCTGATAACTGACAATTACTATTTTCTTTCCTATTTTACAAATAATTTTGTGCGCACAAATGATATTTAGGTATATCACAGCCTTTACAGCGTGATTTCACAGCATGTTTAACTGCAACACCCCAAGCCTCTGATTAGATGTGTGTGTTGAGCCATCTGCCATTAAATTTTGTGTCAGCCATAACTAAGTTTGCTTCATCTACAGACTACTACTACTTCTTTTCTGTTCCCAATTTGCAACATTTTTCTTCGGAATCTCGGTAGGTTCCTTGAGCCTACGCTGTTAAACACCTTTGTTCAGATACATAAATTTCACATATACTTTTATATTTTCTGCTAAGAACACTTTCTTTCTATTCTTAGAAGTAGAATAAAATTACATCTCCTGCACCTTATTTATTTTTGTTATTCTCCTAATTTGTTTTCCATGTTAGAACATAAGCATCGATTGATTATTTTCAGCTGCTACTTTATCGAGAGAGCTCACGCTAATAGTCCTGAAATCATTGCATATTATTGACTTCTTGTTCTTCGGTATTAGGTGTATCATTGCCTCAGACTTCAAGCGATTCATTTCCCTCATATTCTGTGTCAGTGCATAAAGGAAAAGTTTCTTCGTTCTTTCACCCATGCATTCAATGGTCAACGGGGATTTAAGCAGTTGCTGTTGATTTCCTGTTCATTTCCTTAAGTGCTAGCTCTACTTAAAAAGCATAAAAATTGAAAATTCTATTTCGCAGTGTGACACACCTACTTTGTCTTCTACAGGAACATTACCTGGACTCTCTTTTCTTTTATCGACATGACTATTCTTCGAATCTTTATACAGCTATCGCGAAATGCGGCGACCGCAAGTTGCCTGCAGCATGGGCAGAGCGTGACGTCATTGCACAAACACAGTGACAGCATAAAACACAACGGGGCTCCTGCGTACAGTGCATTCCACACGGAATTAAATGCCCCCAGCAAGAAAATCGAAACATTCACGTATTGCTGAACTTATACAAGAATTTCGAAGTGAATACTTTACTACAAATGGTAATAGTATAGAATACAAGTTATGCAACAACTTGACCTACAACGTTTAAGCTTCGGCGGTACCTGGTTTACTTCTGTGCTCTGATAACGTGACAGACTGGCCCCTCCCCCTTCCTATAGTCCATACTCTACAACATTTCGTTCCCTGTATGAAGGTTCGCTCCCTTCACATGACTTTCGTATATAGTAGGTCTATTAAAAATCTATTAGCCAAATTAAATGAGAGAGCATTATGATTTTTAAATACACCAAAATAACGAATTATGTCACAGTTTACCTGTTCTGGCGGTTTTCGAGATATTTGACGCCGGCCGGTTGCCGCCGCTCAAAAGGAGAGCCGAGGTCGACTACCTCACACCACTGTGCGACTAGTAAACTAGTAACAATGGAGCGGGCCGGAACAAAGACAGATTTTGTCAGGATTCGGTTTACAAGAAGTTTCGAGAAAATGTGTATTTTCCAGAGAATTCACCTGGCACGCATATAAAAGCGAGAGACCCTAAATAGAGTTTATCTTCAAAGTGAAGGAGTTTTAATGAGTATTAAGTGAGTGTATCGTGGAAGCTAGCTGTTTATGAGACAGAGAGGGAGAGAGAGAGGGAGTGGAGTGTGTTGTTGAGGCTACGCCTGGACAGGACAGCTTTGAGTTGCAAGGTCACAACGGGTTTAATTCGTGTTAACGATAAAAAAGAGAACTTTGTTTTTATGATTCAGTTATAGCAGAGAAATAATGTGACGGAAAAAGGTGACTGGACTTTCATTTGTCACTATATCTTAATTTATTAGTTTTATAAGTTTTCGAAAATTGCACCTGTTTTTCAACTTGCTTGTGTATGCTCTTAAAAAATTTATAAGCTTTTAGTGGAAAATCGGTTTGTTATAATAGCTGAAATTACAGTGAAAATGAGTGTTGATCCAACGAAGGAATAAAATGACAAAAGTCAGGAATTATCAACAGTTTTATAGCACTTCACTTTTTATGAATCAGTATTTATGACTTCATGGATTTATTTCTCCCAGGAGGTGTTTATTTGTTAATTAGATTTACGAAAGCTTTTCCCCAATGACTTTTATCAGTTTAAGTTATCAGTTGCTCTATTAAATGCAAATAAAACAATTATGTAAATACTACACATGAAAACTTTCTGTTTTTAAATCGTGCAATTGTAAGATTAAATCAACCTGAAAAGATACAATATCTGTAAAAAATGAAAGAAAACGCTACAACACGTAAAATATGATACCGATTGCTCTTTCGGCGCATTTAAAATTATAATTTTATCGCTATTAATGTGCCTGGAAGTTTTTAAAGTGGGGACGAATACCTGAGCTTGCTTTTGGAAGTCCTATATTTTCAGTATTCCTTGTCCGTCTATTATTTATCTGCTGTTTTTATATTTTGTTAATCAAAATGAACTCCATTTTTTAGATTAAAGACTCCCATACGAACATTTAAGATCTTTCATACAATTTGAAAGAGTGTGATGGGGCACAGACAGACACACACACACACACACAGAGAGAGAGAGAGAGAGAGAGAGAGAGAGAGAGAGAGAGAGAGAGAGAGAGAGGGAGGGAGAGACGGAATAATTTGCTTCAGAGTTTTCTTCAGAATTTAAAGTGCTTTTTAAGTCAGATTTATTCATAATACTGGATATCGTAACGTGGATCTGAATTTTAATTGTAAGGCTTGTGTTGGCAAAAAGCCAACAAATTATCTTTTATCTTCATCAACTTCACTGAAGTAATCCTGTTAGCAGCGGTGTAAAATCAAAGTCTTAGTGATGAGTTGTAATGGAAAGAAGAGGCTTAAGACAGTCTTAATAGGATATTAAATAACGCTGTCGTAAATTTTGTCCTAAAACTTTTATTTTCTCGAAAAAGAGACTCTTTGCTCCATTTATTAATTTGCATGAACGAGGTTTTTATGTTCAGTGGGAGAACGATTCATCTCGTACATTTTTATTGCTTTCGTTGTAACTGTAAAAATTTAAAACACCTATTTGAGTGCAGTTCAGTTCAGTTCACATGATAGATATTATCTGACTTTAATTACAAAGTAATATGACAAATCGACAAATTGCATGCAACAAACTCTTTGATGCCGTGCTAAGTACATTTAACCAGCCCACCTGAACATTATATTTGTTAAAGGAAAATCACCTAGTAGTATAATATCTCCATTAATATCTGTGAAAAAAGGCAAACAAATTTCCAGCATTCAGAAATACTACTTTTAGTTTTATTAAACACCATAAACGAACTACTTTAGTTCTATACAACTTTTATAGCTGTACAACCTATAAAGGCACGTGATATAGCGATTTAAATGTTCACGTGTAAGCCAACCTCCTATAACATTGTATTAAAACGATAAGGTTTGCCGTTAAATTGTGTTGTTCACCGTGGTTGTGGACGAAACGTGTGGACATAGTTACTCCAGCAGACCACGACAAATCAGTCCGGAAGTTTCTTCTAGAATAATCAACTCCGGCCGTGAAAGCCTACGCTTACTCAATAATTGTATTGGACACATTTGTTATACTCATCACGTAGAACCCCTGGTTAACGTATGGCCAAAGCAGTACCTTTCACCTGGTATTACATATCAATGGGCGCAGAAAAGAATGAAGATTTCAGTAGTGTTAAAAAATGACCTAAAATTACCATGTGTCCTTAACTAAAATGATTAGTCTACAAATAAAGTAAATATTGATATAACCTTGTCCATTACACTATCCGAGTTACCAAAGCAAATATCCGCACTTATATTCCTAACAATTTCTATAACGTCCATTAATGATCATTACAAACTACATCAAATTCATTTAACATTACCGATTTAGCTTAATTAAGGTATATTTATTACTGCGCTAATCAGTTTATACAGGATGGAAGGAAAGTCGTTACATTCGTTCTAATATGTGCTTCATAGAAGCATTACAAACAAAAAGTCTAATGGCATTTTGTTCTTTAATCAGTCGATTTCGAAAAAATAAATGTTTTTCGATCCAAACTGGATGCGTAATTCCACAAGAGTGTTACTTGTAAAGATGCGTAGAGTAACTTATTTCTGACATAGCTTCGGTAGTAATTATGAGTTTCGAAATAGTTGATCACTTAGAAGACGTGAAGGAATACGCCGAGCAGCTCTTTCAGACGTGAAGTAATTCGGCAACGTTGCATTGAGGTTGGTCAGGCAATTGACTTAGTTTCTGGATTTAAACAGATCGGGCGCTTTCGCTTGCGTGTAATGTTTTGGGAGCTAACGCTTGTGATTGGCCCACACTCGCACAGTAAACACGGAAGGACAATGCAGGGTATGTGTTTATGTTCTCAAGACGGACCGTTACGGTCTTTCTTTATGTACTGAGTTAGGGACAGTGGCACCCACACAATCTGCAGGGTTGCCAGCTTGTTTTCGACAAAACTAAAATATTCCGTAGGAAATAATCAGAGGCAAACACGTAAGCTACAAAATGTGGTCCAAATATCGAGATCTAGCACTGGTTTAAATTAATGTAATGACTTCGCTTCTACCCGGTATATTTCAAATGGCACATTCCTAACAAACCGTATACAATAAAATTCCTCTAAAAGTGATTAGGAAATCAAGAGCCACGCCTCCCTATGAAGTCAGGCTACCCCATCTACCTTGAACTCATCCAATGTTGCACAAGGAGACAACCATACTTAAAATTCAGAGGGAAGTAGGCTATGAATTTTTGACATTTCAATTTCGTACTTGGTAGTTATGTTTATTCCGCAAGGTTGGCAGCGACATACGCAATATTTTACACGCGCATCTGCAGCAATAGAGTGGCAAAGGAAGAAAAGGGTTTCACAGAAAAGGAATCGGAAAGGGGTGAGCTCGCAATGACAATGCAGCCAGAAACGAGGGGAGTGCACCCCCTGGTGTGCAAAATAAAAATCGATTCAAGTAATTTGGATTTAAAAGGACGTGTATGCATGTTGAGCGAACTGTCGTAAAAAATAATTTCCCGGGACAACAATATAGGATAGATTTACCTTCGCTAGATGCTGTAAAAACGGTATTTTTTTTGCTGTCACTCCCACGGTTTGCTCCAGCGACATTCGGTTGATGAATTAATATTTTCAAGTGCAAGGCTACATTAACGTTTGCACTTCTACCTAATCATAATTCCTCCTGTAGCAACACTTTAATCTCTGAGCACTTTACAGTAGTATAAATCCATTAATTTTGAGAGATTCTCTATTTGTGTCATAAGCTTAAAAATTGTTACATGTTACAGTCAGATATTTATTTTTATACACGCAGTTTCTAAAGTCATTTCCGAAATCTTATTTTTCTATCTTCTTTATGTTAATCAAGTCAAACTGAAGATATAAATTTCATTTGTCATGAGCATAACTTAAATGGTATTTTAATCAAATCGTTAGAGTCATTTTTGAAAGTTTGGTATTTAACAGACTTTCCATTTTTTACCTATGCCGTTCACAGACACCGTACACCGACAGACACACATCACAACACACACAAACATAGGCCTTTTTGAAAATATACTTTTTTAGATTCCGGTTCCTAAATACGTATTTCCAGCGAAATCTCCATATCAGAGACAACGCGCATTCTACTCTGCGATGGATATTCGGTAAAATATTGTGATGCCGGAGGCGTCGCACAATAAAGGACGGTCAGGGCTAAGTTACTTCACACCACGTTCCAGGCCGGCGAACAAGCAAAGACACTCAAGGTTAGGGAGCCAAGCGTGATTATTTTTGTACTCGTGAACAACAATAAGCGCGGTGCATAACAAAGGATTGCTGGGACCTTCGAGGGGCATCTGACGGCCGGCGTGTTTGTGGAAGTCGAGAAAGGTCCATGTTGCGTTATCCTCGCTATATAAGGAGCCGAGGAACTGCAGAGGAGAGAGTTACAGACATGAGTCGGTCAGTGTGTCAGTGAATGCCAGACAGCTGTGTGTGTGTTGGGGGGGGGGGGGTGCGTGTGTGGTACTGTCGTCGTGAAACGTATATTGTGTAGAAGTGAAGAAGGTTTAACGAACTGGGGCTGGCTGTATCGTCAGAGTTAGTGTATAAGAGACAGAGAAAGTGAAGAAAGACAGTAAAAGGACTGAGTCAAGTTTACGAGAAGAATTTGTAATATCCTGAAAGACTAAAGGAAACTAACAATGATACAAAAATTCGAATATATAACACAGTTTATCTCCAACATTTCTTATGGCTCGGAAAGCTGGACAGTATTGTCGAAACACGAAATTATCATTACAAGTACGGAAATGAAGTATTTTCGGAAATGTATAGGGAAAACCAGAAATGGTAGAATAAGAAACTATTAAATAAAGAATATCCGTAATCAAGAACCAGTGATAAAAAAGATGGTTAGGACACAAACAGGATGGATGAGCGCAGGCAACCGAAACAGGTATGGGCGGCCAGAGGGGAAGGAAAAAGAGGGAGAGGGTGAGCAAGAATAGAATGGAGCGATTATGTGGAGAAAATAGTTAAGAAAGCAAGGACTTTGAGGGAAGCTAAATAACTAGAGATAGGAACACTATAGGAAATGGATCATGATCGGCTGAGGAAACCCGACGCTCAAAAGGGAATAAGGGAGAGGAAAAGAAGAAGAGTAAAAGTTGTGTTAACCTTAGTAAAAGAGAACTGTATTTGTGCAAACATTTTGGAAGAAAATAAAGTGAGAAAAAATTAATTGGACTGGAGTTTTTGTCATTTGTGATAATATGATTTTTTCTTCATCCTACCTACAAGCGAAAGCCCGTTGTTGCAAAACTTCTTATTTCAAAGCGTTTTCCCACAAAGAAACTTTCGGTGTATTCATTGAGCTCCACCTCTGATTTCTTTACCTCTTCATATTTCACAGTTTAGAATTGTTTCTATTTGCCTTGTGCAACGCTCCTCGGAGAGAACTACAAGCAATGTAGCTTTGAGAGTGTCACGTTAGACACATACAAATTGCCACGTTAAATGGTGTTTAAGATTTACCCTTTTTCTTCAGATGCTCCTTTTAGCATAGTCTCCATCGCAAGGACGGTAAATGGTATTGCCACACTGTTTCATAGAGAAGAAGCGTCTCAGAACGGCGTGACAGATTATTTTGTTGTTAATCACCAATGCAATACATAATAACGTATCTTGCTTTATTCTTGGTCCTTCAGAGTCCGAATTCCGAAGCTGTCCGCACAACTCATAGCTCGAAATCATCAAATTTCATTATTAATAGCCAGCAAGCAAGTTCACACAAACACAATCTGAAACAAATTACCGCACAATGGCTATAAGGCATGTGGCTATGACGTTTCTATGACGTCACAGAGTTTTTGCTACTGCACTACTACCTTCGTTCGCCTTTAGATTGTATTTTGCTAAGTAATTCGCTTCTCCTTGCGTATTGCTTTACTATGGAGTTTGGAATGGCAACTTAGAACTACGAAATGTTCATTACGATAACCCTCCAGCCTTGTGATACCGCTACTCTAAAAGCAAGCGGGTTGTGCACGTTGTTACAGGGAAGTATAATGATCGGGGTCCGGAATTTGCTGGCCTAATATTTGGAAAATTGCGTATAAAATCACTCTAAAATATAAAGAAGAGATATGATAATTACAAAAAGTGATAAAAAATTGAGATTTACTTAATTTAATAAAACAGGTGTGCAGAAGCTTATAAATTAATTTGTATACGATTACAACTACTATACAAGTAGAAACAGTAGGTATAAGATAGAATAATGACAAAATAATTTATAAAATTGGTTAAAATATTTCTTCTATGATATTGTTTGAAGAATCTAAAAATAAGTTTAAGAAAATTGTTTCTTAAACAGATGCTACAATCCTGTAGAATTAGTTCTTTTGAATTCTCAGTGTCACTAGTTTAAGGATAATAGTAGTCTGAGTGTAGCCCATTTCATCCCTAGTTTGGAACATTAGGACCGACACAAAATTTAATGGTGGGTGGCTCAACAACTTCCAATGAGAGGCTTGCCACGCCTTGCGGTGTTGTACAGTTAAACACACTATAAAATCACGCTGTAAAGTCGGTGATATTAAATATCATTTGCGTCCACAAAATTTATTCGCACATCACCTGCCATTAAATGTTCTGTCCGCCCATAATTTATAACTGCTATTATACTTATTCCACTGATAACAGCCATTCCTCCTGTCGCAAGCATTCCTTTCTAAAGTAACCATTAAATAATAATTACATTTTTCTTTTTCAAAAATAAGTTACTGTTACGTCTCAGCTGAGTAGCGAAATTTCCGATGTTAGAGATGTTATCCTTTTGTAAAATGTCAATAATACAAAATATTTTACATTAAATCCAATTACAAAAATATACTCCTAGCAAATAAAGGTATCAAGTGCAAGAAAATGACAAAATAATGACATAACATCAAAACTTCTTCTTTTTCGAATTACTCTCTTCCTATGTAGGACTTACAAGCCTGTGTCTAGGGCCAGATGCCTGTCGGAGAGCAAGGGAGTCTATGGACCAGACAGAGTGAATACCTAGAAGCGGGTGGTCAGCCAAGCACCAGGTATGAGAGTGACGAAGAGGATGATATGAAATGCAGGCAAAATGGGTGAATGGAAAGGTGATGTTGTGACAGTTGCTGAAATGAGTGGCGGAGGAAACCGGAGAACCCGGAGAAAACGCGCCCTGACGCCGCTTCGCCCACCACGAATACCACATGTAGGTTCCTAGGTGGTTGGCGAACGGTCTAACCCTCGGCCACGGCGCCACCACAAAATCAAAACATGACTCAAAAATAAAAAGTGGCATAAAATGGCAAAAGATAGCCTAATAAATAATTTCATAATGTGGGATCAATTATAAGGATTTATATACTATATGTTAGCAATGCCTATGACGCAAGAGCATCAGAATCCAGGCCTTGCCAATATGATTGCTGAGGAGTGGTGCATTCGAATGGGCGGCCAAATTAGCTCTCAGCAGTAGACCCAACACTACGAATGGCATTCCCTTCTGTGTTCCTAAAACTCTCCTGCGACTTCATAGCTCTCCAGTAGAAATATGTAGATAGGTATATGTAATGGATAATGTGCAATTATATGTGGTATAATGAGTGTATCTGATGTGAGACATATATCTTATTTTTCTTTCTTCCCCCAGGTGTTCTAATACGACAATAGATCCAGATACAGCCGTTAGAGATCCCAAGATGGAGCCATTGCGTACCCTCAAAACGTAAGTTTCACACTTTTCTATGTTTTCGACTGCTTTTAAGCATCTCTGTGCTTGATGAACACTTAAATGAGAATACAGTCAACTTTTAGCTTGTGTTTGGGTTAGCTGCAGTCGAATTATTTTCACGTTCTGGAGTCCTTGTGGCAACTCTAGTGTGTCTGTAGACCGGGATTCTAGTCCAATGACGTTAGGGAAGTCATTTGCTATAATTATTTGAACAACACAACAATATTAGGATATTTATTATAGTGATAATTTGACATCACTGTATAAAATTGTGACATAACAACACAAAATGATTATGCATTATAGGTAAACTTTATATATAAATGTATGATTTTGAACAAATGAACTATCTTAGGGCATATCGAATAGTTCAATGTTCTTCCTAGATCCTTGGGTGTCTGGTAGTATTGTCTCTATTTGTCATATTCTGGACATTCCACAGTATGTGGCATATGGGTAGTTGGTCCTTTGCTAGAAGGTAGCTGTGTGTGGTCTTGGAATGGTGTATTCTTAATCAGGATATTAAAACCTGATCTTGTCTGAGATGTGAATTGCTGGGAACATGTGTTGCAGAACTCGATATTTCATCTAGGAGTTTCCTTCGTCGAGTGAAGCCATTTTGTCTCCCACTGTTGACAGAGCTTCTTTTTAATGGTTGAGATAACATTTGGGGATTAAAATCATAAACTTGCCACATATTCCATATACGAGTATATACTACAATCTTTGTCCTCGGAGCATCTGAATGTACATTTCTAGGTGTCGTTCCATACTAATAGCGATATTATTTCAGATATCGGAAGCATGAAGATCCCGCTCTGAGCAAGCTAGAAAATGGAGGTCCACGCATGGGTATAAACATGGGCTTGTACTCCGGAGAGAATTACGTCGTCAAGGTTGGCGATCCTGTCTACGTTGGAGAGACTGAATGAACTGCAAGAATGATAGTGCTGCGTTACTTATTAACAGAACTACAACTACTGTAGGAATAAATGATCACAAATAAATTCTAATATTGTTTTCTAAGTTATTCATTTGAATGTAAACATGAGCTCTGTAATAAAGGTCCCAATCACAACGAAGGTGTAAGGATAACAATGCAGCATACGGGTAGGCGTAAAGAACACCACTCGCAAGGCAAGTAGGCGTAATGCAAAAGCTTGACACGGGTTTCTAAATCCACAAATTGTGTGCGGAAATATTCTAAACGTAGCGAAAGTTTCAAAGTACAACATAACCAGTAATACCCGATATGTAAATTCACCTGGTCTTTATAAATAAATAAGACATAAGTGTTCTACCAAGTAACTAACAGATCAGATTCTGGCTTTAGCATTTAAAATGGCATGCCACATCGAAATAGAGGAGCATAATGATAGTACAGTAGAAGGTGTAACACCTCGCATTGTGATCGTGTGTTGTTAAAAAAAGGCATGGAGAAATAAAGGCAGAATTCTTCCTCAATGAGCGCAAAGTGAGCATAAAGTTTGGTGTTTACAAACTCTTCCTTTGCGCACGCAATACGTTCCTATTAAATAACATGAGTGTGGCTTTAGATGTTGCTCTTCCAGTTCTCCATCAGTCCTTTTTCCCAATTTGGAATCTTTCTTGTAAATCTTCCAGCATATTTTGTTTATGGTATACCTCTGTTGAGGAACAAATGTGGGTCTTGCTCCACCCATCCCCTCAGGGTGAACTGCTACCTGTTGTCTGAACAAATGATGGTAGTTCGCCACGCCCAAACCAATCGATACATCTCCTTACAGAACAAAGAAGATGTCTTCAGCAGCTGACGTCATATGGTGGTGAACAAAGTAACACATTCAAAAATACCTAAGGCATTGAATTAAATTAAACACAATGTCTTAACCTTAATTTTGTGAAAAGGATTTATACTTACAAATCTAGAAAGACAAAACCCCTCGTATAACTAAAACTTTAGCAAAATGAAGCTATTGCAGCATTTATTAGTTTAAGCAATGTGTCTATAAAAATCCAAAAATCGGCATTTTTTCTGATTGCTTCGGCTGTTTCTCGATATGCTCAGAATATGAAACATAATTATAGGCTGCACACATCATTTAAAGAGCTATGCCAAACCGCTGTTAAGATATTTTTCTCGTTCATAATTACTTTTTGATATGGTAATTTTGAATATTTCTTGGTTTAACGTATCGCCCCCAAATTATTAATTTGAGCTTGGCATATGGTTGCGTAAGAAGAACTTAATTTTAATTAGCTTAAGAGAAAAATGTAGTGCTGGTGGTGGTGATGGTGGTGGTGGTGGTGGTGGTGGTGGTGGCGGCGGCAGTGGCAGTGATGGTGGTGGCAGTGGCGGCGGCAGTGGCAGTGATGGTGGTGGCAGTGGCGGCGGCGGTAGCAGTGGTGGTGGTGTTGGTGGTAGTAGTAGTCGTAGAGTAATAGTAGTAACAGCAGTAGTAGTAGAAGTAAGCAATGTTTAACGTCCGTTCTTCCTACATCGACACCACAGACGGTGGACACTGGTGATATATGCTATGAAATGATACGTGGGAAAGGAACTATGGGAAGGAAACCTTCCATACCTAGGGGAACCAGATTATTTTATGGAAATTATGGACACAATGGTAAAAATCTGATGTGTTGCACTCACATGACATCCTCTACTCTTGTACTAGCCATTCTTACAATCTCTTATTCCTATATCTTCGTGTTAGTTGAGATAAACATTTGTACAAATTATCTTATTGCTCATTTCCTTGCAGGTGCAAGGGGAATATTGGAATACAGTAGGCTTTGTGCGAGTGTCAAATCTTTTAAAGCTTTCTAGATCCCGTTCTCTTTGCACCCTTAACATACCAAAAATGAACAACTATGTTCCATTTCACGAAAGTTTTAAGTTTTCCGAAACTGACACAAATTACAAGCAATATCTCCGAAATGCTCCACTCTACAAAAAATTTATTTATACATAAATTGTGTCTTTTAGCAAGATATACATTTTTTGTAGGTATAGTAAGATTTTGTCTATCTCTTACGGTTTACGAGTTATTGAAAAGTCATCCAGAGCAAGCTGGACTTCATGAGCTCTAGCCAGAAAATTCAAGATATACATTTCATTTGTAATCGAAATATATCAAGCATATGGCATTTTAATAAAAATCGTTAGCCATTTTCAAGAAAATCAACATTTTCGAAACATTTTCCACGTAAAGGGTAGTTTAGGATGGGGTTATTTTCTTCAAAATTTTCGTATCGCATCCTTGAAAGACATTAAACTTAAACACCAGCTTTGGTTTTTAGCCGACTTTTCGTTTTTGAGTTATACTGTCCACAGACTGACACACACATACGCACACAGACACACACACACACACACACACACACACACACACACACACACACACACACACACACACACACACACACGGATCTTTTTCAAAAAATTACTTTTTTCGGATACATGGGGCCTTAAAACGCTTATTTCCAATTAATATCAGAGTAGAATTTTTGGGTGCAATGTTATACCTTCTCTACTGATGTATTTTGTAGACGTGGCGACTAACCTTGCTAGGGTGTGCGTGAGTGACGTCATGCAAATTGATGGTGGGGGTCGCGTCTGTTTCCTACTTGGAATAAATAATCGATTACTGATAATGCGAGGGGCACTGTCCCGCGACGTTTACTACACTAAGTCGGAGAGATACTAACCTGATTTATGTGGTCTTATAAATACAAAAATGAGCTCGACTATAACCCACTGCACAACTTAAAGCCATTCGCCACGTCTAAAAATACCCTAATATCTACTGTGTACGTGGTAGAGAAGGTAAAAATGTCCGTGCATGAAACGTGATTATCTACCCCGTCGCATTTTGGAGCTTTTTGAGTAAAAACTCAGCAGAAACCCCTTTTAATTCATATAATATTTATGGTGCATATTCTCTAGATATACCTATTACCACCCTGTCCTCATGACAAGGTTGTGGAAGTCTAACACCAAGCACAAGCGTACTGGCACCTTGCAAATGAAGTGCGGGGTATTGTCTCTGATAGAAAGGAAATACCCTGGAGGTCTGCAGCTGTAAAATACACTTTGAGGGGTTGCACAGAATATCAAACTGTGTGCCGGGGCAGGGCGGGGAATCAATACGATTCACTTCAAACATACGTGACTTGCTGGTAGTGGAGGGCGTCACTCCCACACATGCACAATAACCTTCATATCAACTACTCATTACGTACCTAAAGCAAATATTCCAAATTATCACACTTCTCTTGCCAAAGTATGACATAAGAGAAACAAAAATAATCCACAATATTTATGTCTGAGAACAAAAAGCTTGGTTACTTTCTCTGTAATTATCAAATTGACAATTTTTAGGTTTATGCATATAAATGTTTCCCAAACCTTGGCAGTAAATGTTTTTAGATTCCGCCATTTTTAAAGGTCTAGCGCAGGCTTTAAGTGCCACGTGCTCTATATTTAAACGTCCCTTTTCTGCTTAAATTTTCGGTAGTATATGAAGAAAATATGGGCCAAAGGGAGTCCAAAACAACTAAATTCAGCGGAAAGAAGTGGTTAAGCTATGAATCTGAGGAGAGGCACTGCTAAAGAAGAGGGAAGGTGAGACAAACAGGTAATCTGACTCATCATCATGGTGTATGTGTGTAGAAAAGTTGTTTTATCTCGACTTTACATTTTTGATACACTAGTGCTCCATGAGCATTAAATTTTGTGCTCTGCTCTTAGAATTTCTCCAACACGTGCTGCATTTATGTGAGTTCAACTTCAGCAACAAAAACTATATATGTAAATGTAGTATTACACATTTTAAGACATGCTTGCTATCGTTAAGGGAACATGTATTTTTACGTTTAACAGGGTGTAGAATTCAACACAGTGAGTGGGGTTTAAGGGCCCGTCGATAGCTAGGCCATTTGGGCCCGAGAACTAAATACATGTGACAAAATTTCATATATGATAACATGTTCTTAACATCATATTTTATTAAAATCTTTGTAGTTGTTCATATTTTGCAATATGTACGACTTCTTGCTCTTAAAATAATTTCGTTTAGCAAGAAACCGGACTTCACAAATACGATTCGGGCAGTTTTCTTCAAATAAATTTAGAAGATCTAAATCACTCTTTGCAACAAGTCAGGCAGAGTTGAGAAAAATTAAGATGTCCTCTATTAGACGTTACGTGCAAAATTAAATACCCTCTGCTTTTGAACAGCTTTTATTTTTTTTTCAAACCAGCGCTTTTAGTAGCATTACGTAATTAGTATTAATGGAGGACAAAAACAGTAACCTTTTTTCCCCTTAGGTTTAATAGTTTTAAAATGATAAAACTTATAAACTCTCTGTAATCTGTTGTATTTAATTGGAAATTGTACTAAATATTGACAAAAATTTACAAAGCTTGCTGCTCTAAACTAATTTGTTCCAAGCTCTTAAAGTTTAATTAAGGCTTTTTTTACTTTAAAATATTCATTTCATAATAATTTGCGATTTTTGTTCATATCTTTATATTTTGACAAATTTTCTCTCATTTTTTACCTGTTTCTAGCTATAACGTTTTATTTAATTTGTATTTCGTTATTTAATAAAATATCGTGGTTGTGTATAGTGAATGAGCATAAGCAAACGATGAACAAGAAGATACGATGGCTCCCGCCTTGTGCTTTAGTTGAAAACAGTCCAACTAATTCTTCTGGAGCGGTATTTCTTTTCATTTTGTTGTGACAGTCACTGTCACTAACCTACCATTGGCACGACAGCTTCAGTATCTTAAACAAATGTAGCTCCTCACATAGCCCAATTTCTAAAACGTGTGCTTGCAGTGGTATCTCTCAACTGACTGATGCTGCTTGGACGAGGGTTTGTCCACTGAGTAGCAGGCTCGCACAGAGGCTTTGAGACGCTCTACGTAGAATTTCTCCATTCGTTATATGACGTGCGACGGAATAAAATTATTATCTTAAATTTTATGTGAATAGCTATGAAATCTCCTTTCATTCTGAGTGAATTTTGTATTTTAATAAGTAGAAAACTGAGCAGACCAAAACTTACTTGAGGAAAAAGTAGAGAAAGTCATATGTATAAGTGTACTAATCCGGACATTTTCGTTTATTTACGATCGCATTCAGGTCACATCCCCACATTTTTAAATATTAGTTCGCCAAACATTTGCTGGAAGTAAGCCCTGTTACATCAGACAGCATGAACGTCGGCAGACTTTTTTCCAGGAGGGGGGGCACATGTTGGAAGTTTGCAATCAGATATTATTAATTCATTATTTTATTGTCAAAATTTATATTTGCTGCAGATAACCGTATTGATTTATGCTAAATAACAATTGTTCTTAATTAAAATAATAGTTTAACAGTCAGTAATTGATTGCACATTAAGTTCACCAACTTCCAAGGAGGGGTCGCGGCCCCCCCTTGCCCCCCGTTCGCGACGCCCATGTCAGACAGATGACCTTAGAGTTGCCTTATAATTGGTTCTGTTGATAGTGAACGACTCCAGAATTTTCTTCTGTGAAAGAGCAATTAACAAATCATAAATCAAGGCTAACAGATATTAAATACAATGTCCAAAAATTAAAAATACTTGCAAGCAAATTTTAAAATATGTGATACATTGGAGTACTTGAAATCGCGTTGAACGTTTTTTGAAATGGTTGCGCTACTTCGCATCTCCCATAGTGGCTCAATGACAGAACCTCGACACAAGGAGCCGAAGATCCGTGGTTCAAGCCTGGAGTTTCAATACATATTTAATTTCTCTGGCGCGTACTTGTAGTGGGTAGAGGAAGTACTACATTCCACACAAAAGTTCTACATTGCTATTTCACGGAAAGTAGATATTTTGAGATACTCTGATTCCGACAACAGCTATTTTAGAAAAAGTTCTGCACGCGCGCATGTTTATATAAGTGAATAAAGTAACTGAAAAACAGATAATCAGATAAAATTAGGTATTTAAGTTCAGCATTTTATAAGAAAACTATACGTACATTTTCAACAAAATCCCTCATCCCACTTTACATGAGAAAAAGTGTTTATTTTTTATTTTCTCAAAAATAGCTGTTTTGCTTAAAATAAAATATGTTAA
Organism: Tenodera sinensis; assembly: GCA_030765045.1. Lineage (NCBI taxonomy): Eukaryota > Metazoa > Arthropoda > Insecta > Mantodea > Mantidae > Tenodera > Tenodera sinensis. The sequence continues at coordinate 61,804,041 of CM060972.1, forward strand.
AATATTTCCATCACTAATAAAATACATGTGCATTTATATGAATATTCATTCTGAAGTTCTGTGTAACTGGTAAATTATAAGAAAGATATAAAAACTTACTACTTCAAAAATCTAGATCTCTTTAAAAAAACAGAGCTCATTCAAAATAACTTCTTTATAGCCTCAACAATCTCGGAGATATTCCTGTTATTAGTTTACATTTTTTAATCTTTGACTATTTTTGAAGCCCTATCACCATTCTTTTGTTTCTCGCGACGTCATGAATAGAGCATGGAATTTTAAAGCCAACATTCAGCGACTTATTTATTAACCTCTGACAATCCCTTCAACCTCTTGTGTTCTCTTTCTATCTACAAAAAAGTGTAATTAAAGCATTTCTGCAACGCTTAACCCGTTTTATACGAAATAGATAGAAAAGTAAAATTCTGCAAGAACGGTCTGTAGAAGGGACATACAAATAAACGATAGTTCCCAGAGAAAGCAATGTGAATGTGTTTACTTCTAAGCCCTCATAAGAAACTGAAATGTATAGAGACTTTGGAAGCCGATCGGTTTATGTTTACGGTTGAAATAAGTAACTCTTGATAAAACGGATTTAATGCATTTGAAGTCTAGAAGAGAAAAGTAAACCATAATTTATAAAGTTCATCTTTATTCTAAGAAAGTTACCTATAAGTAATTATAAAATAGAACAAAGAAGATAAAAAGGCCCAAGGTATATGAGGAGTGACTGAGCGAGTGAGTGAGTGACTGAGTGACTGACTGACTGACTGACTGACGGAGTGAGTGAGTGAGTGAGTGAGTGAGTGAGTGAGTGAGTGAGTGAGTGAGTGAGTGAGTGAGTGAGTGAGTGAGTGAGTGAGTGAGTGAGTGAGTGGTCGTGTTTAAGGGCCCGTCGGCAACTAGTTCATTAGTGCCCGAGGTATACGAGGTTTAAACCTTGTAACTTACACAGTCATTGTAGCTTTTCCGCCGCCAACGTCTGCAGACGAGATTTTCAAGCAAACACGACTGGCTTAGAACCGGGCACAGTAACCGATAAAACAGGTAAGGAATTGAGATTACACCTTACAAACACAACAAGGATCTTGCCTCATATAAACAGACATAAACTTCAACTATATTCAACTCTAAGGATATAAAATAATTCGCCTTTTATCATAACAATTTTGATTGATAGCTTTATTCCAAAGCCACCAGAATAGCCGTACTATGTGCAGCTGATCTCTGAATCCTCTTCATTGCGATGAAAACTTGACATTAAACAATGATTTGCCAAATGAGTGATGTGAATGCCGAAACGTGCTTCCTTCTGAATCACTCACTTGTCAGTCTGGAAGGAAACAAGCCCGCCCCAATGTTGACGCGTATAAAGCTAGGAAAATATATTCAGGCAAGCGCTTTTATGAACGTGTAATACTGACTCGTTGCTATGCGACTATCTGCAGTAGAACTGGCATGTCCTTGGTGTGTTCGTGCTAGCACATAAGTGTGATATCGATTGTCAAAACATCAAATAAATATTGTCAGCATTAAGAAAAGCTCTAAATTAAATGTTTGTTTTTCGTTAAAAATTAAAACTTCGCTTATGAGATAGTGTTGCACCAAATGACTTCTTCCTCACCTAATACGAACATATGTTAACTGCATAATACTGATTTACATCACTTTCTCTACTCACTCTTCTACTAACTTTTCTTACCAGATGCTATTATTCTAGCTACCTATACGATATATCAGGTAAGGCCATAGTCAGATCTTTAGTGTCACTATCTGATGGCTTTGTAGTTCATGCTATTTTCAAGACCACAGTAAAAATGAACAGGGACTTTCTGCTTAGAAAAGTATATTTCAAAATGTTAACCAATAACAAAGAATATCTAGGAAATGGTTAATGTCAGCACAACTAGAGAAAAAACTATAGGTATTTTAATATTTCTGCGACACGAAGACAAAATGTCTAATGTGGAACATTCACAGACTTTCTCAACCCAGAAATAGGAATAGGATACACACACGGGGGGATTCGGCATTGAAGCTGTGTTTATTGTGCCTGTACCCTTAAGAGGGCACCCCGAGAGGAAGGATGAGCTGAGAGGAGATACCGGGCGGTCAGATGCAGACGGCACATACATTGACAGAGGTTCCTGGTTTACCAAGTTTGACGACTACTCGAGATCTTCCGTCTCCTCCCAAGGGGACCGCGGCTGGAACCAAAGCTCCCATGTGCCACCCCCCGGAACCCACCAACAACGAGGGACAGAAAGAGTTCCTTTACAACGCGCATATCATCCCTGCCAAGCTGCACCTAACGCCTTTGCTGAACACTTGCGACCTTGAAAGAACCAATTGGAAGAAGGATGATTGAAATGAATAATAAAGTAAAATTGGAGGACATGCAATTCGGGCATATAATTACCTATACTTCCCAGCATTCACCTAGCGATCCGGGGAAACCCCCGAAAAAACCCATGGGCCAAGAACGTTGGCCACGGGAATCGACCCATGATCTTCCTAATGCGAACCTCACACATTACCGCGGAGTCATCTCAACCTAACATCATTTATTTTTATGCAACATCTACAAACTATTCTTACCAAAGCCCATGTATCTATTTCACGTTAATCATGATAAACCCTTGCAGAAATAGATATGTTGAAGATATAAGAGGGATAGAGGAAACTTCACGAGAAAGAACTGAATAACGATATCACTTTTTAAAATGACAAGCTGTTGAAGAGTTCAAGCTAATGCCAACGGACACTACAGAAATGGCCAATGCCATAAAACACTTATTTGAAATAAATTGTATGTCTGAAAAAGATCTCCTTCCTTTGTGTAGTACGTCTTTAATGCGTTTTTGTCTGTTTTTGTTTGCCAGTTATAAATACAAAATTCCTTCAGAATGTACAGTGCTTCACAGACTATTCCCAGGCTATTCCATGTATAGATGTGTATGTATTACCATGTAAATACATATTTCATTTCATGGTATTTTAATCAAATACGTTATGTCCACTTTTCAGATCAACAATTTAAAAAAGGTTCCATCTACAGAGTAGTTTATGGTGTATTTTCTTGAAAATAATTGTGTCGCAATGTTGATATTTAATGCACAGTTAGGTTTAGGGTTATACTGTTCACACATATCTACACTAAATGAGTTTTTCTAAACACCCGTTTTTCGTTATTTTTCCCTTTGATTCAGCGGGCTTCAAAACAGGTACTTTCGATCAATTCTCGAAATCGAATTTTCGGGGAGAATGCAATATTTCTTCTTATCTATTATAGATAATGCAGTAGTGAGAGTAAAAATCAAAATATCTTCTTCTTTACCTGATTACCTTCCCCTTATATAGGACTTACAAGTCAGTGCCTAGGGTCAGACGCCTGTGGAGGAACACAGGAAGCTATGCACCGGACAGAGTGAAGACCTGGAAGCGGGTGGTCAGCTAAGCACCAGGTATGAGAGTGAGGAAGAGAATGATATGAAATGTAGGCCAAATCAATGATTGGAAAGGTGATAATAGAGCAATTGGTGGAATGAGTGGCGAGGAAAACTGCAGAACCCGGAGAAAACCCTCCCAGACGCCACTTCGTCCACCACGAATACCACATGTGGGTCCCTGGGATCGAACCCGAGCCGCCGAGGTGGTAGGCGAACGCTCTAACCGCTCTGAAATATCTCTGATAGGAAAGTTTGTGAAAAATATTAGACAATTAACGCTTGTAAACATACCTTTTTCTAGCAAGTTTCATTATAGACATAAACGAAAAAATACATTTTGTAAGGAAAACAAAAAGATAGGAATGCAAAATATGTCTAATTGTAGCGATTTCATGGAACAACTCGTAAAGTGATCCGTTATACTCGTGAATGAGATATTTTATAGTTTCACCCAAAACAGTTTAAAGTCCTGTTCAAGAGCAAGGCCAGTATATAAAATTAATAGGAACGACTTAGCAGAGAAGGAGGAACAGAAAGGACGGATGTGAAACAGACAAGAAACACATAAAAACACAAACGTAAACACGTAAAACATGTTTGAGTGGCGGATGTTAGCAGCGCTGTAGACCGGAAACTCGTGCTCCCCTTTACGGGAGTCGAACTCACAACCGTGGAATGGTCGCTTCCGGACAGGAAATGGCAACACTTTGACCGGAACGGTAAGAATGCCTTCACCTATTGCTCTCGTGTTCACAGCTGCTATTGTGCATCTTAAGAACTAATGTAATGCAAATTAATCTCTGTGACGTATTTTGTTGTTATGCAATTTACTATACACTTTTGAATTCCTAGACTCAGACTCCACCTGTAAGACAGTAAATATGCAAGTAGGCACATAGGAGAACCTCGCGAACCAAGCACTGGGTGGCTTCTTGAACCTCGAGTGACAATTTAATTAATCGTATTTACATTTACCGTATGTTATATATTTAAATGAGCAATTCCTGTATATATGTATATTTATTCCGCGCAACTTGGAAACGGCTCTAACAATTTCGATCAAATTTTGTATTCAGATAGGATTTTGCTTTTTAAGTTCATCTATATAGGTGCAATTTCCGAAAAAAAAAAACGCGATTTTACATAAAAAATAACATTTTTTATTCCCGCTTCTACAGTGCAATTCTTGTATATACATTCCCGGTATTTGAGAAACGGCTCTAAAGGTTTGGTTAAATTTCTGTATACATGCATATTACATTCACAGTGTTTTCTCTACTCACTTTTAGGTAACACATTCACATCTCTTTCTGTACTCACTCCTGTATAAAGAATTTTCCATAAAAAACCCAATTTTACACCAAAAAAACATTTTATCTCCGCTTTTATAGTAAGTCATACCATGTTCTGTGTGTTTGAGATAGAAATGCTGTTACATTCACACTGTTTTCTCCTCTCAGAGTGTTTTTTCTACTCACTCTTCTACAAAGAAATCATACAATTTTCTGTATGTTTGAAGTACACATGCTGCATATTACATTCACAGTGGTTTCTTACTTTTACCAAACGCATTCACATCTTTTTTTCTACTCACTCTTCTAAAAAGAACTCATACAATTTTCTGTATGTTTGAAATACAGATGCTGCATATAACATTCATACTGGTTTCTCTACTCACTTTTAGGTAACACGTTCACATCGCTTTCTCTGTTCACTCTTCTATAAACAATTTTCCATAAAAAGATGATTTTACAAAAAAAAAAAAAAAAAAAAAATTATCCCCACTTTTAAAATAAGTCATACAATTTTCCGTATGTTTGAAATAGAAATGCTACATATTATATTCATACTGTTTTCTCTTCTCACTTTTAGGTAACACATTCACATCTTTTACATCTCTTTCTCTACTCACTCTTCATTAAACAATAATGGAAAATAACTCCATAATCGAAAAAAATGCTCGACGAAAACCTCTAACTAGGTGCATATCTGGGGTAGGTTTGCGTTCAGCAGTAGAAATGGTGTTTATGAAATATTTATATGAATTTCTATATCTCTTGTATCTCGGAAATGACTCTTTTAACAATTGTGACAAAACGTTTTATATAGTTAACATTCAGGTTTATCTAAATAAGTATCTTCTTCTATAAAAAACATTTCTCAAAAACAGAGGCGAAAATCGCCGAGCGAAGCTCGGTCACCCAGGTACTTATGAAATTGTTGTACAATGGTGTAGAAATGTATATGGTGAATGCTACCCATCACCTATTACATTGTTCTAAAAAATATCTGGAGGGAAAATGAGTAATTCTTATATACATTTCAACGCTGAATTCAAATGTTTTTAGTTTTCACACATCAGGGATAGTTTGAGAGTAATCCGATGTTTAATTTCTTTTAATTTTTTCATATCAATATATATTTGACATGTATTTTGTTAGGGCAATTTACAATATGTAATTCGTAATGTTAGACAATAGAAGCATATACAGGAATGAGTTTACTCCCTAGAAAATAAAGTCCTGTAAATGAAGTGGAAAATATTCAAAGACTGTTTTTCTCTATTATCACGCGCTACATACACTAGCCTGACATCCCGGCCGCTTCTCTTACAAGCAGAACAAAGCTCACGCACGCCACTGACTGGGTTTACCCCGTGATTTCTGCAACTCCTTTAACGCACGAAGAGTTATCTAGTTACTCCAATGCCGGTTGGAGTGGCCCACTGTAATCTGAGTGTGTGTATATATAACAAGTAAGTGGGTAAGCAAGAATTGTAAGTTACTTGTCAGATCTCGAATGCTCGCTAAAACTCGGCTGTGCGGGCCTCGTATCCCCAAAATGCATTATCAACCTGATAAGTGTCACAGTTTTTGGTACGCTGTTTCTTTTATAATTTCACTTCTTAGTTTCTCTACTAGTATTTAAAGTAGAGGAAGTATTAATATTCCGCCTAAAAATTCTATACATAGATTTCTCTGTAAATACATATTTTTATACTCCTGAATTAAAAAGAATACTTTTAGAAAAAGGTGTGTCCATGCCACAAAAAGATTTTCAACAAAATTCCTCCATCACAAACTATCCCTTACATAAAAATGTTCAAACATTTTGAATTTTTCAAAAATAACTATTTCTATTGAAATACCATATGCATAAAATATTTTCATGACAAATGAAATGTTTATCTTCAATTTTCTAGGAATAGTCTTTGAGGATATGCCTTTCAAAATTAGGTGAGTAATATATGAATTTGTAAATACATTGCACATTTTAACATTAAAATTATTTTTTTTCCTATACCAATAACAAGCAATAGCAACGATTTTGTATATTTTTGTAGACAAATATTTACATGCAGGGCCCGCAAACAATTTATTTCAACACCTGTTGACTCATCACCATAACAATTGGCATATCAATGGGGTTTTTTCTATGGAGGTTTTTATGCTATCAATTTTACCTCGCATCGCACTACATTCACATGGTTTTCTCTACTCATTGTTCTTTTACAAGACTCAATTATACTTCTTTCTCTATTCGCCCTTCAACATACAATTTTTATGATTGCAGCAGAAAAGAGAATAATCTGACCATAAAGTGGTCGACTATCAGTCGCCATTAAATTGTGTGTCTGCCATAAATATTTGACTGCATGGTCACTCCGTCTGCATGGTTGGTTTGTTTGTTTACGGAACTGTGAGGTGGCGATAAGAGAAGCGGAGTAAATTGTTAGCCTTATGGAGAAACTGTTCTACAGACGTAAAAAGTTTTTATCGTTAGAAGCAGAAATGTTCCTACTGCAGAATATTTTGCTCCATTTTTCTCCCGAGAGTTTTCTCTTGAAAACCATTTCTGCAAGTTTTTATCTCGATTAGCATGAAGTGAATGAAACAATAAGCGTTTTTAAAATATTTTGTACAAGAGTTAGTTATGTGAGTGTGGACATAATATTTTTATTTGTCAACGCTTTTTAACAACAATGGATCTGTTCGCTCCGTTCTACATTGGGCGTGAGAGACCTCTTAATTTTCCTGTGACCTCTTTATCAGGCTTGACATTCTTTTAAGTGTCACAATTCTACGACAAGGGACCACCAGCTTTACTTCCCTAAGTATGAAACATCGGCAGATATGATTTCCTCAACTTCCTGTCTAGTCTTTCAATTTCTGCAAATATTGTGTAGTTTATAAACATCTTTCAAAAGAGAAAGAATTGCCGGAATGTTCGAGTGATCGTTAATAAATAACAATAGGTTATTTTCCACTTCCAGCGCAGCAATTTAAATATTTTAGAAACGCTACAAAATCTGTAACCGTTCCGTAAAAGTAATCTTAGTTTTAATTGAAGATATTGGAGTCTCCGTGAATCTGTTCATCCTAGCCTGCAAGTGTAACTTTTTTCTGGATAAATTTGCGAGAGTATAATCACCATGAGCTTCACGCCGCCGCCGCCGCCGCCACCACCACCACCACCACCGCCACCGCCACCGCCACCGCCACCGCCACCACCATCATCATCATCTCATCATCAGAATAAGTCTAATGGTAAGCAACTATGTAACCAAGTTAAACTTTCTTCGTTTTTTCCTTTACCTGATTACCCTCTCCGTATGTAGGATTTACACCCCCTAGGACCTACAAGCCAGTGCCTAGACGCCTGCCTCATGCAGAGGGATCTACGGACCGGGCAGAGTGAAGACCTGGATGCGGGTGGTCAGCCAAGCACCGGGTGTGAGAGTGAGGAAGAGGATAATATGAAATGTAGGCGAAGTGGATGATTGGAAAGGTGATGATGGAGCCATTGGTGGAATGAGTAGCGGAAGAAACCGGGAAATCCGGAGAAAGTCCACCCACACCGCTTCGTCCACCATAAATACCACATGCGGGTAAGGATGGTGATTTTTACTGGACCAAGGAAAAGTTTGAGAAGACGAGACGCAGTCGAGTCTTTCAATTTCCGAGAATTAGTAAAAACTCTTAACACATGCATATTGTATACCATTTTTTAGATATAATTAGTAATTTAATACGACGTATGAATGAAATGTGTAATAGTAATCTTCAAACATAACATTCATCTTTCCATGGTGTCTTGATGGAGTTAATTAGCATATATTAACTATAGCATCTTTCGTCTCTCTCTGTCCCTCTCTATCTCTCTCCCTCCCCCCCCCCCCCTCTCTCTAGATTTTGCAGGTATGGGAGAATTATAGCCTATTTTTCCAATTTTCTTTGATTTCAGAATCAACACACTCGTTCAAGTTAGCCGTCATGCTTACTATGGGTAATTACTGATTTGAACACGGTCTACTCTGTTTATCTCGCGGCACGTGTATTAAGATTCAGTGACTTTGCATATCTTCGGTCGTCATTACAACGACATTTGTACTGGTTCCAGTGCTTTATTCCTTTAAATTATAACGTATGCAATATAAATAACAGGATAATTATTGAGGTGATATATCTATTAATGAAAATATAGTTTCGTTTAAAACCTAAAACCTAAACCCCGGCGCGACAGCCCACAGGGGGCCAAGGCCTACCGCCCAGCCGCTGCTTCCCCCACCTCTGCCCACTACAGGCGTCATTGGTGAGGTGCAGTACTGGAGGGTCAGCGCCCCGAGCCCTCCCGGCCAGTTATGCGGTCTTTTAGACCTGGGGCAGCTGCTTCTCCATCAAGTAGCTCCTCAATTGGTCTCCCCGGGACCTAACGAGGTTGAGTGCACCCCGTGCCAGACCTCCCAGAGGGGATAAAATCCCCATGCTGGTACCGGGAATCGAACCCGGGTCCTCCGCGCCAGAAGCAAGCGCGCTACCAACTGCGCTACGGAGGCGGTCATAATTTCGTTTAAGGGTGTGAAAATGCTAGTGGCCTAGGCCTTAAAAGTAGGTAATATAGTTGTTGGTTAAGCTGGTAGATTTCTGGATAATTCATTTACCTTCAATGTCAATATAACCGGAAAGGTCATGAAATCGCATTAGCTCGCCCCCCCCTCCCCCCCAAAAAAAGTTTTAAACCGATGTGGCGTAAGTGTAAGACATTCAAATGTACTTCCTCCAGTTGGCAGTGTGAGACTGAGACCTGATGATGTTTGTGTGGGGGTGGGGAACAGCTGGTCTGTGATGCAGGTATAACAACCGGGTTCCCAGGACTTTTAAAACCTACCAGCAGGTGATGCTTCTCAGGGCTGTACAAGACGTAAACAGCCGCAGGGAAACAAGGGGAAAATAAAGCAAAGTAAAAATAAAAAAGAAAGAAAAGAAAGCCGCACATAGGCAACTACCTAATACTTTAGTAAACAAACTTCATAGTATCTCCATGTGCGACTGTTAACCAAATTGAGCACCATATTTGTAGTAGATGTTGACAGATGAGTTTAATCTTAAAAACTAAAATGTATCACAAGTAATATCATAAGACCATCGACTGATATTTATTTGGACTATTTCATCAATAAAATATCAATTTAAATACTATATCTGACCAGAAAATGTTAAATTGTATACAAAGTAACCTAAAATATATTCATTATGATTAGCGCAGTTCAACTTATTGCTCACTGAGGGAAACGAAATCCAGGAAATCCCACTTTATTTTTAATGTTAACAAATAATCTTTCTTCTGGGAAAATACATCTAGTATTAAGAGAACGATCGTTAAAAACCCAGTTGTCAAATTCAAATGACATGCCATTTCCTTTAGAAAGAATGGATATCGAGTTTGAATATGTAGGTGTGAAAGTAAAATTTTGCACTTTAGTACTTCCGTATGAAATTCATTAATCTGTAAATAAGGCTTAAGTGCAGAAGCGTTAATATGTCCTGTGAATTTGAGTAATTCTTGTTCTTGAATTCCTGCTTGCGATGCGAGTAATATATTATTTTCGGCGATTTATGGCATATAGTTGGCGACATTGAAAACACATGTGAGAGATGGGTGAGATTTTAAGTTACTATAATGTATTTTAAGATATTAGCATAATAAAAGGCTGCTGTGTTTCTGTTACAGCGAACTTGATTGTGAACACCATTACGCAGAACGGAATATTTTACAAATGAAACAATCACTTTTGTTAATTACCATTAGCTCACATCACACTTTCTTAAAGTCTCACCGCCCAGCAGCCTGACGTGGCATAGTCATTGAGAGCAACCCCCAGGTGAACAAGTAAAAAATGCAAAGTTTACTAATCAACTCAATTCTCGTTCAGGATTTCCAACGTTTACTTTCTGTGCCACGTAATATGTAGTTAAGAGGATGTAATCTATTCCACCCAAAAGTTCTATATCAAGATTTCGCCGGAAACAAAGTTTTAAGCTCCACTAAACCCAAGAAAAAGCAGTTTTATAAAAGAACTCGTGTGCGTGCGTATGTAAACAGCATAAATCCAAAACCAAATTTTGTATAAATACCAAACTTGGCATTTGAGTTTAAAATCTCCCAAAGATGCGTCACCACTCCAAACTATCGTTTACATGGATCATTTTTGGATATTTCCTATTTTCTCAAAAATGACTAATGATTTTAATTAAAATCCTGTATATTCAAGGTACTTACGCGACAAATGAAGCGTAATGTTTATTTTTCGGGAAATAGCCTAAGAAATTCTCATGTTTCAGAAGGAATTTTGTATGCTTTCGTATATCGAGTAAACCATAAGAAACAGGCTAAAACGTACTCTTACACAAAAAGCAGAACTTAAGGACACAGTTTGTTTCAAATTACCTTTTTTGTGGTATCAACCCTTTCCATACATCCGTTAATATTCAATTTTTACTTTCTCTACTACGTATAGTATAGTAGAGGAATTATTGTATTTCACCCAAAAATTCCATGTCGAGATTTGAGGCCCCCTGAATCCAAAAAGGCATTTTTAGAAAAAGGTCTTTGTGTGTGTGTGTGTGTGTGTGTGTGTGTGTGTGTGTGTGTGTGTGTGTGTGTGTGTGTGTGTGTGTGTGTGTGTGTGTGTGTGTGTGTGTCAGTCTATGGACAGCAGAACTCAAAAAAGAAAAGTCAGTTGAAGACCAAAGTTGGTATTTAAGTCTTTCAACGATGCGACACGAAGATTTTAAAGAAAATTCCACCCTTTAAATGGATTTTTTTTTTTAATTTTGATTTTCTTGAAAATGACTAATGATTTTGATTAAGATGCCACATGTTTGAGATATTTTTGAAAAATAAAATGTATATTTTGATTTTTTCTGGCTATAACCCATGAAGTCCTATATACTCTGGACGACTTTTGCATAACTGGTACACCGTAAGAGATAGACCAAATCTTACTGTACAAAAAATGTAGATCTTGCTAAATTACACAATTTATGTCTCAATGAATTTCTTTGTAGAGTGAACCTTTTCGGAGATATTCCTTGTTATTTATGTTAGTTTTGGACAACTTACAGTGTCAAATGGAACATCGCTATTCAGTTTTTTTATGTTATGCAAAGAGAAAGGAGTCTCAAAGCTTTAACAGATCTGACTATCGCTCAAAGTCTGCAAAAACGAAAAGTTGGTTAGATACCAAAGTTGGTCTATAAGTTCAAGAATACGACACAAGCATTGTCAAGAAAATCCTCAATCCCAGACTTCTCTTTACATTAATACTATCTTAAAATTTTGATTTTTCTGAAAACGTCGCTAGTGATTTGGATTAAAATACTATATATTTAAGATATTTTGATGAAAAATGAAAGCTATATATTGAATTTTCTGGGAATGTTCTCAGACATTCATTCTGAATGACCTTTGCTAAACCGGTAAAGCGTAGGAGATTGACAAAATGTTATTACACAACATATGTACATAGATCCCGTTAAAACACACGTTATGCACAACTGCATCTTTTTTGTGGTGAAGTGAAGCATTTGCGAGATACTTTTGGTTATCTGTTTGAATCTGTCAATATTTATGCCTTTCTCAAATGGGAAGTGGATATTCGCTTTTTTATGCCCCGGACTTGCAAAGAGAACAGAATGTGAAAGACATCGCATAGCGACTATCCCTTGCACCTATAAGGAAATTAGCAAGAAAAAAGTTTCTACAAATAGTCACGATTAACATGAAGTAAATGAGGAATAACTTTTGTTAAGAATGGTTTGTACGAATACAAGAGTGAAAGTGCAACACATCCGAGTTCTTGAACAGCAAACTACTACTAGGGCTTCGTCAGCATATTTCGAAATGAGCATTTTGCTCCAAAGCTGTGTAGCTGCTACCCCAGTGATTTGTGGCATGCCAGGGAATAAACAATACATTGGGATGTGGCAGGTTGTGCTCTGATCAGATCGGAAAGCAAGGCCACTATGTCTGTGATCAATCTGTTCTCATCTGGCATCTGTCATCACTCTTTTTTTTTTTCTCCACCACCAGATCATTAGTTTACTTGTGGAGCTGGTTTCTAGGGAATTCGGTTAGCAACCCCTGCGCCATCACAAAGTTTCCCAAGTCCGTTAACGGAACGGAAGCCGTAGGGGTGACCATAAGGCATGCCGTACCATCCCCCACAAGGTACCATTTTCATGCTTGAGTTGCACTGGCTCTTAAAGGGTACTTCATGGGTTCACGCCTAGTGGAGGTCGATGCCTTTTTACCTTCTCTGCTACATGCATCAGAGGAAGTACTGTATTTCACCCAAACATTCGATATATATTTCATTAGAAAGGTTCGATATATATACTTTTTGTGTGAAGTGAACCACTTCGGAGATATTCCTTGCTATTTGTGTGAGTTTAGCAAAGCTTAAACTTTTTTCAAATGGAAGGTCGTTATTCATATTTTTCTCTCCTGGTCCTGCAAAAAGAACGGAGTTTCAAAGCTTTATACAGCGACCAGCTTTAAAAGATTTGACTATCGCTCAAAGCCTACTGTATTCCCATATTCCCCTTGCACCTACAAGGAAATAAGCAATAAGATAATTTGTACAAATGTTTATCTCAACTAACATGAGGCAGATGGAGGCATAAGAGTTTGTAAGAAGAGTTAGTGCAAGAGTAGAGAAAGTCATGTGAGTGCAACACATCAGATTTTTTTAAATACCGTCCCCATTAGTTTCTGGCTAAGTCGTGGAATGGTGAATTTCAAAGCCACTATACAGAAGCCAATTTTTTAACACTTGACTGTACCCATAACTATACCCTTTGTACCCATAACGAAGTGTACAATAAAACTTTATGCAAAACTTTATCTTAATTTACTTGAAGTAGATTGAAAAATATGCTTTCTTTATATGAAGTAAACAATAATGGAGTGAGAAAGTCTGCGAATGTAAGACATCAGATTATTCGGATCTTTTGTTTCTCACTGAGCGCAGACAAAGAAAAATACATTCGATCGAATATTTCAAAAGAAGAAAGGTAATAAAAGTAGTTTTCTCAGCGCAGGTGTTCCAGATTCGGTTCTCGACTGGGATGGGGGAATTTTTCTTTAATTAGACTATTTCCCCACGCTCTACAGTGTGGAAGTAAACGTTGAGCGTGTTTCATCATACAAATGACTTAAACCCAACGTTAAGTAATCTACGGCCAACGAGTTGTTTCTGAAGTCTTGGCCCCCTATAGAAGTTAAAAGAGGCTATACAAATTGGAAAATTAAAAATATTAGATAACCTGGTGTACAACAACTTTAAATAACCATTATTTTATTAGTTATTCTATAACTTACTTATTGTTCTCATTCTGTATTATTTACGTATGCTAAGTAGAGGAAGAATTGTATTCGATCCAAAAATTAGATATCGCGTTTCACTGGAAATATACGTTTTGAGGTTCTGTAATGAAAACTGCCATTTTTTAAAAAGTCAGCGCACGCGTCCATGTCTGTGAACTGCATAACTCAAAAACAGAAAGGTCGTATAAATACCAAAATGATACCGTAATTATTCATGGGAAGAAATAAATAATTAATTAAAATAATAGTGAGATAAGGAAATAATTGCAATAAATAATGCATATAAGTGAAATAAATGTAAGATGCAAGAAGCCAGGGTTAACAAATTGTACAGAGAAATACGTAATTAGCAATTCGTGTTGAGAGAAATCATTAGTAAATGCAACCATGTAGCAAACATTAACAACTTGTTAGGGTAATTAATTACCTTGTAAAGTCAATAGGCTGGAATTCTGAGAATCAGGAAACCGAGTGAAATGTCAGAGGCAGGCTAAAATAGCCTGAACATGTTTGAAATGCAATGCGTGGTTATTTACGATTGGTCCACGTGTACATAAACGTTTCACGTTGCAGTTAATTAGGTTTATAAGCCGTGAATTCAAACGAGATCAGACACTCACTCGAGAATTTCTACACGGATCAGACGGACTTATGTAGCTGGAGACGAGTGTGTCGGGCGAACATGAGTTTACGCAAGTTTAACTTCGCTGTAGAATTAGCGAATAGTGACGTGCTTTAGTAAAAGCGATTTGGCAGTTAACACTAGTTAAACCTTCCACAATTTACCGCAGTCTAACCCTCCGTTAGGCGCACGCCCTGGTAGATTATATTTTGTGCTTATATGTTTGTATGTATTTTTTTAAATTTAATTTTTCCTTCACTGCCATGTTTAGTTTCATTTAACTTAAATATACACGGCTTTTATTAGCATTATATTATCGGATAGGTCAAAGATAGATAAAATCTAGATTAGTATGAATACACTGTACATTGTAATTTGTAGTACACTACATGGAAAGATACTAAATAACGACGTTCAAGTGTCAACTTATAATTTAAAATGTACTGGCAACAACAATAACAACAACAATAATAACAACAATAACAATAATAATAATAACAACAATAACAACAATAATACTGTGATTTTATCTATAGTTACTATTACGTAAGTCGCATTCATGTTCTTCTTTATGATCAGTTTCTGAATCTAAAAATTTCATTTTCAGTTTATTTTCAGAATTGGAATCATCTGTCAGTCACGGATAAGCCTTGATCATCAACAGGTAGATGGTACACTTCTTCCAAATCCTCGGGATTTTGCAGATCATACTTTTACTGCTGTTTGTGAGAAGTAGTAACATACTACTTGCAATGACAAAGCAACAATTAAGGAGGAAAAAAAGTCAACAATATGTACGAAAGTAGGCGCGCACGGCCTGGTTGAACTGTGCGACACACAACTTCCGATTAGTCATTCTTGCAGCTAAAGAAATAAACAGATAAGGTTGTTGCTGCAGCAAACAATCGAGTAAAGTATAATGTTACATATCCTAGTCCGGCAATTACGTAGGTGCGTTCGCTCACAAAATATAACGTTTAAATAAACCTAGGGATCCCTCTGACCTCTAGTGACCAACGAAGAGTTAAGCTTCAGATTCTTATATGAAAGAACTTATTTCCTTTAAAATCAATAGTTAGCAACTCTATCGATCATTCTATTCAAAAGTTTTAACCAATATTAAAACTAATGCAACTTAACCTGATGTTGTGTTTACAACTAACACTCACATATACCCAAAGTGTTTAAAGTTAAGACTGGTGCAGCTGAGGCAGGGACATTATCTACGGTATCAAACTTTATGCAAAGTGAAGCATACATCAAAAGTTACCACACCAGAGGGACAGCTTCAAAACTTAGCATGGAAGTTCTGCCTTCAGCATGAGACACTAAGCTTTTCATGAAAATTTCCTCATCCTAAACTATTCCATAAAGGGACACCTTTTGGTTATTTTTCATTTTATCAAAATAGCTTTAACGTTTTTGATTAACACGCTAATGTTTGGGATATTTCTATGATAAATAAAATTATCTTAATATTTTTGTAAATAGGCTGGGAAATTCTGAAATTCTGAATAAATTTTGTAGTTTTCGATACCTGGCAAGGGATACACAATAGTAATTCTATAACAAAATGTAGTTCTCATTAAAACAATTTACGTCTAATACATTTTTGTTACATTAACCATTACCGAAATAGTCGTTATTGGCTTTAGTTTTCAAACGGTTAATACCTTTTTAAAGTGTTGTAACTACTCATTCGGTTGTTTCTCGCAAGTTCGCGGAAACAGCTTGGAATTTTAAAGCCAGCATATCGCTCATCTACCTACAACGAAACATACAATAAAGTCATTTCTAAAATTTATTTTTCAATTAAGATGAAGCAGACAGAAATATGCGCTTTTGCAAAAATACTTTGTGGAAGAGCTATACAAATAAACTAGTGGTTGGAGAAATTTAACAGATCTTACTTCTTTTTCTCTTCTCTCTAGCACATGGCTAACCAAATTAACAGTGATGATGATAATGATAGTGAGAAGAAGAAGAAGAAGAAGAAGAAGAAGAAGAAGAAGAAGAAGAAGAAGAAGAAGAAGGAGGAGGAGGATTGTGTTCTCAGTCTCGTATACATAACAAAGCATACACTCATGGTTGTCAACTCGGACGATAATTATGGGGGTGTACGATAATTTCTCATTTTCACTGGTTTTTCACACCAACGAAATGAAATTAATTACCAGTAATGTTGCCAGTGTGTCCAGATCTGGTAATCTCAATGAAGAAGGCACTGTTCAGAAAATTGATGACCAATGGAGGAAACTCTTAATAAGTGATACTCCATGTGAATTAAAGAACATGCCTGAACCTGACAGTTTCTGGCGTGCTGCTAAATGCGTGGAAATACTGATTTCAAAGAATTAGCGGAGGTTGCATTATCAGTGATTTCATTGCCCCACAGAAACACTTCTTGTGAAAGAGTTTTTTTTTTTACAAACTAGGCTTAATAAAAACCAAAATTAGAAACAGATTGGCGCCAGATACGGTAAAAGGACTTATTCTGTCGTCTCAGCTTATGAAAGAATGTGGCGGGTTCGAAAATCTGCAAGCCACCGAGATGTTAAAGTTTATCTCAACAACAAACTTGTATAATGCTACAACATTTGAGGAAGATGAACTTTCAGATGAATAGTTCGAGAAAAGTACTGAAGTTGTAATACTGTTTGAGGTCATCAATTTTGTAAGTGGATACCATAAACATCAATACTATTACATCTTCGTAAGTGTTATGCTGATAGATTTATTGTTGCAGCAGTTGGTTTATGATGTACGATAATTTTGAATCCAAATCTATAATTTTGAGTGGACGGTACGATAATTTTACTTTTAAACATTGGCAACCCTGCGTACACTACCATATTTATCTGGATGTGGTAATTAATATGTAATGTACTCGTATGAAAAAGTGAATTGCTCAATGAACGCCTGCAAAATCTCTTTAGAGCAGGTAAGATAGGATAGGATAGCATAGGATAGGATAGAACGTCGCGGGGCGGATTCGGCACATCGACCTTGACGATCTTTAGTTCCTTATGGGCACACTCAGAAGGAAAGAAGAGGCGAGAGGAGACAAAGGGTGGCTGACCTAAGGAGTTACGACAGAGCAGAGAGCAGTGTCCCTACCATTTACACATTGAAACGCCCCGCGACGTCTAGTACAACCGAAGTCACGCCCATCCCCGGTCTTAGACTTCCGGCAGGGGAGTTCGGAGACCGGAGACTGCCTCGTCGAAGGACGAACATTTGTCGAGGGCATAGTCCCTGCCATGCAACACCATCGCAACCATCGCTAGTTGTGTTATTGCTTGATAACTTGCTAAAACCGTTTTGTTTTGTTAAACAATGTGAAACCAAAATCACTGACGCAATGTTCCCACAACAATACAAAAAGTTAGGTTGTCTCGACTAACTTTAGGGAGAAAAAAAGAAAAAAAGAAAAAGAAAAAAAAAAAAAAAAAAAGAAAAAACATTGACTGTGTTTTCAAGTCTGGCATTTTCAAATGTGTGAACTATTCCATGGTTTTTTATGAAAACACAGCCATTGACAACACTGCACATTTGGCAGTATTTATGCAAGGTGTGAAAGAAAATATCTCAGTTCATGAATATTTCCTCGACTTAATGCCTATTGAAATGCAGAAACAGTTCATCAAAAAGTATAATTTGAATTCAATAAACTCATGTCACTTTTTGTACTTCACGTACAGTTGTTTTGGTATTTTTACAGCACCACCAAATCGCAGAACTAAAATATGAACTTGAATTAGTGATCTGACTTTCTTTACTGACACATGTCCGAGCATGTAAATGACCTGAACGGTGTCCTACAGGAAGGAAACAGGACGTAGTACAAATGTACGATAAGATGAAGTTATCCATACCGAGAATATATTCTGCAAAGAGCACCTAATATGAGAGAACTATATCGCTTTTCCTGTTTGAACTCGATTACCAACCCATCAGTTAATTTTTTCAAAAATACGCTGCTAAATTGAACATATTGAAAGTTAATTTAACCATCGATTTAAGGACTTCAAATCTATGGAGAATTATTGTCCTACTTGCCAAAACTTTCACTGTGGACATAACATAAGTTGGATAAAATTTTCAAATGGAAACTGCAGATCTGTAGACAGATACACATCAAAAAATGAAATGTAAAATTTGTATTGTGCGGATATACATATATGCAAACATTTTCGAGTCGAAATATTTTGGTCTCAGGCATTTGGTAGCACAATTGTGGTTATGTTCGTGCTTACTGATATTTGTGAATAGTTATTTTCGAAAATGAAAACTTTGAAACTGAAAATTAGGTTCCGCATAACGGATGAAAATCTGGTAGCAGAACTAAAGGTTCAGCTTCAGAATTCAAAATGTTGGTGGATAAGCCTGAAGCGTATGTTTTAACTAAAATTAATACACACATGATAAAAGCCTGTTTCTTGAGATCCTACAGGGCCATTGCTAAAGAATAATATATTTCTATTACGGTCTGTCAGATCGAGCGGGATGTCTCAGGCAGTAACGTCTGTGTCACGGGTTCGATCCCCGTGGCCGCGCACTCTGACATGGAATTTTCCGTGGTTTCCGCATGTCGCTTAGGGGAATGCTGGGGTGCTTTAATCTCTTCTACACTGATTCCTTTCCCTTTATTTCTAATTTCCCTCCCTTGTCATCTTTCAGATTTGGTTAGTAGCGCAATACGCTCCGACGAATGCGCACAGATGGCACAGTAGCTTGCGCTCTGGAACCTCTCCCCTGGCTCTCCCTGGAAGTTGTTGCCCGGGCTGCAAGGGTCCTTAGTCACTCTCTCCCTGGGTAGAGAAAACACTTTGGTTGTGCGCTAGGTACCTGTAACTGTTAGGAATTCTGTGCGTCTCTGGGCTTCACTGCCCCTAGGGGGGTTGGTAGCCCGCAAAAGATCCATGTAGGGGTCGCGGTGTCCCCCCTCCGTTACGACACACACGCATGCCCACGCGCGCGCGCACACACACACGCACGCACGCAAACATACACAAGGCGATGCACCTTGAACCAGACGAATTCTGTCCCACTTCCACTATTTTTGTTCGCTTAAATACTATTCGTTTCACATTTTTATAATAAAGTGGATTGCTCTGGCATTTGAAAGCCTTGATAATCTTTTTTCTTCACTTGGGTGGGAACTTTCTTGTCAAAAAACGTTAATGCCGCATTCTTAGGCGTAAGATACAATTATAGGAATATAACTTTATTAAAGTTACTTGAGAAATCACGTGATCGATCTTTTCATAAGACGGTAGACCCTATAACAACTTCAAGTCTTGGTTTGGAGCTTCTACTGCAACGCAGGAGCAAAAGCAGGCCTTGGTATAAACAGATATAAGAAATACACATACTGCACGTGTACCTTACAGTTCCTCTTCACTGATTATAAATTCACTGCAGAATAACTTTATTTTAAGGCTATAGATTGCCTTTGACATCCATCGTGCACAATGTACTGCTCCTGGAGCTCTGAAAGGTATTCCACGGGGCGGAACGTTATCTAGAAATATCTCCACACTTCTAAGAGTTCTCTGTAATTTCCTCTTGCTTGTTGGCTACGCAAGGCCTCCTTAGTGGATGATGAATCTTTAAACTGTTCATTTACTTGCAGGTTCTCCAACCCAGGTCAGAACTGTCAAACAGTGAGTGATTGCCATTTGTTTCGGAACAGTACATCAGGCCCACAAGTATCACCATCTTTGCTTCATACACATTTCTTAATATTATTAATAATAATTGTTTCATGTATGTGATGACTCGTCATGCTATGCGGGCGGTCTAACACGCATTTCACAATATCTAAAACATTGATGCTCATGGGGCACGTGTTATTATTCTTCAATTTTTCTAATTTTGTTTCTGAATTACTTTTATTCTGAATGGAATACAACTAAAGGGTGCCACATGTAAATTTCTAAAATTTGAAATTAAGGACCACCCTATACAAAGCATTTTAACATCTACCCTTTGTAACTCGTGTTTATAGAATAGCAGAGTGACGTAATTGCAAGAAAAGCCTTGCGACTGTTATGCATAACATTATTTTTCTGTTCTCCTTAGCTTGCATTTGTAAGATTAAAACTCAAGCGGAGATGAAAAGGCGCTTTCCCATCCCAAAGGTTTTCGACACCTTTCAAAGAAGAGAAAAAACCGGAGGACGGAAAAAATACTTGAAGGTAGCAAGAATATAAACAAAAAAAGAAATAGAAATAAATATAAGAGATGAAAAGTTGTAGTGTCACCGTGGAAGGGATGATGGAGGCCTGCGCGTTACGATAGAGGGAAAGGGAGGGGATGGCTAACGAGGAACTCTCAAACGAGCGGTGCAAGGGGAGCGAGGTTCATGCGTAGAGGGGAAGCAGCATACACAAAGCCCGTGGCAAATTCAAAAAAACAGCCGAACTCCCCTGTTCGTCGCTTCGCGAGCGAGTTTGCTGCAAGCAAGAGCAGTGTACACGCAAAACCAGTACTAAGAGGGGTGTCATGCGTTCTTAGTGGCGGGAACAACAGTGTAACTATCGCAAAGTGCCTCACAAAATTATGTTGCAGTGCTGTTAGTGAGTTTATGTGCAAACTTTGTACTACTGCTGGAATACAAATCAACGTAAATATCTTCTAGAAAGGTAAGAACATAACTTATCTACTTTTAAATAATTATATGATAATCGTTGTACTATTAGCCTCAGCTGACAATTCTACCTTTTTAGATTCAGTGCTTCTTATATTAGGCATAAACTAACCTTGAGCACTGTATTCATAATCTCCTGTCAATTGTTGCCCCCCATAAGTTTCTGAAAAGTTTCCCTTTACCAATCCAACCAAAATTTAAAATAAATAAAATTTTATTCTTCTGACAAAAGTACATCATCCTCTTCAGTTTCAATTTGTGGTAAATAATGCTTACGCGGCTTTCATTGTCTACAGACGTAACATCAATTGTTTAATTTTACAGTACTTTGATAAGCATCTATTTACATTTTTGTAAGACCGGTATCTTAGTATTACCATCAATGTTACACTTTTGCATACTTTCTGATAATAGAATCAATTTAAATGTTCTATTAAAAGCAAAATTGCTGTTGTTTGCGACTTCGAATATTGTCCTAATGCCTTATAGTATCAAATATTTGTTACACGCAACAAAGAACAATAATTGTTTTCTACTGAATTTTTTAACGGCAGAAAATATATTGAAATGCATGTTGCTCAAAATAGGTTAGATTGCGTTGAGGTAAGAAGTATATAGAAGAAATTACTCTTTTGCTGCCAAAAAAGCGTTATTTTGTTTTACACATCCTTTAATCTTCACGTCGTATCAATGGACAGAGGTTGATACTTGATGTTATTGGGAACTTATTTTTAAGGTCGTGTTGTACTGTTTGATTTTTGTGTACATTTTCGCATGCAAAACTAAATTTAATGACACAGTGGTAAAATACGGCAGTTAAAAACGTTTTAGATGATTTTGCTAAGCTTCCAAGGGTGTTAGAACTAAGTTCCTCTCTATTTTGTACGATATAACACATGTTCACAGTTTTATACACGATTGCAAATGGGACCAAATGGGGAAACATTCAAAATGAATTTCATTTCATTTTTTCGTAAATTAAAACCCATTCTTACCAATGGTATTATGATCCAGTGTCTTAGATGGCCTCCTTTGCTTTCAAATTTATGACAGCATTCCCTTTTCCGCACAATGGACTCATTTTGCCAACAGTTAGGGTGTTGAAACCCAGCTTAATGGGTATATTCTGTTGTTATTCAGTGGGGAAAGTCAAAGAACTTTGCTTAATAGTCTGAAAAGCACACTCTATATTTTTATTATACTATATATACTTTCGACATAATACCGAGGACCTCCTTGCTAAAACATAAATGCAGAAAATATCTTAATTTATAGCCAAATAGTTATAAATCTCACCGTAATAAATTAATAAATCTATGCATTTGAAATTAAGCTAACCCATAGACATTTTCAAAATCTCTAATGTTCAAGAACATTTACTGTAGAGTTTATTCTAAGCAAAAACAACACACAAATTTAGTTTAAATTTCAGTAGCTTCAAAAATTAATTTACAATAACTTTTTTCCCACAAAATACATTCAACATTTTAAACATTTTCAAGCACTGGATATTTCCCCTTTTGAAATATTTTTCGTTAAACAATGCAAACAATGAAACATCGTACATTTACGAAAAAGGTATTATAAGTTTTACTCTGTGCACAACATACGTATGCTGGGAAAGAATAAACATAGAAAAGCTTGAAAGTTAACGTAAACATATTTAAAAATCTAAATACCTACACTAACTTTAAGTAAAGAAGTTTGGCAAGTTTCTTTAAAAATGTAATTAAAATGAAAATATTTGCAAAAAGTTGGTTTATGCACTTGGAGTTGCTGTGTAATAGTGAATGGCTTTGAGTAGTTAAGGCTTAAAGCTTTGTGAAGTACAAAGCATACCTACTGTCCCTGTGGCCTTTAACATTTTAAATGGCAGCATTAAAACAGATCAAATTTCATATCTCTGAAATTATAGGGAAGTAGCATGTACCAAAACCTAGAACACTTTTACTTTCTCTACTAGTATAGTATTGTATTCCACCCAAATATTCGATGTCGAGATTTCACCGGAAATATATGTTTTGAGGCCCCTGAATAAAAAACAGTTTTAGAAAAAGATCTGTCTGTCTGTGGGCAGCATAACTCAAAAAACGAGAAGTCGGTTAAAAACTAAAGTTGGTGTTTAAGTTTAATGTCTTTCAAGGATGCGACACGAAAATTTTGAAGAAAATTGCTCCACCCTAAACTATCCTTTACATGGAAAATTTTTCCAAAATGTTGATTTTCTCGAAAATGGCTCTAACGATTTTGATTAAAATGCCATATGTTTAAGATGTTTATCTTAAATGTTTATCTTGAATTTTCTGGCTCTAGCCGCTATAGTCCTATTTACTCTGATAACTTTTGCATAACTGGTAAACCGTCAGAGATAGACCAAATCTTACTGTACAAAAAATGTAGATCTTGCTAAAATACACAATTTATGTCTGAATAAATTTTTTTTAGAGTGAACCATTTCGGAGATATTCCTTGTTATTTGTGTGAGTTTTGGAGAACTTCTACTTCTGTCAAATGGAACATCGTTATTAATTTTTTATATGTTAACTATGCAAAGAGAACGGAATTTGAAAGCTTTAAAAGATTGGGCTATCCCTCAAAGTCTACTGTATTCCCACGTTCCCCTTGTACCTACAAGAAGATAAGCAATAAGATAATTTCTGCAAATGTTTACCTCAACTAACACGAAGAAGACGTAGGAATAAGAATTTGCAAGAATGTTAGTACAAGGAGTAGAGAAAGTCATAGGAGTGCAACACATCAGCGTTTTTTAATTTAAATCCTCGTTTCGCCCATGATTTTCCTTGAGTCTGAATTCTACTCTTAAATATATCAGTCCATTTTCCCCAAAAGTTCTTATATTTAGCTGCAAAACAATAACTCATTAAAATGTAGTATAGTAGGTACTTGAATAAACATAATTATTTAATTGTCGCGAGTTATCGTTGTTAACCACACTGGAATCTATTTCGCGTTTAGTTAGACATTTTCTTATGTTTTTCTATCTTTGGCTGTCAGCATCACTATTGCAAATTATCTGGAGAGATAATCTACAGGTGATTGTGGAATCATGGTTATAGTGACTTGGAGCCGATTTGTTTAGCGGTCCTCCTTATGTCATGGGTATGCTAGGCAGCTTGATGACTTGGAGCAAGGTTTCCGTTTCGACTCCAAGCGGGTACTTTTGACCGCAGAGTTTCCGGCAGCGGCTCGCAGCGGGAGCAGGGGATGTGCAAGGTGAGAAAGAGAGAGATCTGTTTCCCACACTACAGACCAGGCAGCTGCCGCCGCAGGACTGTCCAAAACACCTGGCTACTTTAAGAATGGGAGCGTGAGGATTCCAACACTCGTATCTATGCATTCTCTTGTGAAGCATAGAGGCCTATGCGCGAACCCTCTGAAAAACATTTGCTTGCAGCATGCCGCAGATCCAGAGTTCAGTCAGATCTTTTGCCTAGAAAATAATTTCTTCCTGTGCTCAGTAATCTCAAAGATCTGTTAATCGAGATGAACTAAGATAAATTATAGCAATGAACAGAAATTCTTACAGGAGTAAGAAGGGGTTGTGGCTTTTCGCCGTTGGTTTAGCTGGCTTATCCGAATTTGCACGATTAAACTCCGTTGGCGAATTAATTTAGTTTACTTCTTTATAAAAGTATTGTACAAGGATCAAGCGAATTTTTATGCCTATCCTCTCCTTTACTCCTTTTAATTATAATTTCAGTTCCGACTATTTCAAACAAGCGATGAAAACTCGCGCAATATTTGCGCAAAATTACGTGAAACATCGGTGGAACGTTTGTTTTTCTTCACAACCCCCCAACAGTCTTCCAGAACTGCAAAGCTTATAAACGGGTGCATAACGAACAGCACTGATTCGGTCCGGGGTACAGAAGGGTAAAGCTCTAATTCGGGTCCCAGGTATGCAGGAATACATAGGTTTTCATGTTGGCAGTGATGCTGATTCGAATTTGTTTTCATGGTTTGTTTTAGTTTGTCATTATTAAACGTTCAACTATGGCAGAACAAAAAGAAAGTTGTGTACAGTGAGAAGGGAACCCAACGTATGTTGTACGTGGTTTTAAGTTTATCTTCCATAAACATCTAGCATGGAACTTTCTGAGATGGTGTTGCATGTTACGATCATGCAAGGCTTTTATCGAAATTAACGAGAAATATGACATTGCTGAAAGATACGAATTGCATAATTATGATGCAATGGGCAGCGCCGTGGCCGAGTGGTTAGAGCATTCGCCTCAAGCGCTCCGGGTTCGATTATTATAGGCAACCGCATGTGGGATTTGTGGTGGACAAAACGCCGTTGGGGCGGGTTTCCTCGGGGTTCACCGGTTTCCCTGCCATCTTCATTCCATGTATCATCAATGTCAATGCCTGCGGTGCCGTATGTAGTAATAGCGGGCGTTAAACACTACCAAAAAGTGATGCAATGGAACAGGCGAGTCTTAAAAGGAAAGTTGTAGAATATACTTGAGAGACCTTTTAAACTGTTGCATTCTGAATAAAAACTATGTGCCTGATTCAACGAAAGATTACGCACTGCAGTCCCTGCCTTATGATAGTCATAAACCTGCATGGAATGGAT
The DNA here is from genome assembly GCA_030765045.1 of Tenodera sinensis. NCBI lineage: Eukaryota > Metazoa > Arthropoda > Insecta > Mantodea > Mantidae > Tenodera > Tenodera sinensis. The sequence goes on from CM060972.1 coordinate 61,830,032, forward strand.
ATGATATCAATAGAATGTTGATAGGGACCGAACTAGTACTGTTCACTTCATGATCCGGGACTGTTCTATGCTCGGGACCCAACTAGTAAACACTGGTATAAACACCCTTCGGCGGTGGAAGAATCCTTGATCGGAATGATCCAGTATTTTAGATAATTATAGCAGGTTAAATATTAAACCTTTATGCGTCAGTTTTTGACCCATATTTATTAAATAACAAAAGGTACGTGTAAGGCATAAACCCTTGGCATAATTATGCAAAGATTCCGTATTTCCAGGATACCAAAATAAGTTCTTTGGAGAAGACGTGCATTCTTATGCACAATTGAGAAAAATAATCTTTTCAGTTAATATTGTGACAAAATGACAAAATCCAGTCCAATTACCTTTTTCTTGTACCTATATGACGTTAGTCTTCAGTCCCTTGTCATATTAGAACTCACAACTGCTTCCTTCACGTATTCCTAAGACAGAATGTTCTGTTTCTTCTTCACTTCCTCTGTTTAAGACAGCTGACTTTGACGACACAATCACTCGACACTCATTAACAGCTTCGATATCTTCCTTTCGACGCGACCGTACACACGCAGCTAATACACACACACACACACACACACACACACACACACACACACACACACACACACACACACACACACTGTCTCTCTCTCTCATGGAGCTTTCTCTAAGATTCTTTTATTCAGGGGACCTCAAAATATGTTTCGAGTGAAATTCCTATATTAGGTGTAGTAAAATATCTTGATCTATTAAGTACGTGGTACATAAAGTATTAAAATATAACAAACATATGATTGATTTAAATTTCTTAGTTTCACAACTTTTATTTACAAACACATACACACGCGCGCGCGCGCGCGCACACACACACACACACACACACAAACACACACACACACACACACAATTCACTGAAACAAATATTTAACATTAAACTATGCAAGGAAAAATTTAAGTCAAAATTAGATAAGTTAGTTAAGCGAGCGTGTTAGCTAGGAGCTTCCCCAAGGAAGACTCGTGGTTTAATAACAGCATAATCTCAAAATAATTGACAAAGTATAATTCCGAATCATAAACAACATTGGCTATTTGAATATTCCTCTACTGGTATAAACAAGACCTTTATGAGACAAATATTAAAATAGGTTTGTCATTAAGTAGCGACAAACGCAGCTCAGGTGGCAAGAGCATCGTCACGGATGGTTGAAGATAGATGGTTCGATTACTTCTTTCCTATAAAGGTTTACTGAATCTAAAAATTATAGTCTTTATTTTCAGGAAATGCACAGTAATAGCACTACTGCACATTTTCTTTGAGCATATTTCATTCCATGCACAGAAAAGGTCAAAATACAAATTTTGCAGCAAAACCTCCTAAATACTATTTAATAAATTTATTTGTAGTAACATTATTACGTCTGATTTTAACATTCCTATTGAGTGGTCCAAGTGAATCGGAATTCTTACGGAGTATCAATCTTTGTGTCCTTTCCAAGTATTTTGCATAATATGTGAAATTTGTTGTTACTGTTTGTTACTGAATGGAATTTTGTTACAAATTTTCTTTCCATCGACTTTTTATACCCTCTAGCTCTTACTTCAATAACTCTTAATCGGAATTTCACGGGATAAACGTGTTTTGAAGTCCACTGAAGAAGTAAATTAAATATTAGACAAAGGTCCACGCCTTTAAATGTATTGTGCAAACAACAAAGTTTATATTGCTTAATATGATATTATTTTTTGTCCGACTAACTTATGCATTGGAAACAAGAACACGACGAATGAAAAGTGTTAAGGTCGATAGCTGGAAAAAAATGTTCGATAGAGAAAGAAATGAAGAAATCAGAGAAATGTGTAAGATCCAACGGGTGACTGAATGGGTAGAAAGAAGGAAGGAGGAATGGAATGCACATATATCCAAGATGTCAGATGAACGATTAATGAAAGTAGCGGAGACAAAATTCCGAAAGGAAGACGTTCCGAACGACCAAAAAAGAGATAGAAGGTTGGATTGATTCATGTATAAAGCAGGCAATTACGCCTAACATAAAGATAAGAAGAAGGGGAAGAAGAAGAAGAAGAAGAGTCATAGGTAACGTAATGTGAATCGAAGAATCCCTGTATATGAATACAATAAATGAATATATAAGAGATTATGTGAAGTGACGGAGAGAAAAAGTCGTACGTTTGTTTTTGACTTTCCTCCTCTTCTCTTTCCTTGTGGTATGTTTATAGACGTTTATAGGCTATTTGTGTCTGAAAATGGCATTGCAATAGTCTGCCATAATGTGCTTCGCTCTCTCTGGAAACAGATAGGTCAAGTTCAGAAGAGCGGTATATAAGTTCTGAAACAGCAGTTTCTTAACAGCAGGTGGCTAACACGCCCACCAACTGGTGCTTGATTTAAAGCTTCCTGTGTAAGGCCACGATAGAGCTCCCAGACCAACTTGTAGCTTTCTCGTATACCATTAATAAAATTGGTAGAACATTTGGAGTGAAGCATAGGACTTATCTTGGGTGTGACACCATGACTGAATGTATTTAGCGAAGAACAAAACCTCAAATTGCAGAAGACGAGAAAATATTTTCTCTTTTTACAATATATTAAATTACTGTATAAAATAGGCAAGGATAGGAATTCTTAAACAGCTGGCTTCAAATTGTCTACACTCAAACCATTATGTGAATTCAAATAATGTAAACAGTTATAGTTCAACTTCATTTCCTTTCGTCCTGCCTTTAATGCTCCTATGCCTGATATTGAGTATTATAAAGTAGGCAATAAGATATAATTACTTTGAATAGAAGTAATGTTTAAAAAGTATATAAAACAAAGGCATTGTATGGTGTATTAATCAGTCGATTGGCATATAATATATTTAGGCAACGTCTGTATTATTTTTATGCAGTTTTTAGTGTTATGATTACTATGTTAGGTGAGTTTCACAAAATCAGTTTGGTATTTTACAGACTCTTCAACGTGTAAATTATAGTACCTAGGCGAACGAGCTTCGCTCGGCTGTCCTTTTCCTTTTTTTTAATCGTGTTCTTTTTTGGGAGGGGGAGAAGATACTTATTTATATAAACATTAAAATTAAAATGTTAACTAAATATAAATCTTATCCTAATTGTTGGAGCCGTTTCCGTGAGGAGACTTTAATATCTTGCCTTGTTTGTTGAAATTAGTCCATTAACATATGTAGACATTATGGCCAAAATAAGGTTTAGACTAATTGTGACTGTTACGCATAGACTCATACAGCTAAGTCAATTTTCTTTATGTTTTCCGAAATCTTTTGACGAGACCTTCAATATCCTGGCTTGTTTGTTGTATAATTAGCCCATTAACAGATAAATTATGGCCAAAATAAGGTTTAGAGTAATTGCGACTGTTATGCGTAAAATCGCGTTTTTTTCTGGAATAACACCTATATAGATAAACTTTAATAAAACCCTGTCTGCCATCTATCCACAGATAACTAAAACAGTGGATTAGACGGCATCCTAGTGCCATCTGTCCGACAATAGTAGAAGCAGAGATACAGTTGCCTGGTAGTAAGTATAGTAGACACAAACTTTAATGGCGGGTGGCAGTTAGAGCTGGACTACACAACATCCAATGAGAGGTTTGCCACGCCTTGCGGTATTGTATAGTTAAACACGCTGTGAAGTCACGCTGTAAAGCTGGTTTTCTTTATATCATTTGCGCCCATAACATTTATTTGTGCAACAGGGAAGAGAATAATCTGACCATGAAGTTAGCAGCTATTAGCCGCCATTAAATGTTGTATCTGCCGTAACTTCTCTGTGGATCATTCCATCACGTATAGAAGCAGAGGTACATCGTAAGACCTCTATGAACATGTGACGAAGCAAGACAGTATGCTACAGGAATGAGACGTAGAAGGCTAACTGTTCCCAACACGCGAACCACTAGGTATCTCCCAACAATTCGTTGCAATTTGACCACGTAATTAAAGCGAAAAAGACGCAGAGGGAAGAAGCTTTTGTAAGAGTAGTTTATAGAACAGTGAGTAGAGAAAACCATATGGATTCAGCAAATCCTTTTTTTCCCCACAGGTATCTCAGACCTTAAAATGTCTGGTACAGATAATGCAACAAACAATTCCGATACATCTGCCTTACTTTTTCAGAACCCCATACTGTATTTTGATGAAATGTCACAATCGAATTCAAATGTAAACTCTATCCAAGGTGGCGAGTAAGCTGTCTGTATGAACTTGATGAATGTTGTGTTTACTTCGGCAATTATTGAAGAACATAAAGGCACACCGTAAAGGAAGACTTGTTTGTTTATTACCATTGTGTGGTTTTCCGATGAGTGCCCATAACAAGGTAAACTACAGTTTTTGGAACAAGTGACTTCAGCAATCGGTAGATCACGAAATGCAAAAGGTGTACAGAACTCCAGGGCAATCATTTAGTTCTCCAAGTGGATTTTAAACCAACTTCAGTGATAGCAAAGTGAAAAACTTCTGTGCATTGCGTGTGGAACCGGACTGGCCTGCAGAGATTCCATCAAGTGAGTTTAGCGGCCAGACGATCATTATGCGTAATTTGCTGAGATGTGGGGAGCCTTTTCCGGTCAACACTGCACCCCATCCTCTCTGTCATTAATGTACAGTTCTCGATTTATAAAACTGGTTTCATGTTAACTGCATACACGCAAATGTTTCCTTCATCACCGCGCTGCTGCCATGCATATGTACAATTCTACTCTCTCCACCACATGCATAGTAAATAGAGAAGGTATCCCATTCTACCCCCCACCCCATCCACAAAAATGCCCAAAACCGTTCTACTTCAACCGACATTTCACCCCAAATTAACCTGTATATGGAAATATTTTCATTATTTTTGTGTTTCTTAAAGCTGGCTCTTAACGATTTTAATTAAAATATAATTAATTGCCTTTAAGATATTTTATCATAAATAAAAAGTATGCTTTCACTTTTCTACCACTGGCCTGTGAAGCTCTCTTCATTTTGAATGATTTTGTACAGTTGGTATAGCATAAAAGCTAAACAAAATCTTACTGTACAAAATATGTAAATCTCGTTAATAATCTTTTTCCTATTTTTTTCAGTGGTAAGTAGCTATTCGCTTTTTCGCGCGGCCATATGATAAATTAATTTCTCGATACGTATTTTAGATTAGCTTCGATAACAAATGAATGTGGATTCAAGGTTCGTTGTACAAGATGGAGACATAAATGTTTAAAACGCCATGTGGTTATAAGTCTACAACAGTAGCTGAAGGTTATATAGATGAATCTCATGGAAATAAACAAAGGATCTCAAGTGCAATACTAAAGTCCAGAGAAAATAAAAACACTCAAATATAAATTCACTATCTACTTCAACTAAGTTCCATTAGCGAACGTTTCCAGAAATTACCTTTACAAAGTGAGCCGTACATGTGAATATTAACAAGGTGGATAACAGATTTTGTGTTTTTAAAGTATTTGTTATTAAACGTTTGTAAAATGTTAACAGAGGTTTATTGGAATTTCATAGTAAAGAATGAAAGCAGTGAAATAAGGTTAATATACACTTGGTAGTGATTTTGGATAAAAAATTGGATTTTTTTTAACTGCAAAGGTCATATCGGCGGCCTTCCTGTGGAACGTATTGCCTATCGGTAATGGTGGTACTCGTTTAACAGTGGGTTTTGTATCTTTAGTTTTTTTTTTTTTTTTTTTTTTTTTTTTTAAGATCACACGCACGTTCACACTCATTGATACTTCCAGACCCTAGGAAGGATAAGGAACATTCCTAACCATCTTCCGGGAACGCAGGGCCCCTTGCGCAGCAGGTAGGTACTCTACCGACTGAGCTACGGGGCCAAACGTTAATAAAAATTTATATTATTGAATAAACTGTTTTACCACTGACTGATGAGTGTGGTGCGCAAGCGCAGAAATCTGTATTGAAATGGACTTCATTTTGATACATATTTCGAACGCCAAATGAACATGTTTAGTATAGGATCGAATAAAATTACTTATGTTTTATTTTTCTCGTGTTTTGTTGAGTATTACCACCCTTTAGAATGTATTAATCCTTTAAAACACTTTTGTGACCTACATATACTGTGATATTCGGGACAGTAGTGACGTCTCTTCAAGTTGAGACGTTAGTTTGCTTTGTCACCACAGGCGTGTATTTCCGAACGGAAGACAATGGAACATTTCGTCGGTGGCAGACTGACAGCGTATCGACACCTACACAGTAGCTGGCGTCTGACGTCGTCGCGACGACTACGTGTAGATACCTCCCCTGTACAGATATGATTCATCACTGGAGCATTCAAAAGGGGGAGACAGACCGACGCTATATGTTGCAACGTGCAATTACAAGACGCCTGTCTACCTACTTTACACACGCTTTATCCAATAGGTAGTCGTCACATTAAATATGCACCAAACTTACTCTCTTAACCTTTAAAATAGACATAACACTTCTAGAAGCAATTACGGTTAGGTTTAACAGGAAAATTCTGTTATTACATTCACATAATTTTCTGTTCCACTCTTCTACGAACTACCATAAAAAACCTTTATTTTTCTGATTCATGTTAATCGAAATAAACATTTGCAGAAATGACTTTATTATACATTTCGTTGTAGGTATAAGGGAAATACAATAGTCTTAAAGGAAAGTTAAATTCTTTAAAAGTGGGTTTCTGTGCCGTGGTTTCGAAATTCCGTTTTCTTTGCATGACCAGAAAAAAATGAATAGCGAGCTAACAATTGAGAAAAGTGTAAATATTTGACAATTCGAATAATAATTATCACGGATATAATAAATGTAACAAAAATTGATGTAAATTATGTTTTTAACGATATTTACATTTTTTTAATTCAAATGAAGATTTTAAGGCTACACGTAGCGACTTTTAAGATCTACGTTTTATTTGTCTTTAAATATTTTAATCATGTAATTCTTTAATTAAAATATGTTATAGCTTTTTTGAAAAAATAAAAAAGAACAGTAGTTTGGATTAGTATTACTTACCCAATAGACCTTCATCTTAAATATTTTAATCGACTTTCTTTTTGAGTTAGTATCTGTCTCACACACATACACACATTACTTGTTTTTTATCTAAACCTTGTTCAAATGAAGGGATTCAGGGATTCAAAACATGAATTTTTGGTGATATGTCGATATAGAATTATTGTTTGGAACGCAATACTTCCTCTAATAAACTATGGCTTAGGTGTCCATTCAGGTAATCACGATTGCATAGCAAGTTTTTTCTCCCCTGACGTCAGATCTACTGTTTCTTCATCTGTAACCAGCATGCACGTGGGTTCATTAGTGACGGATTGGCTACCGACTACAAAACAGTCAGTTCTTTCCGAATGGAATGGGAGGAAAGGTTCTTCTACTCTGCAGAAAGAGAAAATGTCGGATGTCTTATTTGCTCGAAACATCTTATTGTTAGGTACATACAGACGCAACGTACTGAATGTTCACCACCTCATGGTCTAAGGGGAATGAAGGGCAGGGGAGAGATATTCCACGTAGTGTAACTTGGGTTTTCTAAACATCTACGCAATCATTGCTCTGCTGGTCACGTTGCCAACTTACTCCAATGTTATCCACGCTATGTTAACTTTGATAATTTCTCTTAGTTTCAGTTGTAAAATCGTACGAGCCACTAGTTTTATGTCGGAAGTAAAAGTAATGTAGAAGCAGATAAACCGCCTAGGAGTGCTCTGAAATATGCTATGATATTGTGGTTGCAGAACAAAGAAGTTCAGAGTGACAGTTCTATGTGTAAAACAAATGAAAGAAACAAACCTAAAGAGGCTCTAAAATCGGACGCATTTTTGATTTTATTGGGCCACACTGGCGTTTACTTTCCCCCATACGTGTGTGAACTCAGTCCCGTAGAACTAGCTTGAGCTAAGATGAAACAAGTAGTTACAGAAGTGTAACAGATTACCTATTCTAACAGGAATTGCACGGTATAACTCTCCAGAATATATTACTTAAGGGCGAAACAGACAGACAGGGTTTTTGAAAAATATAGCAATGGTAGAAAATGATCAGTAGGAAAAAGACGATTAGTTGAAAATATCGCTTACGTTTTATAAACTAAATATACTGCATGGACATTTAAATTGTGCTATTTTGAGCAAGAACTTTGCTTTAATCTACATAGTGTGAATGCACATTCCAAGGTTGGCAACATTATCGCAGACGCGATTAGAAGAACGACTGCAGCTCCAGATATCACAGTTTGTCCGGAATTGTTTACTAACGTACTGGTTCGCTGCGTTCCTGCCAGGGGCCATGAGCTGTGAACAATGGCATTATAATTCGTGTCACAAAGACCACTCCAAACTTAACAGGTAACTTACAAAATATTGATATTAGAAATCTTAGAGGAACCTTTAAGCGTGAATTCTACATTAATACTTAGTTCGTTATCTCAATTTTAGGATTGGCACGAAACAAATTGGAAGCTTTGAAGCACAGAACAAAGAGTGACCGCAGCATTTGAGAGTCTACTCAGATTACAAAACAAAACCGCATCCTAACTAGTTGTGCTATTGCTTTGGCTCTTGGAAAATCGCTAAAATCTTATACTGATGGGGAGTTTGTTAAAGAATGCGTAAAAGAAATGGCTGAAATAATGTCCCTAGAAGAGTAGGAACAATACAAAAATATTAGATTGTCTCGAGAAACTATCTGCGGAAGAATAAGACATTTCCACATTTACGAGTTGAAATGTTAACATTTCCGAATGTGTGATCTATACCATGACTAGATAAGAACTCAGACATTAATGACAGTGCACATTTGGCAGTGTTTATGCGACCTGTGAAAAAGACTTCTCAGTTTATGAATGTTCGATTTAATTAGTTTGAAAGGACAAACGACCTTTCTAAGTGCCTGAAACAATTAATTGAAAAACACAATTTGGATCTCAACAAACTCGTGTCACTTTTTTTACTTTACGTGCAGTTGTTAGTTTTGGTACTTTTACAGGCCAGAAAATCGCAGAACTAAAAGACGAACTGTGGATTAGTGACCTGGCTTCCCTTTACTGACACACGCCCGAGCATGTAAATGATATGAACGGTGTCCTACAGGAAGGAAACAGGACGTAGTACAAATGTACGATAAGATCAAGTCATTCATACTGAACTGTATCATTTTCCTGTTTAAACTCACCTACCAATCTCAGTTAATTGTTTGCAAAAATACGCGCTAAATTGAACGTGTTAAAAGTTAATTTCGACCATCGATTTATGGACTTGAAAACTATGGAAAATGATTTTTTATTTGCTGATTCTTTTACTGTGGACATAACAAAAGTAGGATTACCTACATTTAGAAATGGAAGTTTCCGGTTTATCGACAGATATATGCCAAAATGAACTGTAAAGATTTATATGGTGTCGATATAATTTGCGAGTCGAAATATTCGGGTCTTAGGTCACTTCATAATTGTGGTAATGTTCGAGTCCACTTATATTTCTGCACAGTTCTTTTTCGTAAGTGAAAACTTTGAAATCGAAAATCAGGTCCCGCATAACAGATGAATATCCATAGCAGAACTATGTAAAGGCGCTACTACTGAAACAGCTTCAGATTTTAAATTTTGTCAATAAGCTTCAAGCATAAGTTATTATTTACTTCATTACTTATTTTAACTGAAATTTAAAAACACGTTAAAAAGGCGTGTTTATTAAGATCTAGTCATTGTTAACAGAAAATATGTTTCTATTATCGGCCGCCGCTGCACCTTGAACTGAACTAACACATACCTCTGCGTTGCAGGTAGTTGTAGAGTTTGGCTATCTATGCTCTATGGGTAAGTAGTAAAAAAAGCAAAATGTGTAGTATATCCTCCTATCATTTTCCTTTAACTTAAAACTACCAAATTTATGCTTAACCAGTAGGTGCTTAAGAGTGGGTGAGCTTCCTAAAAATGTACCATCTGAAATATAGATATGCGTAAATTTACGATCTTAAACTCCCTGTAACTTATGTATGTGTCCATTTGCTCAATCTCACAAGACCATTTATAGCAATCTATAAGCAAGACAAAAGTTTCATTTGAGTGACACTCCATTTTTATTGCTGTATGAAAATGTAATATGAGGTAGACAAAATTTCAATGACATATGCATTTGTTTCAGATATATTTTTGTTGATTTAATCAATGTTTTACATATTAATATAAATGCTCTATATTCAAATGACCTGTTCTAAATTGTTCTTGGTTTTAAGACCTTTATAAAGAAAACCACATTAGGTTTGTTAAAATTAATTGCAAATAATAATGTAAGTAAAAGTGAAACTTTGTTTGTGATTTTTTCGATTGTATGGATATTCAATGTTATTAAATAAAATAGGGCAATGAGGCAGCGAGCATCATTCCTGAAAATTAGAAGTCAATCGGTCACATTTTAACGCGCAGAAGTGATGAAAAGAGACGAGAAAACTATTTTGAGAGTAACGAAATTTAAAATTGGAATATAATTACAACATTATGTTCAAGAGTATATAAATAGCCACATAGAACTTTAAATAACGTTGATACTGGTAGGTAATGAAAAGCTCCAAATGAAAGCTTGGAGTAAACGTAATAAAAAGAAAAAAAAATTATGAATGTATACGAGGTTTTTATGGCCAGGGTTAATCTAATTTAGCTTCATGGTACCAATCAGCCATGATTAAATTGTCCAACCTGAAGATGTCCGACAGAGCGACTGACGAAACGTCAAGTGGTTTCTCATCAACTGCACCGTACTACGTTTCAGCTGTAGAAATTCAGTGTTTTCCAAATCTACAATCAAGTTTACAGGTGCAGTGCCAGAGCACAACTACCAGTTTGCCAGCCCTTACTATAGCTGTCTGATGCTTGAATACTCCGCGCTTCCACTCAGAATTGAATGGAGAAGGCGATTAAGAGCGCCGATACAAATTATTGTAGACGAAGGGAGCTAGACAATTAAAACTGGCATTTGAGCAACAAAAATGCCCTCTCACGTATTACTAGAGCGAAGGGTTGCCTAGCATTGTCACCAACGAGGTTTAATATGGTGGAGGTGTTTCTTTGTTGCTATGAAAAGCAACGTTTGTTTGATAGTGACGTATTCTTCAAGAATGCATTGAAATTTTAAAACTATTTTATTTATTAACGAGGCGGTGAGTCACCAGGATCATGTCAGCGCCACTGGTGTCCCGGAATTTCCTCCTGCAGGAGTTCTTTTACATGCCAGTAAATCTACTGAGATGGAGATGTCGCTTTTAAGTACACTTAAAAACCTTCGGTCTGGGCCGGATTTGAATCCGCGACATTGAGAACAATAGGACAGCGCCTAACCAACTGAGCCACCCAGGTCGACTCGCAACTAAGGCAGGCCTGGGCGCTCTCGTGATAACTTGAGTGACCTCCATTTTTTACCTGCTAAACAGGCAAGGCTGTAGAAGGCTGCGCTCAGTGAGCACCAGTTGCCCAGCCCTGCATCAAGGAAAGGATACATTTCATAGGAGAGATCAGCGCTGGGCGACCTGGTCTATTACAAGCTAATGAAGTCACCTTGTCGCTCTACCCCATCTCCTTGTTTCTGTGCATCAAACATTTCCCCTTCACTCATTCAGGTAACCAATCATTAGAGCTTAGTACAGCTTAGACGGATGCCTACATATGCAATAACTTGAAGCTTTGATGCTATGCCGAATACAACCGTGCAACAACAGTAGAAGTGAAACAACTGAGGAACGACTCGTGATTTTAAATCCCGGTTTTTGTTTGACTATGTGAGGGCCACGTTTCTCTGAAACATTAACTTTTAAGACTGCAGTTTGAAGAGTTGCTTGACAGCGACTGAGAACGGAAGAAAATCAGATGCTATCGTAAAGCGAACTCGTATCGACTTGAAATTGAATAATTAATAAGCAACAGGTGCATGAACAAGGGCAACTCGTAGCTACGTGACTAACATACAGACGCTGATTTTAGGGAAAGGCTACCAGAGAACTTCTAAAAGGAGAAAACCTGCACGTTTTCTTATGACTAACAAACACGCATCTCTTTAGCAATTCTGAAGTTTAGTAAGTAATCATATTATGGCACTTGCTGAGTAGAGCGATACTTACAGATTTGGCGGTGAGGAAGTAACAGATGCCTATCAAGTGATGCAGAAGGAGGGAATTAGAGAAAATGAGAAAAATAATCTGATGTGTTACATTCATATGACTTTCTCTAACAATTTTTCAATAAAACGTTATTACAAAAGTCTACTCTATCTTCCTACTTCATATTAATGAGATAAACATTTGAATAATTCTCTTATTACATATTTCCTTGTAAGTACAAGGTAATTGGGAGATACAGTAGGCTAAAGCAATAGTTATATATCTTGTAAGAGCGGGTCGCTATGTGATGGTTTTGGGGTGGGGGCGGAAGAATAGTTTATATATCGGGCTTTTCGTGTTTGAGTTATATCTTGAGATACATGTATTAGTATTTTCAAAAGATTCCATGCAATATTATTACTTTGTATAAAACAAAATTACCAACAGGAGTAGCAGAGTTCATTAAGGCGCCAACTTGTAAATAGGGAGGGGGGGGGGGTCCTCAGTTGAACTCCCGTTAGGACCCCGCCTATTGAGTTCTTTTTCAGATTCTCCTCAGTCTTCGTGGTAAATACTGAGTAGTACCCCAAACTTAGTAATTTCCAAGCTTCCTTTCCCAAGTATCATTTCATGTATCTCTCACTAGTGTCACCATTTGTAGTGTTGTACATAGTAGGAGCGGGCATTAAACACGCATTAAAATAAAACTGAACTACAGAAAAATGGTTGAAAATGTAAATTTGTTCTCTCTACAAAAGATCTTATCAATATGAGGGATTAATTTATTAAAACTGAAAACTTATTTATGCCTAGGAATTATTTTAATTATAAATGAATACATAATTACATACCAATAAAGAACAAAGAAACTAACATAATTAGAACATTTCTGTCTTCTGTATGCATGCATTTATCGACTATTGAAAAAACCTGAACATATCAGCCTGTAATCATCCATATTGAAACATTTTGTTCCAATATTTCCTACTAGAACAGTTTAAAACAGTAAGATGTAATACTGGAGAAAATATTATATTCTTCTAACGTCTTTCATTAGATGGGGTGGGAAACCCGCAAATATTTCCTGAAAATAATTTTCTGCATTTATCGAATTTTAAAGAAAAAAAAATGCTTCTCAATTTTAAGTGGGAACGGATTCAAATAGGGTACCATTAGATAGAACTCTTCAAATCAAAGTTCGTAGGAAAGCTTTTTGCATTCTCTATGCCGAGATTTCGTCAGAAATATATGATTTGAAGCCGCCTGATACCAAAAGAGCATTTTTCGAAAAAGGCCTCTTTCTCTGTGTGGCTGGGTGTGTGTTCACGCATGCGCCTGACTTTCGCTTGTGAACAGCGTAATTTAAAACCGAAAAGTCGTTTAAAAACCAAACTTGGTATATAAGTTCAGCGTCTTCCAAGGATGCAGCATGAAGATTTTTATGAAAATCTTCCCACTCCAAAACACCCTCTACAGTGACAAATTTTTGACAATTTTTATTTACTCAAAAATTAAGATGAATGAAATATCATAGGTATGTTTCATATATTTTCATGACAAATAAATGCATTATCTTGAATTAACGAACGATACCGCACTAAATGAAAAATATCAGCTCAACAACATCTCTGCACGGAATAATGATTTGCGCTCGAGGCACAATTCCAAAACACCTTCTCCAACTGTGGAACTTTCTTAGTACTGGACAAGAGACGGCTACATTACCATAATGGCAATACGGGTCTCCACAGCCATTTTAAGAAATCATTTATATAAACTTTAGGACGTTCCCCCTTTCGTGTTGAATTTTTATGTTTTAATTTATCTTATATATATACGTATATTCATTTTGACTTTCTTTGAATTATTATTGTTTTTGTGTAGGTACTTTGTCCTTGAGGCAACCTCCTCATAGGGGAAGTAGTTACATATATTCTGGGAATTGACTCTGAAATCCTTTTCATTCTGGAGGACTTTTGCGTAACTGGTAAGAGATGACAAAACTGTACTACACAAAAGTGTAGATATCGTTTACGCACACAGCTTATGTAAACATTTTGTGGAATTTATCATTTTCGAGATATTTCCTGTTATTGGTTTGAATTGTTAAATATTTATGCTCCTCACAAACAAGAAGTTATTATTCGTTAGTTTGTCTTTTGGCTATATAAAGAGAACCGAATTTCAAAGACCTCACATAGCGATCAGCTCTTAAAACGGCAAAATAAGAAAAAATTAAAAAAACCCAGGAAATAATTTAATATATAATGTACACCAAATTTACGATTGTATATATTAAACCCTGATTGGTGTATTACAACAAATCTAGCGGATTGAAACTGGGGTTTTACAAGTTCCACAAATGTACGAATCCTAACTTCTTCAGTCATGTTGGCATTTTTACTTGAGAAACAATTGATGGTGTTGATTTTATGCACTGAACAGCAGTTTTTTGTTTCTTATTCTTAAATACAGCCGCATTCACCCGCACATTTTAACTGCAAAATCCAGGACACTGAACGCTTCTGGTCAAAGAACAACTCCCTGCTGCAGCTAGAATTGAACCAGGGACTTGTTGGTTGAGCACCCAGAACGCTGATCATTAGGCACCGAACCTTCATACAGGAAACAAAAGGTTGCGGAGTCGAGGCATCAACGTTGTGGTTAGCGCTGCTGCATAATTTGCATTCAATGTTGGCACCATTTGCACTAAAATATTCACTCCCAAATTCTTGTAAAAGTTCAGCAAAAGGTGAATATTTCAATGTTCGTGCTGGAGGCATTTTACTCTGTGTGTGGAATTAGTGAACACATTCGAGAAACACTGTGCACTGTAGGCAGTGAACCCAGTTGTTTGTACTGTCACTGTACGCGCGCAATGACATCACGCCCTGTGCATGTGGCAGGTAACTAGCGATCGCCTCGTTTCGCGATAGCTGTATAAAGGTTCAAACCCTAATAATCACTCAACCAAAAAAGCAGTATTTTACATTCTTGTTCTCTCGTCTTTGGCTTTGTTCATTTCGTTTTGCTGTTTAAAGGATTCTGCTTAGTGCAAAATGCTGAAGCCACAACTAATGTAGGAATCTGGTTAGAGACACCTTATGGACGCTACTGTTTGGTTGGCATTAATCTCATCCCATTGTTCAGCTTAGCCAAACGGAATTTTCGAGTATGGAAACCCCCTAATTCTGCAAACTGTGCAAAATCCGATATTGAGGTGCACGCAAATACTATGTAATCCATTTTGCAACATTATGCAACTTTAACCAGGGGGAGCAATAAACAGGTTCACTCACACACATACATGTCACGTCATGGTTTGCTCATCAGCAGAACTGTGACAGTTTAACAAATAATTTCATACTTGACGTGACATTACATGTCACGCGTCACACCTCTCATTCATAGGCCTACTGACCTTCAACCATATGGTGCATTAAAGTGTAGAAAAATTGCTATAGCTGGGACAATGACATGGCATATTTCTTAGAAATAAGTTACACAAATCATAGTGCGTTCAATTTTTTCTGCATGAGTGTGTTTTTCCCTGTGTTCTAAATATTTAAATCTAAAGAAATGTTTAATTCCAGCACATGCATTCGTTTTTAAGACACCCATGTCTACTAATTTAAACCTCAAATACATAGCGTAGCCATTTGGCAACAGACATGTTTAGTCAAAGCTTTAGAATATTATATCAGTGTTTTTTGTTATCTTCATATGCTATACAGATGTTGGTAGCTATTTATATTATAAAGGTATCCATTTATATTAGTATTCGTATATGGTTTCTTTTTTATTTACCTGATTACCCTTCCCTTATATAGGACTTTCACTCCATAGGACTTACAAGCCAGTGCCTAGGGGAGCCCGTCATGGAGCGCAGGAACCTATGGAGCGGACAGAGTGAAGACCTGGAAGTGGGTGGTCAGCCCAGCACCAGATATGATATTGAGGAAGAGGATGATATGAAATGGAGGCGGAATCGATGATTATAAAGGTGATAATGGAGCAATTGGTGGAATGAGTGGCGGGGGAAACCGAAAAACCCGCCCTGACGCCGCTTCGTCCACCACGAATACCACATGCGGGTCCCTGGGATGGAACCCGGGTCGCCTAGGTGGTAGGCGAACGCTCTAACCGCTCGGCCACGGCGCCGCCTTATTTCTTTTTCAAAACTCAACATCCATGCCTAATGTAACCCTATCTACCATGTGCGCCATCTCACTCGTTATTTTACGTGGGCCCTCCCCAACCTTTACTACAGTCACATTCTATTACAGTCGCTGGAATTAAACTTACGACGTTATGCTTTGAATGGTTGGCCAGTCCATTTTATCCGTCCTTCAACTATTATACCTCTTGAAATTACTTCCTTTGAGGTGCCTGTGATACATACCTAAACTAGCTCAGGGAATAGAAGTGGCAGATGTAATGATACCTTTAACTCGTGCAATAAAGCGTTAAATTTGGTAGCTGTAATAACATATATGTACTTATTCATTACCTGCGTCTTCATAATTTACGTCTCTGACTTCAAATTATTCTTGAAATGCAGAATTTCTAACCTGTAATTTTCAAACAACCCGTTTGTAATCATAACATTATCCATTGAACAATTGACTCGAAAATCTCCTAAATTAGCTATACTAGGATATTACTAAGCCATCATATTACATATTGTAGTTGTTGAATTAGCAGCAATGCTTTGCCGGAAATTCGAGACAAACGCAAGAGAAACTGTTACTAATAGTTCATTCAAAACAATAAACACGACTGGGCAATGAATAAAAAAAAAAAAAAAAATTCATTGATATGTGTATTCACATGACCTTTTCTGCCTAGTCTTCAGCAAAATGTTCTCAAAAACTATTATTCTTCTATCTACTACATGTTAATCGAGATTAAACGTTTGTAAAATGGTTCTATTAAATATTTCATTACAGGTACATGCAATGGAAATAGGAGAAATGCAGTAGGCTAATGCGATAGTCAAATCTTTTAAAAGCTGGTTACTATGTGATGGCTTTGAAATTCCATTCTCTTTGTGTAGCCAGTACATACATAAAACGACTGGCTTTCTATTTGAAATTATAAGTATTTGAAAATTGAAACCAAAAGCCAGGAATATCTCGAAAATAGTTAACTGCACAAAAAAAGTCATTTGATATAGATTGTGTGCGTTGACGAGATCTTCATTTTTATGCAGTAAGATTTTGCTATCTCTTACGGTTTACCAGTTGTGCAAAAGTCACCCAGAATAAAGAGGACTTCAGAGGCTAATTCCAGAAAATTCAAGATAGGTATACATTTCATTTGTCATGAAAATATCTTAAACATAAAACAAAGTAATACCAACTCAAAGATTAAAACCAGTGTAAGCGAGTGAATATCATTGCTTTAAGCATTTTTTCAAAAACACTTCTTTAACAGGATGGAGATTAAAGAAAAATTGGATGCGTTACATTCGCATGACATTCGTTACTTATTCGTCTACAGACATTCTTCCAAAAGCACCTTCTAAGTATTTATTGTTAATCGATATAAACTTTATTACACATTTACAACGTTTTATTGTAAAAAAGGAACTAGGGTATAGTGTATCAGATTTTAAGAAGCATATCACTCTGTGGTGGCTTAGAAATATCATGCCCTTTGCATGATCACAAGAAAAAAATGAATGGTCACTTTCTACTTGAGAAAGTATAGCATTTGAAAATTCAAACAATAGCAAAGAATACTTCGGCAGTCTTTAAGGCCACAAAAATTGATATAAACTGCTGCTTTAATGATATCTAAATTTTGTTCTGTGCTAATACAGGCCTGGGCGACTCGTGGGACACCTTGAGTGACGTTCATATTTTTAACTTGCTTCCATGGTTCGAATCTTGGGTATGACATTCAGACTTTTCAGTGCAATTTTACCCTTTCAAAACTGTGCTTTACATACGGCATTGACTTATAGTTGGTTAAACTAGAAATCCGGGACTTAAGTACTTACAATATGGCATTGACACTATTTAATTGATTAGATTAGAATAGAATACGGCAAGTCGCCATTAAGGTATGTTATATGAATTTGAGATCTCCAATGCGGATCAGTTGGGGAACTTAATGTCGTGTCAGCACGTTGCCATGGTAGCTCAATGGTAAGAGCGGACGGACGGAGACCGCAAGAGCCATGGTTCAAATCCCGGCTGCGGCATTGAATTTTTCAGTCCCATTCTACCCTCTCCAACCTTGTCCTACACACGTTATTGTGTGTGGAAGAACAATTAATTGCATAAACATACAGCTATCAGTGGAAGGCTTGTGAGCAGGCTGCGCTCAGTGAGCACCAGTTGCCCAGGCCTGGCATAGTACATCTTACGGTTTACCAGTTATACAAAATTTATTCAGAATGAAAGGAACTTAAAGGCTATTGTCAGAAAAATCAAGATACACATTTAGTATTTTAATCAAACTCGTAGAGAAAATAAAAAGTAACGGAACATTTTCCAGGTAGAGAGTAGTTTGTGGTGCACGAGTTTCTTAAAATTCATGTCGCATCCTTGAAAGATGCTGAACTTCAATACCAGGTGTTGTATTTTCATCAATTTTTCGATTTTATGCACTGTTGTTCATAGACTCCTACACAGACCTTTCTCTAAAGGTCCCTTTTTTATTTAGGGGCCTCAAAACATGTATTTTCTGTGATATCTCGATAGCTATTTTTGGGGACTCCAATACATTCTCTACATAGTAGTTATGTGGTCAAAAAGAAAAAAATTATGGTAAAGAGGAACGGAAATGTTTAAAATCTGTTCACTATTTTGCACGATGTGTAGTTGAGAGTAAGAATTCCTGTTACTTAACTCCATTGATGTTAAGATGTTATGGTTTGTGCTTTTCATGATTCCCAGGATAGAGTAGACCTTCTTCCCTGCAGACCTCGTTAAGGAAACTCGGTCTCGAGATTATTCCGTTATATTTATATTCCCCCAGGGGGCTATAAAGTGTCCAGACCCTCACTTCACTCCCCAATGTGCAGGACTGTATTACAGTCCGTTGGACTCCACCTGGGGTCGGCATCTTTTATAAAATGTACACCCTATGTGGCCAGTGGGGACAAATTACTTGGCCTTAGAAAACACAACATGAAAATTGTGTGTATACATTTGCAGTTCTTTCGATAACATGGAAGAAATTTATTTGTATTTAGTTATAGATGCTGCATGAAATTTTTAAGGTAATGAAAACATCAAAACTCTCGAACTTTTGTCGAGTTAAATATCCACACTTTCTCCTACAAATAAAAATTATTTTGCGCTGTCATATTTAAAACAGGCACTAAGTGAAGTTTTGAAGTGTCTCTACCCAGTTGTCTTAATTTTCTCACTCTCAGGATATCCAAATGACCTAGTTGTCCAAGGGCCCTTAAATTTCGCTCACTCACTCACTCGTCCTCAGAAAGGGTATAGCTGAGATGTAGTCGAAATTTTCAAAACATACGAAATTTGCTTTTTATATTAATAACACTTTAGATTTTGCCTTCCTTTTAAGGAGAGACCCTACTGAGTTTTGGAAATTATTTTATTATTCATCCAATTTGCACAATATTTTCAGTTTACTAGTGTTCAAAATCAAGATGTGTACCAAATTTGCATCATTCTGATGCACGTTTTTAATTATTTTAATAATTTAGTAAAATAAATTCAGTTATACTTAAAATGCTCATCGCATCAAAATACGAGTGCTTAAACAATTTCTCTGAAAATATTTTAATGCAGAGATTATGGCTATATAAACAAAAGTAGCTGTAGATAATATTGTTATAATATTAGCGCAGTAAAACTTACCATCTTAAAAATTAAATATTTCACAGGTTTCTAGACTTGGACACAACTGTTTTTAAGTAATGCCCATAACAAATTGTATGGTGTTAACATATATACAAAGTTTCAAGAAGTTCTTAATTACATTGCGACGCGTGGAGCATTTTAAATGGTAAAAGACTGGGGAAAAGGAAATTTTAATAACTACGATTTACAAAGTTTTACCTGCGTTAGAATTTACCAGTAGCACACATGTGGAAGAAGACGGCACCTACTGGATGTCAATTTTTCGTTTCGAAGTTCAAACGTATTGCACGACTGAGTACAGCAAACTTTCACACACGTTCATAATTACATGATGTATGTACTTATTGAATAAGTTATTTGTATGCGCCTAGGAAATTGTTAATATTAGCCCCTTCGGATAACTTGTAAATTTTTGAACCAGAGACTCTTAGGTTTGTAAGTCTGTCACTCTCAGGGCATGAGCAATATAAAATAATATCCTCGTATGTAAATACTGTTGCCTTCTGCAGAGGTATACACTTTGCCAAAACTTGACAAAGTTTTAAGGGAACCGCTCTCCTTTGCTGCTGGGTTGGAACCATTAGCCAACAAAAGGTGATCCTCATATACAGGACAAGAGGCAATGTAGTCATCTTGTGGCTCCTTTATATTTTTACTTTCTCTACTGGTAAGTAGGGGAAATATTGTATTCCACCCAAAAATTCGATGTCGAGATTTCACCGGAAATATGTTTTGAGACCCCCTGAATTAAAAAAAAGCACTTTCAGAAAAAGGTTTCGCGCGCGCGCGCGCGCGCGTGTGTGTGTGTGTGTGTGTGTTCGCGCATGTGTGTCAGTCTGTGGACAGCATAACTCAAAAACGAAAAATCGGTTAAAAACAAAAGTTGGTATTTAAGTTTAATGTCTTTCAAGGATGCGACACGAAGATTTTGAAGAAAATAGCCCCACCCTAAACTACCCTTTACATGGAACATTTTCCGAAAAGTTTGATTTTCTTGAAAATGGCTCTATCGATTTTGGTTAAAATTTCATATGCTTGAAATATTTTTATGACAAATGAAATGTATATCTTGAATTTTCTGGCTATAATTCCTGTAGTCGTATTTACTCTGGACGACTTTTGCATAGCTGTTAAACCGTTAGAGATAGACCAAATTATACTATACAAAAAATTTAGATCTTGCTAAAATACACAATTTATGTCTAAATAAATTTTCTTGTAGGGTGAACCATTTAGGAGATATTGCTTGTTATATGTGTGAGTTTCGGAAAACTTAAAACTTTCGTGAAATGGAGCATCGTTGTTAATTTCTTATATTTTAAGCATGCAAAGAGAACGGAATATCAAAGCTTTAAAAGATTTGACTATCGCACAAAGCTTACTGTGTTCTAATATTCCCCTTGTACCTACAAGGAAATAAGCAATAAGATAATTTTTACAAATGTTTATCTTCACTAACAAGAAGAAGATAAAGGAATAAGAGGTTGTAAGAATAGTAGTACAAGAGTAGAGAAAGTCATGTGAGTGCAACACATCAGATTTATAAACCTTATAAAACCCATACCTCAAAGCAATGCCGTCATTGGCAGTGGAGTGGGGCAGAGGTATGTTTTAGTAAAAACTATAAAATATCTTGCACAATGTTATTGTGTTTTTTTAAATAGGTGATGTAAAATTA
Organism: Tenodera sinensis; assembly: GCA_030765045.1. Classification (NCBI taxonomy): domain Eukaryota; kingdom Metazoa; phylum Arthropoda; class Insecta; order Mantodea; family Mantidae; genus Tenodera; species Tenodera sinensis. The sequence continues at coordinate 61,851,700 of CM060972.1, forward strand.
ACGGTAACTCGTGTAGCATGGAGCGTGAGCAAGAACAAAGGGTTGCTTGTGCCAACTCACCCTGCACTGTCATAGGGTTGGTTGCTTGGTTTCGCATCGATTTTTATTCGTGCTGGGAACATTCCCCTCCCGGTCGGCTGTCCGGTGGTGTAGCGGTTAGCTGAATAGCCGCCTGTTGCAGTAATTACAACCTTATGTAAACAACACGAAGGTTAGGGGTTCGGTTCCTGCCTTTGGCAAACTGTGTTAAGGGATTAATATCTACTTGAGTGGTGCAGTTCGCAGGGGACACTAGATTTATGCCTATTGTTGCTACGTAACACCTGGGTGGGCAGTGAACACGATGTTATGGATTTGTAAACTCCCCTACACGAGTCTCAAAGGAATCTATGTAACCTTTAGTTCTAGTTTATATTAAATAGTCGGGACAGACTCAACAAATGGGTCTATATGCTAATCTGTTGCGCGAAATTAGAGGAAATGATCCACTGCAATTGCGAAAGTACGAGTATTAATCCTGATCAATTTGGTATTATTTTAAATTTAATGGCTAACTTAAAAAATTTCACAAGAGAAGTACTATTTAGCTTAATACTTTGCTGCTGTTTTTATAGAAATCCGTGATTCCTGACCTGAACGGGACCTTACCGTTTCCGTTCCAGCTGCAGCCATTGTGAAACAACCCTGCGTTTATTTGATTACTGTTTCCATTTCGACTCTCGTTCCGGGTTTATTGTGAATCAACTTTTAACAGGTAAGCGGCGCCATGGCCGAACAGTTAGACCATTCGCCTATCACTACCATTCGACCCCAGGGATCCGCATGTGGTATTCGTGATGGACGAAGCGGCGTCTGAGTGGGTTATCTCCGGATTCTCCGGTTTCCACCGCCACTGAGTTCACCAAAGGCTCCATCACCTTTCCAATCATCCATTTCGTCTGCATTTCATATTATCCTCTTCCTCACTGACATACCCGGTGCTGGGCTGAACCCCCACTTCCAGGTCTTCACTCAGTCCGGTCCATAAGTTGTCTGCTCCGCGAAAGTCGTCTGTCTCTAGGCACTGGCTTTTAAGTCCTAGGGGTATAAGTCCTACATACGGAGAGGATAAGCAGATAAAGAAGAACTTTAACTTGTAGCGTGTACGTCTACGGGATGTTTCCTGGACGAGGTTCTTATAACCTTAAGATATATGTCGGATAAATTCGACTCTTTGCAACACGGAATCATTTGAATATTCGGTCATCATTTACAGTCATAAAGCGTCAGCAGAAGAGAAATGTTTACGGCGTTTTCTAAAAGTAATTTGAACGCCACAAAAATTAAGTAAGTATTTAATGTAAACCATGAGTTCCTTTTTGTACGACTTAGGAATATATCGACAATTGTACTCTATTTTCTATCAAATCAGAAATACATTCTTGAAAAACATATTGGACGAGAAATTCTAAAAATAACATTTCTATTCATGTATGTATGGTGTTAACATTAATAGTGGAAAAGCAGCAAATCAGCTTTTATTTTTAACATTTGCATGTTGCTTTGTAACAGAATGAAGTTGTTTTTCAACAGTTCCTCATTGATACCTTCAACTGAAAAATGCTTCTTTCAAGCAGAAACGCTTGCCCGAAAAATAATTGTTTTTCTAAATCCAACATTGAGAAAAATAATGCTTAGGACATAGTGTTTTTGATTAAAAGAAGTGCTACTACTTCGTTTTCTGAATTAATGTTCACTAATTTTGGTCTAGTACCTAGCTGTGTTAGGCTAGTTCACTCTCAGATGAACATTGCGGCACATTAGAATTGCAGATCATGCACTGGCGTGCTTTTGTGAACCAATCATTCACGGATAGCTTCTATTCGCTTGACTGCATGGTTCAAAAGGTACACATGATATATTCAATTCAGCCCGAGAAAGGGTTCTACGGTAAACAAGGCCCTTTGCCGCAACATACTTTTCAAGAGAACAAAAATAGGCAGTTCGTTACTGCAGTAAATGCATTATCACCCCTTTTTTACTCCAAATAATAACCGAGAATAAGCAGTGTTTGAATAATCATTTTATTTAAATATAGCTTAAATAATTAAATTTTATGTATTATCAGGGCAATGTAGTCATCGATATTCCCGCATTGTTTACTGGAGCGAAGCAATGGTCGTGTTAATACAATATTGTTGCTGTCGCGTTCATGGCTGGGTGCATAGCAGGACAGAACAGTGTAATAATTAAACTTGGAATTAGCAAGAAGGGTCACCAGATTATTTTATGGAGATGAAGGACATAATGGTTAAACATGTAGGACATTTGGCAAAAATGTAGGACATTATTTATCCTTTACTATTCAAACATAGACCAGAGAACTTTTAAACAGGAGAAATGGCTGGTGTCTTTACGAGAGTACGGCAGAATAGGGCACGTCGATGTACTCTGTGTTAATCGCAATGGGCGTGCGTTCCAAAATTTACTTTGAATAGTAAAGTTGTGATTAACTGTGAACAATGAGATGTTTGTGTTTTGCTTATATGTTCGGTGTTTATTTTTGGATTAAGATTGTGTGGCTTACTAAGATAAGTGCAATACTAATTTGCATTTTTTACTTTGCCGTAAATACTTAAACTGGGTGGCAGGCAGTAATCTATGACATTAACTCGTCTAGGCTTAAACGAAACACCGCAGCAAAAAGGTTTCCGAAGTTTGTCGGTCTAATTTTGGGGCATCTGTATATGAGATCCTGAAATATACAATGTTAAATGTGATCCTTAACAGTCAGCCATACTTCTCTGAAGAACTAATATTTCGCAATTAATACAACTTTAATTGTTGAATAAATTTTTACCCTCTGGTCGACTTATGTCACCAAAATTTGTTTGTATTGTCAGTTCCATATATTACACATTTCCATTCCTAGCCCTACTAAAGTAAATGCTTAAAATATAGGGTATTACCAGGAATTTCCGGGCGTCTGGTAACCCTAGTTGCAATGCCCTTAAATGATTAAAAAAAGCTTGAATAATGTGTTGATCTATTTTCTTGAGCGTTATGATTCTCTTTCCCGCCTCTGTAGCGTGGTGGTAGCGTGTGTGCCTCACATCCAAGAGGTCGCGAGTTCGAATCTCGCTTACGGTGTTATCCGGATAAGGTTTTTTCCGAGGTTTTCCCTTATCCTGAGAAGACGAATGTCGGGAAACTTAAAGTTCTATGAACCCCGAGCTCATTTAAGCATCATTTCACCCATTCACCGTCCGATGACACTAAGTTGGAACACGTTATTAACAAATAAATAAATAAATAAATAAATAAATAAATAAATAAATAAATAAATAAATAAATAAATAAATAAATAAATAAATAAATAAATAAATAAATAAATAAATAAATAAATAAATAAATAAATAAATAAATAAATAAATAAATAAATAAATAAATAAATAAATAAATAAATAAATAAATAAATAAATAAATAAATAAATAAATAAATAAATAAATAAAAAAAATATAAAAAAAATAAAATTATGATACTCTCGCTGTTATAAATGTCATTAAGCTAACACTGAAAGCAACTGATGTGCCTATAGGTATACCTGTTTGCAATGCGAGAAACGAAGTGAATGGGACGAGAATAGGAAAGCCTCCCAAAAGAAGGGGAATTGCGGTGCATAGGCTTTTCGTAAATAATTAGGCATCTACCTTAGTAAACAGTAACAGTAATAAAATATATTTCATACTTTTTAATCCATTCTTGAATTATATCATGCGTTAGTACATTTATTCTATCACCCTATAAATTTATATTAAAATATAGAAATCAAATTTTCTCTCACATAAACTAGGCATAGGCGCATGCATTTACTTTAATTCGGTGCTGGTGCAGTGAAATACAGCACGTAGTTAACATAAAATTGGGAGGTAATGGTGGCAGTTCTTTAACGACTACAGAGCTGAGCTCCCCGGTGGTGACTTGGACACCACAACCCCTACGGGCTCACAGGCCTCTGGAATGCCCGGGATTCGGAGACCACCCCCGATCTGGAGGACGAGGATTTACAGAGAGCAAGCAGCTACTATGCACGTCGAAACTCCCACCGACGCTCAGGACCCTAAAACAACAAGTAGATGACGGGTGAAGTGAAATGAGAAATGAGATGAACTGGAGGGATAGGAAATTCGGTGGATGTAATCCTTTCCAGCATTCATCTAGCAATCCGGAGATACCTCCGAAAAAATGGGGTAAAGCATGGTTCAGGAACTTGGGCCACGGGAATTGAACCTACGTTCTCGCACGTTACCGCGGAGCCATCTCGCTCGGTATAAGACTTGCATTTAAACAAGTCTATTCTGACAACTAAGGTGCACACGTGGTCTTGAGAGGGTTTCCATGGCAACGAACGCTTCCGCCAACCAGCAGTGCGCACCCTCACATTCCCTCGCCTTAAATCTGTTTCGAAACGCTCCGTTACTATGGAAACTCTTTCAAGCGCACGTGTGCACCTTAGCTGTCAAAATGGACTAGTTTCAACTCAACTGTAAAATTAAGACTACACAAACACATATTTAAAAGTAATTTGGCTAAGCTAACTACTAGCGATAGAATTTAAACTGATTAATAGTGAAAGGAAAGTGATTAATTGTTGTCTCTCCTAGAGCTTCACACACATCTGGTGACCCGTTTTAGGACGTCTTTATAGCGGAATTATGGAGCAAGAACAACAAACATCTCCATCTTCTCGCTACTGCGCATGCGCTATGGGAGTCGCCAACCTACACCAGAGGCGAAATCCGCTAAATTAACGAAGTTTTGATTCTGCTCTTGTTCGCTTCCGGCTCATATAAATTCTAAGGTAGCGTGTTGCTGATAGTGCATAACGCCAAAGAAAATGGCTTGTAGAGGATATGGCTGATTAAGCTAAGCTTTATTTATATAAACTGAACCTAATTTAACCTCCCATGAATTGTAACCTAAGCTCATATAAATACTGAATCATAAACATCGTTAAGAAGTGCACGCGAACTTCATTCTTGTGCTGGGGTGTAGCCTCAGGTTCCTAACCTAACCTAATTTCTCGTAAAGCAGAAATCTAAGCTTACATTAATGAATCATTAATGCCGTCAAGGAAAAACGCGAAGAGAGCGTGCATTGGTATATTGTTGGTCAGTCATTGGCGGTGTTTATTTCGGACATGCTACCGTATCCACGGTAGAAAATTAGTGTAAAATTAGCAATATTAATGAATAATCAAAGTACCTTAAGAATAGCTTCTGGAGTAGATGTTACCACTTCGAAGTCCTGTAAACCATTCCTCCATTCCTTTACAGCAAAATCGTGGCGTGCTGACGATAAACTGCGCTATATTTAGCATATAGATGAGAATACCAACCTAAGGCAGCGAGTAAAATCGCTAGTTTTGGGAGGTTTTAGATTTCCTTCCTCCTATTCTTGAAATGCTAAAAGTAATTAATGGAGGCTTACACTTGAGAAAATGGCGTGTAGTGGCTGTTACTCCTAATAAATAAGTGTTGTACATATTCTTCCTCACTCATATAAACATAACTACTAAGACAATGTATTGTTGATAGTTTATTACACGAAATGAAATTGCGCGAATAACAAACCTATAAGCTTATATAACATGAACATCGACGCTTCGCTCGCGTGCTTTGTTAGTATAATGCTAGCATGTTAGGATTGCGGCGTTTCTTACTCCGAAATGGGCAGCTCTGCCGGTGACGTAAGAAACGTTGCTAGAGCAGTAGGTCGTTATACACAAGGCTTTTAGAATTATAGTAGCAATATTAGGATTCATTAAATTTTCTTACGAATTTAATTAAAAATTAATATTTATAGGAATATTAATTTGATACTAATAGAGAAAAGGCTTCATTTTTAACCAGGTTTCCTATTTATTAGCAAAACTGTTTGTCGACTAAGAATATTTTTCTTAATAATAATCCTTTCAGTATGGTTAACCAAAATAGCTTACTTGTATGCACTTAATAGCTGTTTAAAATTCGTTCATCACATAACTGATTTTCTTTCTATGACTCTGTAGAGTCTGTACTCGTGTCTTCATCGTCTCCGTCGTAATCCAAAATCGTCAATTCACGGTTCATTTTGCCATATGCCCTTCCATTAAATAAAATCACCAACATCACAAAGACAAGTGTCACATTTAAGCATGCCATTATCATTAAATACACTCTCATGTTGTAGATATACTGGCTGAGCTCCTCCATATCTAGTACTTGCATCTTGAAAAGTTCTTCAACACAACAGCGTTATCTTGGAATTAAGATGTATTAATGGTTATGCGGCCCTAGTCTGACATAGCCAACATTAGTTTCACATGTCGGAAATAGTTTCACCGGTTTAACAGTTGATTTTGAGGAAAATGCCCTCAAATTATCCACTTGATTATACTTCACTTAAAACAGTCAATTTATTTGGAGTGAACCACCTGTCTATTTCAATTTACTTTCAGGTACTACTAGCACGCTTTAGCTTGAATCCTGCAATCCATTGCCACAAACGCCGTCTTCTTAACAAAGTAACAACTGAGCATCGTTATCCATACTCAGTGTTACCACTTGTGTAGTTTACTCTATCGCGCTACCTTGTTTGCCGTTCTCTTGTGTTATCACACCGCTTTACTTTTGTGTTTAACGAACTTAAACAATAATTTTAGGTACTAAATATCGTAAGGAGACCCAGCATAGACACCGCAAACTCCTATAAATAATGAAAGGAGAAGCCACGTGTTTAGCCTATTACTTTAGCCTTTGCTAACCTGCAAAAAATAATTTCTCCTTCTAAGATAAGACTGCGTAAAAGACTTGATACTGTCTTCGACAACGCGATCTGGCAGGTATATTAAATGAAATCATATGGAACAACTATACATTTAGTTTTCTGTGACATCCATGTTTGCTTATTTATGTGAACAACTGAAGAGCGTTTAAGCCTTCTCTGTGCGGTACTTGTTGGTAGAGAAGGTGTTGTATTTCATCTTAAGATTCGATATGAAATTTCCTCGAATGTTTTAAGGGCTCCAGAATCCAAAAATCATTTTTAGAAAAAGAGGTGTGTGAGTGAGTGAACAGCGTAACTCATAAACGAAAAATCCGATAAATATCATGCTTGATTTAATTTCGCTTCCAAAGGTGGACACGAAGGTTTTCAAGAAAATTCTCCCGCCCTACCCTAAACTACATTTTTAAATTGCTTTAGTTTGTATAACTGGTACTTGGCTGACCACCCACTTCCAGGTGTTCACTCTGTCCGGTCCATAGGTTCCTCTGCTCCCCAAAAGGCGTCTGACTCTAAGCACTGGCTTATAGAATGTGTAAGTCCTACATAAGGGGAGGGTAACCAGGCAAAGAAAAGGACTGAAAATACTGAACGTTTAAGATATTTACAAGGCAAATAAAACGCAATTCTTAGTTTTCTAGACAAGATCTGTGAACCCCTTTTCATTCGGCATTAATTTTGTATAATTTTGTAAAACTGCTAAATCATGAGACTGTAAAAAAGTATGGATCTTTTTAAACCATTTATTTCAAATACATTTTTGTGGCAATAGTCAGTTTTGAGCTATTTTCAAACTACCTTGGTTTCTATTTGGATATCCTCATTTTAAAGTGCTGTCTCTGTTTAGTTTTTTCTCGTGATATTATGGAAAGAGTTTGAAATTTCTAGATCAATATTTAGCGACGCGATTTTTAAATATCTAACTAGCGATTCGGTATCCTCTATCCGCCTTTACCGTAATAGAACTATTTCTGTCAATGTTTTAAACTTGATTAACAGGAAGTAGTTACAAAAATAAGGTCTCATAAGAATAGTTTGTAGAAGCTGTTTAAAAATGCTGGTATGTTAAATGCATATCTTTTTCTACTGTTTATCAGTACGTAAATAGTCCTATGAAAGCCTATTACTTTAGATACAGAAAGTATTGCATTCCACCCAAAAATGCGTTTCGGGATCCTCTGAATCCAAAAGAGCAGTTTTAGAAAAAGGTCCGTATGTATTTGTTGTACGTGTGTGCATTTGCGCCTGTGTCTGTGAACAAAATAACTCTTAACACGAGAAATGGGTTAAATACTAGGTGTTTAAGTTCAGCATCTTCCAAGAATATGGCACGAAGATTTTAATGAAAATTGCACCCCAGATAACCCTTTACATGCAACACTTTTCACAAATTTTTATTTTCTCGAAATATCTCTAACGTTTTTGATTAAAATACCATATGTTTGAGATATTTTCATGTCTAATAAAAGGTATATCTTGAATTTACTGGGAATGTCCTCAGAGTTCTCCTCATGCTGAGTGACCTGCATAACTTACCTAATACGCAAATAATGTATATCTCGTTAAATCGCCTGCTTTATGTTAAGTACACTTTTTGTGAACTTCCGAGACACTACTTGTTATTTCTTTGCATTTTCCAGTACTTATACTTCTCTCACCTGGAAAGTCCCCGCCATGCAAGGAGAACAGAATTTCAAAGCTTTTTAAATATTTGACTATCGCTTAAGCCTACTAGGAAATATGTGATAAAACAATTTATACTACCGTTTATTGGGATTAATATGATGTAGATAATAGAATAAGCAATTTTAAGAATAGTAGATGGGTAGTCAGAATGATAGACCGCCTCCGTAGTGCAGTTGGCATCGCACTTGCCTCTGGCGCGGGGGACTCGGATTCCTTCCTCGGTACCAGCACAGGGTGCACTCAGTCTCGTTAGGTCCCGGAGGGGCCAATCGAGCAGCAACTTGATGGAGAAGTAGCGGCCCCAGGTGAGAAGGCCGCATAACTGGCCGGGAGGGCTCGGTGCGCTGACCACGTCCCACCCTCCAGTACAACTCGACGACCTTATTTATTTTAATTCCTTTTATTTTCTATCATTAAACTAGACTGTAATGATTTCCATTATCTACTATACGGTATGAATAATATAGCTAAATTTTAATTAGTGTACGGATACAACCTACCGCATTCTCCCTCACAGTGACAAAACGGGCCGACCTACATAATATTGACCTTCGATATCTAGTCAGAACATACGCAGTTGGTAAACCATTGTCACGAAACCAAAAGCTTGCCACTAATAATGTGGATACAGAACACAAACACTTGTTAGGAAGGTTTGAAGGTTTATTGCTTCACCCAGTACAAAATTATTTTAGGAGTGACGAATTGCGCAGTGGTTTATAATCCAATTCACTTTTGTATTTATAAGACCTTAGAGGTGTCAGGTTATCTTTCCGACTTCCGTGTAGTGCATAAACATCGCGGACCGTGCGTGCAGTGCCATCTCGCGTTATCATCAGTGTTTTGTTTATTTCAAGGAAGGAAACGGAGGCGTTTGCCCCATCAATTTGCGTGCTGTCACATGCGCAGATCCTAGCAAGGTCATTCGCCACGTCCAAAGATTAGTGGTAAGCTAAACGTTCAGTTGCATATTACTGGTTACAGTGCAGCTTCCAAGATCTCAGGCTTACTGTTAGTGTTGTGTTGAGTTGTTTGTACCAGTGAAAATGTCGAACGAGAAGAAAGGACAAGTTAACATGACAATGGAAATTAAATTGAATGTGTTAAGAGAACGGACAAAGGGGAACATAATATACGTAATAAATTTTATAATATGTTTATACTTTTGTTTCCTATACTGTGCTAGAATAGTTATTTACGTAATTTGCAGTATAAGTATTATGTTAGGAGTTATGAATAACAGACCCTTTATTCCGTAAAACTCCACAGCCTCTCAGTTCACATTAGGTCGAATTATCGGGATTCCACTGTAATCAGTATATCACAGCATGGTAGTGTAGATAACAGAACTATATTATGTCTTAAGTTGTATTTCCCCTACTACCTACATCCATTGAAAGGGAGGAGGTTAAGTTAGTTAGCTATTAACGTCATTAAAGTTGTAAGTGGAGGAATTCGTTGTTCCGGAAAGAGGTGTTAAGATATCGACCCAGTGAACCACCGAGTTAACCCTCGCTTCTTGTAGTTTATCCCCCTAATTGACTGTTGTATGTTAACGTTGTCGTACTATTAACACAGATTTTATCCAGCCCATTTGAAGGAAGCTAAACCACTGAAATAAATCAGTATAAATTAGTGACACAATTTCTTTTCCCGCTTACTTTAAATTTTCTCATATTTCGTATACCAGTGTAAAAAAAAAACGCAATGCTTCGGCAGTTCTATGTCTTTAAAGTAAATCTGCATGAACTCATGTTCAGGTAAATATCGTCGTTTCTCTGTTGTCCTTAGCTACACTGCAACAAGCTAAGCAACTGAACTTGATCGTCCGCAATACATACGTAAATCATAGCAACGAATTTGGGTTCCTTAAACTTGTCCACCTTTTGCGCGATCAGCTTGGATCATCACGCCTAAATGGGTTGAAATATACTATGCATGAAGAGTTCATACTATCGATACATACATATGCAATTCAGGTTTTGAGCGGTTCATGTGGCAGAAAGTAATATACCAACTTTAAATTAAATATAGGTGAGTAATACCGACTTGTAATGATAAAGGGAACAAGTCGGTTACGGGATGATGCACAAGTATAAAACAAATCAATAGATATGGCATAATCACGCAGTGAAATTGGACAGCGATAGGAGAGACACGGATGACGGCAGGTAAACTGTGTTTTTTAGTGTCGTAGTGTTTACAATATGAGACTTTGCAGTTCTACATAAAATTGTGGATATTCCAAATTGTGGATATTCCAAATTGTGTGGAATCAAGGATCTGTGGAACGGAAAGTCCATCTGAATTTAACAAAATATATGGAATTCGCATAAGCATTTACCATATGTCCCTCGCATTATGTGACCTCAAGCTCAGTTTTTCGCAATACGGACATTAAGTGAAAATCGCAGGAGATTTACTTCTGATACTTTTAGAAAATATATTGTAGTGGACTGTAGCTCATATTCTAAAGCCATAAAAGTACGTTATGAAGAAATGGATCAATAAAAAGATTTAGGTAAATGAACACTATTTCACAACGAACGTCTGGTATTTTTATTATGAGTGCTATAGATATGAGTTGTGAAGCTCTCGCATAAAATGGAAGTATTTTGATTTGCAAATATACATATATAAATTTTAAATATAAAAAGTGAACATATGTATTATTCATAAATTAAGTATGCATATAAATTATTTCTCCCGATGAAACAAATATCCAACAAGTGTTGCCAACCATAGCGGAATTCCGCTGCGCTTAGCGAAATTTGAATCTTCGGGAAATACTGGGTCATAAAACGAAAAAATCTGATGTGTTGCACTCGCATGACTTTCTCTACTCTTGTACTAACCATTCTTACAAACTTTTATTCGTAGAACTTCTCCATGTTAGTTGATGCAGAAATTATCTTATTGCTCGTTTTCGTGTACGTGCAACGGGAATATAGGAATACAGTAGGCTTTGAGTGACAGTCATATCTTTTCTCTTCAAAGGGAAGGGAGTTATTCTTTGTGTACGCGTTATCGCTTGAGTGACTTATTAGGCGCCGGCCTACTGATTTCCAAGATAACACACTTCAATGGTGACTTACTTTATCCGACATCCTGAACGAAAGATTATGTGAATCCTGATCTCAAGCAAAGAGTTCAGACTTCGTTGTTAGTCATTTATGTTTTATATTCTTTGCTTTTAAGATATTCCTTTTTATCCTAAAACAAAACAAAGCCGATAAACAGTTCTTATTTAAAAAAAAACAAGTGCATAAGTGCTTTCGTATAAATTATTAGTTACACAGAATCAAAATTAAAAGTATGATTTCAAACACTTAATCTTGCCGAGATTGACTCTATGAATATTCCTGTCACACTGTACATGATTTGGGGATGAAATTTACAAGATCAAGGACACCACACACATAGGAACTTACAATGAAAAGTTAACCTGGTAAAATGACTTCTGAATTTAAACAACCAAGTCTATGGGGCTGCATCACAGGCACAAGTAAGTGGAGTGATTACTTCAATATTCCAAATACTGTTTCAATCTCGTGGAAAAGAAATTCAGAGAACGGTAGTACATCGCCTTCAAATTCAACATTATCTGAAAAAACTAAAGACCATTACACTACCAGTACGTCTGAAACTAAAGCAAGGGAAGACAAACCGCAATGTAGTGACTGTCCAGGCGTAGTTGGAGAAATAAGTAATCGAAAATTGGCAATGTGCAATGAGTATTTCCAACCTTACTGTACCTCCGAAACAGTTGATAATCGGAACAAATTAAGTAAGACTTATAACCAGTTCGTTAGTGAAAATAAAAGTTTCCAGAAGAGTGCTGCTTACGTGGAACATGATGCGGAAATTCCGACGACAGAAAACAAAATATGTGACTTAAGTGAAGATGAAAACCAGCATACTGCACATACAAAAACTAAACAGAGTGACCTTTTGTTTAAAGATTCTTCCAAACCAGACACTGAAAGCAGCACCACAGTTTCTCACGACAAACATGTATATTCTGAAAATTGGGAAGAAAATAATGGGAGAACACATCAACGAACAAGAAAAACGGGGACAGAACGGCGTAAAGAAGTTCCTGAGCAAGTAAATAAAGGTGATATACATGGGGGGAATAAATTCAGAGAGGAAAATGAGAAAAAGAAATCGATTCGAGAATCCTGGGGTAAACCTACAGGTGCCACAAAGAAGGAAATGCCAGATACCGATTCAGAAGAGCCTGAAACAACAGAAACTAAGCAAATTTCAGACTCTGTATATCCCACTGAAACAGGAGGGCAAATTGATGGAAGTGCTTTATTTTATCCTATAAGAATGACAGTGCAAGTTACAGAACAAGAGCCCCCAACTGAATCGGAATCAGATGTTGATGGCAGCAGCGGTATCCACACGTCTTCAGGATCTTTACCTAAATTGCGTGAACATGCTGCTGTCGGTAATGATACTACTTTAAAAGATCCGAAGGAGAAAAGTAGAAGAGCAGCAGCGGAAATGGCAGGTCAAGAGCGCCCACCTGAAGTGCGAGAACACGCTGATAGCCGTTTGGAATATTCAAAGAGCGAGGCAAAATCCAAGTCGTTAGTTGCATCCTCTAGCACAGCAGCAATGGAAATCGCAGATGGACGGCAGCTCGCTAAAGTAGAAAAACATGTGAACATTAATGAGCCTTCAGAACGCCCGAAGAAGAAATACCAGCTAACGTGCGTCTGCATTGTTGATTCTCCTAACAAAGCAATGGAGATGACAGAACGAAAGTGCGGAACTATTGAGATTCCTTTGGAGGATCTACAGGGAGTAAGTGGTGCAAGATCCAGTTCGTCCATTGCTTCTTCTAAGAGTAGTAGAGCAGATGAAAGCATAGATGAAGAAGACCCCACTAAACTGGAAAAAAATGTGCACGTCGGCACTTCAGGATATCCACATGTGGAAAGTGAGGTAGGGATTAGTTCCTCTAAAGGAACAGAAATGGTTCAAACAGCCCAAGAACACCCAGATGAACTAGCAGACAATATTGACGATACGATTAGCAATTATACTCCGTCTGAATATCCAAAGGATCAAAGCGACTTAAGCTCCTCGTTAGCCAACTCTTCTGGAAGAGAAACTACTAGTGACGATGATGGTCACCTTTCGGACAATACAGGGTCGTTTACTGCAGAAAATACATCAGAAGATGAATCTATGGCAAAGAAGAGTTCTCCGGATCGAGGAGAGTCTGAGGAGGAGGATGATGATGGAAGTGATATGGGAGTGGTGTTGTTTACACCCTACACGCCGACGCCAGATGAACTCGGCAGATTATCTAAAACGGTGACAACTAGTGACGAGTCCATTAAAGTACCTCCTAGACAAAAGCATACTCCCAGGTCTGCTGCTCCTGGGGCTACAAAACGAGAAGACAAGTACACCTCAGTAAGTTCCTCTTCATTACGATCCCTTGACTCCGTTAAAACCAAACGTAGCTTGATAAGGCAGGCTTCCGAAAAAATCCTGCGCGTTAACAAGTTAGTTCGATTTATTATTTTTAAAAAACCTAAGCACGTAGGAAACAACTCTAATTCATTGAATTATGAAACGCGAGGAAACTGTGACGGACATTGCCATAACATCAGTCGGAGTAATTCATCTCTAAGTCGAGATCCGAAACCCCAACGTGAAGCATCGTTATTGAAACGCAGAAGTAAAGAGCATACGTTTCCTGAAATAAAGAACGAAGTCAATATTACAGAGGAAATCTTAGGAAGAGCTCACATGTCAAACTTTCAGCCGAAATATCAGAATCAAAGCTACGTGTATAGTGTGCAGGAAAATTATAATCAGACCAGATTTGTTCCAGAAATAAATACCGAAACACACAACAGATCTAAAAATAAAAAGACGAAGAAAGTTTCTTTCATGTTACAATTTCCGGTAGTTCAAAGTAAAGGCTGCGTGAACAAACTCAAGGATTATAGTGCATCTTTTTCGGATCAAAATGTGTTAAAGTCAGCCGATAGCAACCTTTGTAGCAATGTATATTCAAATACTGCTGAGCCTTTCTCTATTGGTGAAACATTATGTGATGATTGCAGACAAAACTAAAAAACAAACGTGTGTTGGGTCTTAGATGTGAATGTGCAACAATTGTAACTGTTCAAGTTTTGTGAGGATTTCAAATTTTATCTGTATTCCCATGCACTTGTATAATGACTGGCTATATCCGAACCGCTCGTTTTGAACCCATGAAGAAAATACTGGTGACGAACTGAAAACTGAATTCTCCATAGCAATTACCTTGAATACACAAGGTTTTACTACAGCCTTCAGTTATTCGGTTGCAACTGTTAAAAGTGTAAACTACCTGAATTTTCCCTTAATTTAAAACATTCCTATTTTTTCTTCAATTATAGTTTTGTTCAAGGAGTTAAGAAACGTTAATATTCTTCTGAAACTATGTTGAAGTTTGCATTTACAGGAATAAAAAATACAGCTGTACTAAAGTGTTAGCTATAAGTGTTAATCCACAGCCTACATCTTCCGCATCTTTTCCCTTCAAAGGGAAGGGAATTATTCTTTCTGTACGCGTTACCACTTGAGTGACTTGGTTAAGCGCAGGCCTGCTGATTTCCAAGGTCGCGGGTTCAAACCCGGCGCAGTATGTTTAAACACGACAGAATGTCAGCAGATTTACTGGTATAAAAGAACTCCTTAGGAACAAAATTCCAGGACACCGGCGATACTGATATGATCTTTGCAATTACAAACAAAATGTTTATATATTATTTATTTATACCAACAAACTTACTGTTGGTGTTTTTAAACACACAAGCCGTGTGTGGGCAAAGTTTGAGAGGTAGAACTGGAACTTAAAAATTCAATGCCACAACTGGGATTTGAACCAGGAGAAATACGAACTGGTTTGAGAATTTAATGCCATTCTGGCAGTTTGCCACAATAGCTCAGTGGTAGAGCAGCCGCCCGGTAAGCGGAAGGTCTGTGGTTCAAATCCCAGTTGTGGCATTGAATTTTTAAGTTCCAGTTCTACCTCTCAAAATGTTTATATATTTTTACCACATTTCAATAGGAGGCAGAGAAACTATTCCATCCAAAAATTCGATATCGGAGTCTCATAAAATGCATGTTTTTGTGTCGCGATTTCGTCTCACAGAAGTTCTTTGACATGCCATTAAATCTACTGACACGAGACTCGCTTTTAACACGCGTAACAAACCATTCGCTCGGGCCTAGTTTGAAGCCGCGACCTTCGGGTCAGTAGGTGAGCGCCTATCCAATTGAGCCACCCAAAATGACATTTTGAGATTTCCTAAACCCAAAAGGCATTTATTAGAGAAAAGGGCAGCGTGTACGTGAGGGGCGAGTGAGTAGCTGTCTATTGTTCATATCTGTGAACATCGCATTTTAAAAAAAAAATCTGATGTTGCACTCACATGACTTTCTCTACTCTTGTGCTAACCATTCTTACAATCTCTTATTCCTATATCTTCATGTTAATTCACATAAACATTTGCAGAAATGATCTTATTACTAATTTCTTGTAGGCACAAGAGGAATATAGGAATACAGTAGACTTTGGGAGATAGTCAAATCTTTTAAAGCTTTCAAATTCCGTTCTCTTTGCACGGTTAACATATAAAAAATGAAGAACGATGTTCCATTTGACAGAAGTATAAGTTCTCCAAAACTCGCACAAACAACGAGGAATATCTCCGAAATGGTTCACTCTACAATATATATTCGTATTTTTAGACATAAATTGTGTATTGTAGCAAGGTCTACATTTTTTGTTTAGTAAGATTGACCTATCTCTTACTGTTTACCAGCTATACAAAAGCCATCAAGAGTAAATAGGACTACAGGGGCTATAGCGAGAAAATTCAAGATGTATATTTCATTTTCCATAAAAATGTCTCAAACATATGTCATTTTAATCAAAATCATTAGAACAATTTTCTAGAAAATAAAAATTGTCGAAAAATGTTTCATGTGAAGGGCAATTTAGGGCAGAGGAATTTTCTTCAAAATCCTCGTGTCGCATGCTTGAAAGACATTAAACTTATATACCAAGTTTGGTTTTTAACCGACTTTTCGTTTTTGAGTTTTGTTGTCCACAGACTGACAGACACACACGGACCTTTTTCTAAAGATGCTTTTTTTATTCAGGGGGGCTTCAAAACATATATTTCCGGTGAAATCTCGACATTGAACTATACGTAGTAGAGAAAGTAAAAATGGAGTGTCTCATAAGTACCAAGCTTGGTATTGAAGTTTAGCAACTCTAAAGATAAGACCCAAGTATTTTTCAGGACATCTTTCCGCCCCAGGACATCCTTTTATATGGATATTTTTTCGTATTTTTCTTTCTTTTTTCTTTTCTTTTTAACTCAAAATAGCTCTTTATAATTTTTATTTCATTATAACATTTTGTTAGATATCTGCACGACTAATAAGGCATCTAAATTGTCTATGAATAGTCTAAGCTTTCTTCATTCAGAATGAATTTTGTGTAATGGTGCTATAGCTCAGTGATACTCAACCTGGGGTACGCGTACCCGGGAGTAGGCGAAGACTTCGGGGGGGGGGGGGTACGTAAAATTTCATTTAATCTTTCTTAATGTAGCATTAAACAAGTTATAAATATTACAATCTGTTTTAGATATGGTTATGTATAATTTGAATTAAGATTAGCTCTAGGGTTAGGCATAAGGGTACAGGCTGAAATGGAAAATTGTCTTTGGGGGTACGCGGAGAAAAAAGGTTGAACACCACTGCTATAGCCGAACTAAAACTTACCATACGAACAGTTTAGGCCACACAATTATTCATGTCAAATATTCATTTTTGTGGCATTAACCATGTCTAGGTATTCATTGCTATTGCTTTGAGTTGTTTGACACATTATCTTGCATATTTTGGAGTAAACAAAACGAATTTAATAATACGCACTGTTAGGGACCATCTCTGTTTCTTATCTCTTACGGGGATACTAAAGGGCGTGAAGCATAAGTACTGACCAATGAACTGTTGGACAGTTGCGATGCGGGGCTAGAGGCATGGCGCTGTAATGAGAGCAAGGAAACGTGAGGACGAAGGAAGGGTAGATACATCTGGCCTGGTATGAAAAGCTTTAGCATAACATTTCCTTTAAATTTATTTAGAAATTCTTAACGCCTATTATGGAAAATGTTGCTTGAAATAATAAGCATTTATCGAGTTAAACGATTCTGTGTTGTAAGGGAAACAAGCTTTGCCCTTAGAAGCACAAAAACGTGTAAAGCTTTACAGTAAACATAACACATTATTACATTGAAAAGTATAAAAGCTTTTATTCCTACTATAAATTATCCCTATATATACCGGAGTTAAAAATTGTATCAAAGTAGCTTTAACGTGTTTGTTTATTACGTTATGTCATAATAGAAGTTCTGCTTTCAAATGCAAGGTTTTGTTCTAATACGTATGCAATAAACCGTCTTTCTTGGGTGACAAAGGTTAATTACATTTCTGTGAATTTGCAGTTTCTGAAATTTATCGAACTATGTTTTCAGCTTACCATAGACCAATAATCTGGCTACGTGTAGCTTCTTATATAGGTAGGTATACGGCATGCTCTGAATCAAACATTTCAGCTTAACGAGTAACGATTTACTGCGCTACCAGAAAAAAACAATACCTACTTTGTTTTCAAGTCGATGTGTTATTGGTTATAACGAGTATGTTACATGAATAGTGTTGTCATTGGAGAGGGTTAAACAGAGGAGTAACGATTGCTGAGCGCCAGAAAAAATCAATACTTTACTTTCACCCGACGTGTCATTGGTTATAACTAGGCTTCGGCAGCAGTTGCAAACGACGTTAGGTTGAGAGCTATTTTACTGTACCCGTTTCTACTTCATGTTTGTTGGTAGGGAAGGGGAGGGTGACACACCGCTACAGTAACCTGTTTGTAAAGCGACGCGACTGTACCGCCTCTCCCCAACCTATCATGTTAGGTAGGGGCGGTAGAAAACCTCCCTGCAAGTATAACTTAAATGCCGACAACATGTAACCAACGCCGAAGTCTAGTTATAACTATGTCCAGCCAGTAACATGAATAGTGCTGCCACTGGAGAGGGGTAAAGAAGGGGAAGCTACGAAGGCCTCGTTAAACAATCGTGATGCCCTTGCATTTTACTAAATTCGTGTTCTGTACTAGTCTCTATGTCTTTAGGTGCGGGTTGAGAGTATGTGGGATAAGTGGATGGTTGAAAACCATCGCATAGCATTGGGTTAAATGTGTGGGCATGAGAATCTTGTATAAGGTTCCACGTGCGATGATCTTGTCTGTCTTGTATGAATAACAATCTTAATGTTGAAAGTTGACTATTTGTTCAAGATGCTTTTTTCTGCGCACGAGCGAGATGGCTGTTCATAGGTTAAAACGTCCAGCGAAGCGGGCGGGTGACGGCTTGTATGTAATAACATCTCTAAGTGTTTCTCGATTAATATAAAACAGATAGAAGAGTATTTTATACCGGAGTGATTAGAGAAAGTGTGTGAGTGCACATATCAGATATTTTATCAACGGTTGATAAGCTTTTCGAATCAGTTCATTTGTCATTCGCGCGCTATTGATTAATTTCCAATTCCCTTGGGCGCAACGGATGTTCCTTTAGGCAGACGTTCAATTATCAGATTTGAATTCCATCTACCGTTGTGGTGTAATTTGTGGGTTCTGTTTTTACGATGCCAGCACACGAAAGAATCGCCTGCAGAGAGGAAGTTGTGGACCAGTTATTCCGAACGTCAACGTCCCCCCATCTATTAGCTCTGTAAACTGTTCAAGTTTTTGTTAGCTCGTCTCTTGTATTTTGTTATTCCAGTCGGACCGCTCTCAGCGTTTCTTTCATCAGCTAACATGTTACTATGTTTATTAGCCTGCCTTGTTGCAGGGAAAACTGTTGATGGGTGCATCTCTTCCAGGGCTTGAGGAACTGCAGAGCCATGAAAGAGGCAAAAGATATGATTGGGAAACACGGGAAATATGTACAGAAGAAATTAAAAGAAATGCAAGAAATTCAGCAAAATTAACTTGATTGAATGCACACCAAGAGATGGCTCCGCGGTAACGTGGGAGGCTCGCATTAGGGAAGTGCTGGGTTTGACACCCGCGGCTGACCTTCTTGCCCTTGGTTTTTTTCGCGTTTTTTTCTGGGTTGCAGGTGGATGCTGAGAAGGATAACTACGAGTACATCCCCCGAATTTTCCGTCCCTCCATTTTGTTTCACCTTCATTTCAACCCCGTCTTTCAGGTTCGGAGATCGATGGACGAGTTTAGTGCTGCTATATGGGGACTTCGTGAACTGTAACTGCTGTTCTCGGCGGATGCGTGTCGTTGTAGCCGCCTGACCTGTTGGGGTGGGCCGTTGTGGCTGCTTGGCGAACCCTAGTGTCTAAATTAAGAATCCCCAGCACACGTTAGGAACCCTCACACAGACTCATGCTATTCACTCTAGTTCCATCACACCTGTAGAGCGCTCTTACTTCACCCCTTCATTCCGGGGTCTGGCATACAACAGCTTCAAATATTTGCTCAGTGTAGAACCCTCTCCCTCGATACTCCACCTCTACCCCTCATTGAATCCACAATACAGAAACAAGTAAAATTATATCCAACCTAAGCAGAGGGAAAGAAAAAGAAAGTATATATGTACATGCCCAGACAGTTGAATTTGAGAAAACTTAATATGTACAACAACTAATATTTCGAAAAGAGCGCTACACAAAAACTAGCACAAATTGTGTATTTCAATGAACTCTACATGTATAGTAAATATTCGTCTATCTGTTGTGCTTAAGCAGTTATAAAAAATTCATTCAGAGTGGGATCACTTCACAGGCTATTCACAGAAAGCTCAGGATAGAGTGCATATATAAAATATAATCACGCAAATGCTTTAAGCATATGGCATAGTTTAAGCGTATTCCATGTAAAGGTGAGGTTGCAGTGGGAAGGTTTCTTCAAAAATTTGGCATCGCACTTTGGAAAATGCTGAACATATATAGTAACTTCGGATTATACTACTCACATACGAGTCTTTCTCCAAAACGGAATTGCTGAAGGGAAATGTTTAACCCAACCTCTTTTACTGCACTGAATCTGTCTTTTACGTTCTACGAGAAGTAGGCTTCTAACCATGCGTGAGATATATCTCGGAGAAGTAAAAACTGTGCTGTGCTAAATTAAAGGAAACTACCGAGAACGGACATTATTCTATTTAAAGACGGCAGACGAGCTCAGAACTCAGGTGCCGGAGATGACGTGACAAAGACAGGCGGCATCTCAAGGATGCTGGAGTGGAATGGAAGGACGGAAATGGGGCGACTGCACCGGAGCATGAAGCGGTTGCTGCAATACAAAAACACGGTAGGTACCCCCTGGCTGTGTTTCCGGTGTGTACACCTTGCTCAGGGATGTACAACTGCGGGCGCAGTAGGAGGTTAAAACCATATCTACCTATCCCATCGGTCGTTTCGTTATCAAGTGGTTTATGACACAATCTTCATCTCGTTTTTTTGACATACTTAATGTATTTATATTGCACGTTATTTTTAGACGACTATTCCATTCATGCCGCATTATCACTTATTGGCCGTGGTTTTGTCGCTTTGGTTACATCACCTCTTCCTTGCGGTTCCGCCAACCTAAACATATCCTTACCTTTCCGAACATTTGAAGTATCCATGCGCAGAAAAAACAATTAACGGGCCATTGAAAACTGGCAGACAAACTGAGGACTATAATTCAAATTTTGTCAAGAAATTAAGAAATGTAACCTGGACATCCGTGGATGTTACGCAGCAAACACAGCAGCCCTCTTCATGAACTTTTGAAAATTGTACTTTCCACAACTGTAATTTTATTTAGAGCAGATCTATCTTTAACAGTAGTCTACTAACAGAAATTCGTTCATTTGTATTTATCATGTGTCTAATTCCTTATTTCCCTGCATTAAACGTTAAAATTATTGTTGTCACAGCCTAGTGGATTAGCTGCAGTGCCAACATGAAAATAAATCTTCATTAAAATGGTGAATGTTACTGTGAGTTGTTTGCTTTTACATCAATATTAATACTAAATAGTATTAAATAAATAAATTATAATTATTTCGCGTTATACTCTAAACAAATACCACTGGAGGTTTTCAGATTTGGGATAATATATCTCGCGCCTCGCGCTCGCAAAAGTATCGACATATGAAACCTTCTCGTGGTATTACTACACATAGTACTTTTTATTCACTTTCCACTGAAAAGTTGAATTTCCCGCACTCAGTGTATTTTGCAGTTTTAACGCAGACTTTAATAAAATGTCTTCTCCAAAAGCTCACACGTGTTTATTGCTGCAGATGTGCAATATACGTAACCATGCTAATCAAATTTGATAGTCGAATTTCGCCATTTAAATATTACCATCTTTGCTATCCTTTATTTTTAACTCTTACTTATTTGATTCGTGCAGAATTTAAAACAATACGTCTGTGAAATTGGTAAATGCCTGAAAAAATATAAAAAGGGAAATGTTTGTTTTTTTACTAAATTTATATTCCATAGGCGTCTTTGATTTATTTATCTGGACAAATTTATCATTCTTTGTGGTCTTTGAAACACTCCGAAACATAGTGCTGTAATGCACATTCCAATAATGTCATTTTTTTGGAAGATTTAAAATTCTCCACGTTTTAAAATGCTTGAGCGATCTAATTTTCATCAAAACTTCATCAATGATTACTTAAACTCACATAGCCATTTTTACTTTGTCCTTTATTAATTATTTTCATGGTGTGATATTCATAAAATCGAAAAATACCAAAATACAAAGGGCCTATTCTTCATTTCTAGCTTAGCTTTATTGTAATTTAAAAAGCTGAAAGCTAAAATACAATGTTTTGTAGGATACAAAAACAGTTTAACAAGTGGCGTAGTTTATTTAACATAATTAGGTTAATTAAGTTTAAAACAATATCTTTGAAACAAATGCATGATTTCTGATTGAAATGTTATTTTACACTATCATTCAAGTCTCTCATATAGAAATTATGCAATTTTAGGTTTTTCTTAGGTGCATTACCTTAAATACAACTTCTTTCGGCGTAAGCAGCCATCTCACCTTCAGTAGTTCACAGGTTTGGTCAACACTATCAGGTGTGACTAATCAATCACCAGTTCACAGAGACTAGAGCTGACAGTAATTAAGTTTATTTTCTCGTAAATATTTTTATTATTCATTCTTGCCGAAAAATAGTATGCCACATAAATGTGTGTGTTTCTCAGAATCTCGGAAGTGAAAATACTCCACTCCGATGATACATGAAATGAAATTACAACTGAGAAAACAAATTTGTAAGGGAAACAGTCTAGGTCTGAGTACCTTGCAGACATTTGCAGAAAACCTGGAAAGATCTCGAGCACAGTGAACGGTCCTGGTGGGATTTCAATCGCGGAGTTACGTTCAGGACTCCATGCCTTAACAACCTCGGTCAACCGAATCTTTCGCAATATTTAAGCCAAAGGTCTTCTGAAGTAGACGTCTCAAATTACTGGTCATTGAATACTTGCCTTAAGAGGATATTATGTGGATGTATTTGCCAATTTGAGTAATTACTTCGGTCTATAAGAAATTATTATTCTTGTTATTGTTATTATTATTGTAGTTATTACTAGTATAAGAGGATTGGGTCGTTGGGTCTATTCCAACTTCAAGTTAAAATCGATCCTGCCTCTGGAGAACAAGCATTTACCTACCTTTGTGTGTATAACCTCTTAATTTATATTGGTTAAGTATTAACGGTAATTACCTAGCACCTCGTTGGCAGTATTGCACCCAACCAAACGTTTGGGATGACACAAGCAACTTGGCTTCTAAAACAAGAAAAGGGAGTGGCCCCTGGACAGTGTAGAGCTATAAATTTCAATATGAACTTCATCCCCTCGCTCATATATAGAACACGCAGTAGCGAGTTAAGTTAATAATCAGCGAAACGAACGATAATTGCGTTTCTTACAGACGTAGAATTAGCTTGTCAACTTCTGTTACATTCAAGTCCCCGGAGTGACAGTATAGTGGATCTGCATTGTTCTGTTGCTTAATGAGTTACGAACGCCTCAGAATTCTATTGTCCAGGAGTATCCGTCAATTGTTTTGTAAACTCTCACAATGCATCCCCTTATTTGAGAATCTGCTCAAAAATTAGCCAGTCATTAGCAGGATTTTCTTCCATTTTTGCAGAGCCGCTTATCGCTTAATGGCAGCAGGAGCGTTCCCACATCTGAGCATAGGAATGCAACTTATAAACCATAGATACTCTAATGCAACCTGCAAGCTATCTTCGTTCTAAAACGCATTAATAACACGTTTGAATTTGAAAGTCCAGGACTTTGAAGTCTCCGGTCTACGATGTCTGTCATTTCACAATAAAATCATATTTCTAAAAATGTTATTTTATCCGACAAATTATAGCACCTTTTGGCAAAACACATATCAGATTTCAATCATATGCTCCAGCGATATACAACATTTGCGAATGAGAGGAGGTTGGATTTACCTCCCTCCAGTATATACGGACTTTGTCATTCTTTGACACTCGATATGCACTCTGTTACAGTGGCGGTTTGGTTACATGTACGTTGCGTTTGATTTACGAAAGCACTTTCAAATCTTATGTGATAAACATCTGTTCATTAGTGACTTCTTTGGTACTGCTTACGTTGAAGAAGTCTATTAATATTTGGTGACAAGATCGACGTGCATAGCTTTAGAAGATACACCAAGTGATCGTCGCGTAACATATTGCAATGCAAACTTTTAATATAGTTCAATTTGCAGAAACTCTGTTCGCAAATATATGTAGAAGTATACTCACTCTTATACACACTATTCTTGCAAATGCTTATTTCTCTATCTACTTCATTTTAATCGACATAAACATTTTCATAAATTCTCTTATTGCTAATTTTCTTGTAGGTGCAAGAGGAGTATGGGAATACAATAGACTTTAAGCGATAGTGAAGTATTTTAAGAGATGGTTGCTATGCGATGCATTTGAAATTCCGTTCTCTTTGCAATCCAATAGATAAAAAAAAATAACATACTCCTATTTCAGAAAAGTTATATATTGGCAAACTGAAACAAATACTCAAGTATATCTCGGAAATAGTTCCTCAAAAGAAAAAAAATCAGTATTTTACATAAATTGTGTTTTAATACGATCCACATTCTTTATTTAGTAAGATTTTGTCCGTTTCTTACTGTTTACCATTTATACAAAAATCATTCAGAATGAAGAGTGAGAAAATTCCTAGAAAATTCAAGGTATGACTTAAAAATTGCCATGGAATCGCCTGTTTGTGTCCGTCACTGGATACTGACTGCTTGTGAGTCTACACGCCACAGGCGTGATTCACCCTCCGACTGAAAGAGTGGAGTGGGGAATAGCAGCTAATTACCTAATCGTCTGCAAAGAGACAAGGTTGGACATCACTGATGTACTCAATTGAATGGTTTTAGAAATAGGGGTCCCTCAAGGGAATGAACAGGTGAAAAGTTTATTTCATATCCTAATACATTTTTTCTGTCATGTTATAGTATACTGCTTTTTATGTTTTCAGTCAATTAAATGCAACTAATCGTCCTTTAAACGTTCTGTCCATGTCGTACCAGTTTTTGTTACTAATTTAATTTGCACTCGCATAATTTTTCTACTCGTCTACAAACTATTCTTATGAAAACTTAGTATTCAATCTACTTCTAGTTGATCTAGATAAACCTCCATTACATACGTAGAGGTAGCGCAACGAAAGCTTGCCAATCTTCAGGATGCGCAGAAGATTATTTTCGTAAACGTACGTTACGTCTGTCGTAAGACGACAGTACCCCTATTACGAGCCCCAGTAACCAAGTCTCGAAGTGAATGAGTAGAGGGGGTAGACAATGGGAGCGGCAGGTACAATGCGGGTAGTGGAAAATGCATTTGGACTTCAATCGAGCAACGTAACCTACTTTATCCGAGTAGTACCGAAGTTCTTGTATCTCCCGTTGGCAAGCTTTCATTGCGTTACTACTATACATTTCGTTGTAAGATGTAGTAGGTAAAGTAATAATGAAATTTGTAAACAGTGTGTTGCTATGTGATGCTTTGAAATCCCATCCTCTTCGCATAACCACGAGGGATAAAAATTAGTTCTTATAGTTCAGAAAAGTATAAGTATTTGAAACTTTAAACCAATAAGTAACAATATTTTAGATAGCATTAACTCTATAAAAATTTTATTTCACATAAATTGTATGCTTTAGCGACATTTGCATTTTTGTGTCTTACGGTTTACCAGTTATACAAAAGTTGCTTAGAACTTAGAACTTAGAGGGTTTCATAGCGATTTCCAGAAAATTCAAGATATAGATTTCATTTGTCGTAAATACTTATAAGCATATGATTTTAATCAAATTCAAACATTTCTAAGAAAGTTCCATGTACGCGCAGTTTGGGGTGGGAGTTTGTTGAAAATCTTCGTGTCGCATCTTTGGAAAATACTCTACTAAAATGACAAGTATGGTATCAAATTGATTTTTTTTCTCTGTTTCAGGTATGCTGTTTGCTGTTCAGATATAACACATATATCTCGACATCCATTTTTTGGGCGATATACATTATTTCTTCTAATTACCTACTGTAAGTATGTGACAGAGAAAGTAAAAGATAATAATTAAAGAATAAAATAAAAAATAAAGTAAAAATTGCGCCTATATGCAAAGAGGAATGCTTCGAAAGCAGTAAATGACAAACTAAAGCGTTTTAGCGCATTTAACTTTACATTTTTTGTTTAGTAAGATTTAATCTATCCTTTATTCTCTACCAGGTATACAAAACTAAAGGTACAAATTTCTGCAGAGTGCATAGGATTTCATAGACTGTTTCCATATATAAATTGTATTTTAATTTCAAAATTTCTAACTTTATTTGTGAATGTAGACAATAATTACATTTTAAAAACCCTGTAGCATCCTTGGAAGAGGGTCAATTTAAATAGTTTCAATATTTATGCGACTTTTGGTTTTAACTTAGGCTACCCATACGCTCGCAGACATGTACACACATGGTA
This sequence comes from Tenodera sinensis, assembly GCA_030765045.1. Taxonomy (NCBI): domain Eukaryota; kingdom Metazoa; phylum Arthropoda; class Insecta; order Mantodea; family Mantidae; genus Tenodera; species Tenodera sinensis. The sequence goes on from CM060972.1 coordinate 61,878,347, forward strand.
TTTTTTAGAATATGTTTTCTTACTCCGGGGTTTTCAAAACGTGTATTTAAGGAAAAAACCTCGATTTAGATTTTTTAGGTTGTATACAGTAGTTCCTTTAACGTAAGCAGTAGAGGCAGCAAATATAGGACACATAATTCTCAAGAGTTTTAAAAACCCTTGACATTGAGCAAGGAACGTAAAATTGCGTATTGGTAAATTTAAATCTCTCAACCTCTCATCTCTCTCCCTCTCTCTCAATCTCTCATATCTCTCATCTCTCTCCCTCTTTCTCAATCTCTTATCTCTCTCAATATCTCTCAATCACCTCTCTCCCTCTCTCCCAATCTCCCTCTTTCTCTCCCCCCTCATTCTCCTCTCCCCACTCTCTCCCACTCTTTTTGGTTTGACATTGTGTGTATGTATTTCATTAAAGGTATCCATTTTTTAAATCGGAAAATTTGCTGTTTCTTGGCCATGTTATTTCTGATGCCTGTGTTTAAGAAAGGTCTCCTTACATTCCCCTCCACAATGACATTGCTATTTTTCAATTAAAACCCCACAGATGAGACCACTGTTCGAAGAACAAGCAAGACAAGCACTCCAGAGAGTAAACTGGCCTTTGTCGTTTTTGTTTCCTTCGCGGTCCGGTGGTTTACCACTTGTGATAATTATTATTATTCCTGTAGTCTTGCTTTTTGTCTGGTCGGACTCACACAGACACACATCGTTTAATTTGTGTTTATCTCTCATCCGTCACGCCTATGTGGTCTTCTGAACGTGAGCTCATATCCTTTCTTCACCCTCGCACGCACTTTCTATGCACGCCGCGCGTCCTTACGCTTGAGTTGACACAAGCTGTTGCAGGAAATAATGTAGGGTTAGAGGTGCCAAGCATCAAACCAATTTACTAAACCTAATTAATTATAACTAGAGACGCAATACATGAAGTGTCCTTATTATCATTATAGGAACAAGTATTTTTACGTTTTACAGTGTTTAAAGTACAATGCACATGAGAAAAAGTTTCATATTTCATAATATTTTGGTAAAACCTTTAAATTCATATGTTGTCAGGTTTACAATTTTTCACCGCTAAAATAATTTTAGTTAGCAAGAAACTGGGTTTTCCAACTCTTCTACAGAGAGTTTTCTCGGAAATATTTTCAGAAAACCTAGGCCACGCTTTCCAATGAGTCAGATACGGTTGAGAAAATGCAACATTTCCTCTGTGACGTCACATGTGAAATTAAACACTTTAATTCCTGAAGGGCTTTTACCGGTGCTTTTAGCGGTCTGTTGTAATTTACAGGGCTCTGATTTTGATGAGCTAAAATATTTGAAAAATTACCTATAAAATTACTAAATTTAAAAAAAAATGACAATTGTAAAATGACTGAAAACTGTGATTTATAGAATTTATTGAAATTGGTGCATAGAAAGTTATAAATTAATTTATAAAATTTTAAAAACTAGCTATAAGAAACAATAACGAGATAATTTAGAAAGTTAAAATGTATTTGTTCCATGTTCTTGTTTGAAAAATGTGAAAATATAAGAAAATCGTGTCTTGCAACATTTGAGGATTATCCAATAGATGGTAGATTTCGGGCTTGTAGGCCGGGGCCAGTCGATGAATTATCTGACGTTTCGCCCAAGACTGCGTTGGGCATCCTCAGAGTGACTCCTGGCTGGTTAACAACTTGAGGATTAGTTCTTTTGAGTTTGCAGATTGTACAAAATTGTGGTACAATTGCCTATGGTATCGGACAAGCACCCAGACGATAGCAACCAAACTTCAATCACTCCTGAAATAGCCACACTTTAACTCACAAGCGACTCATTCTAGAATAACCATTAAAAAAACTAACTTTTTATTTAAAAAAAAAAAAACGCTACTTAAGGATACACAAAGTTACGCTTATTTCTCAGTACAGTATTGAAATTTCTGACATTTAGAAAGTTATCCTTATGTAAAATCTCAATAAATAAATATCTACATATATATATAATGAATGTTAGTGTAAGAAAAATAATCAGATAAAAGAAGAAAACAAAATAATGACTTAACATCGAAAAAAATACACTAAATTATAAAATGAAAAATAAGGAAAAGCTGATTTAATAAAAATGCATTTTCATAATCTGCGACACAATAGGGGTACCAATGATGCAAGCTTCCAAAGATGACGTCATAAGAATGCGTGCACTGGATTGGTATTAGATAAAGATAAAGCAACTTGTTAATAGGGAAAAACTTCCATTAGAAATTACTCGTTTTGTTTTAGGTATCGGAAGAATAGAGGAGATCAAAGCTATGGTCATATTTTTAAAAAGTAGATCGCTGTATGATTGGTGACTTAGAAACTCTTTGCTCTTTGCATCACCATAAAAGAAAATGAATGTGAATATTCATTTGAAAAAAATTATAGCATTTAAAAATTGAAACCAACAACAAAGAATATCTTGGATATGGTTAACGTCACAGAACGTTTATTTGACATAAATTATGTGCTAGATCTACGTTTTTTTCTTCGTGTAGTAAGATTTTACGGTTTACCAATAATTTATTCACATAATTCAGAATGAGGACTTCCCAGGCATATTCGCAGAAAATGCAAGATATATATATATATATATATATATATATATATATATATATATATATATATATCTTAGCTCGAGTTTTTAGTGAAATGCAATACTTTCTCTAGTTACCAGATAAGTAGGTACAGGAAAGTAAAAATAAACATCGTTATAAAAATATTTTCTGTGACTGATAGACCATACACACACATTTTAGGTACAGGGCAGCACAGCGCTGACCACCAAAGTGTGTGTAGTGTGATTCATATCCGCTTGCAGTGTAACAAGTAACCCAGAAACAGTCGTACTTTTGTGGGGCTTCTCACACTCAAGAAGAGTGACAGTTTTGTGTTAAGTGTGGTACAGAATGTATCGGGCAAAGTTTCTAACTAGACATCCTTCCAAGGCGCATCTTATGATTGCGGTAAGTGAATCACAAACACTGTGAAAAAGTTTGCATTTAAAAATGACTCATGGGTCAAGGTAGTGTTTTAAAGGAAGGACCAGAATCGTCCATGTTGCCACTTATACAGAGAAATGTTTCAAGAAAGATTCATAGAAGGAAAAGCGCCTCAAATGCTTACTCTTTTAGTTAATTATCAAAGTTAGGGTTGTGTGTGTGTGTGTGTGTGTGTGTGTGTGTGTGTGTGTGTGTGTGTGTGTGTGTGTGTGTGTGTGTGTGTGTGTGTGTGTGTGTGTGTGTGTGTGTGCGCGCGCGCGCGCGTGCGTGCGTGCGTGTGTCCACACATGCAAGAAAAGCGCTATCTATCGATATAAGTGGTATTTTAGCTCATCACGTGCTGTGGTTTCATATTCTCAACGCGTCTAAAGCGTGTTTTAGAAATTATTCCCAAGTAGTCCAAGTAATTAGTCGTTAAAATATTGTTTTCCTACTTGTCGATATGTCCTAAATGGTTTCAATACATGTTTACTTGTTTTACTACTAACCTATAGTAAGCAGTCGCACTCCATCCCAAGATCCGATACTAAGATTTCATCAGAAATAACACCTTTTGGAATCCATAAAGACGTGTGTGTGTGTGTGTGTGTGTGTGTGTGTGTGTGTGTGTGTGTGTGTGTGTGTGTGTACGCGCGCGCGCGTACCAGTGAACACCATAAATAAAAACAGAAAAGTCTGTTAAATAACTACCAAAAAGTTCTGTACCTTCCGCATAGAATCTGAATGGAGTCTTCAAAAGCTATTTACACACAATTCAGGATATACATTTTATTCTTCATGTTAATATGCTAATTACACCTATATTTTGGGCACATGTGTAGCTATTTTGACAAAGTTACCCATATAACGGATAGTTTCTAGTATAAAGATTTTCTTGAAAATATATCATCGCATCTTTCGAAGACTTTGAATTTAAATACCTGTTAGCTATGCATCCAATATAGTAAACGTGAAAGTGTAGAATTAGATTTATTTAAATATAACTTAACGAATATCTAAAGCAGGGTTTAAGCTAGAAAATAAAACGTCGCATAAAATGTAGAAACCAAACGTAAGATGTGTAAAATATGATACGTTTGTGCAAAATTCTGCTAGTAGAAAATGTTATAAATTATATGTTAATGAAAAGTTTTAAAACTGAAATGTGTATATTTAATTGACGTCAACAGCTAAATGACTTTTATACATATGGATCCACAAATTCCATACCATATCTACACTAGAGTACTTTCAGTACTTCATTAAAACAACTTTATCAACAGCACCCACACACACAGTGTACATTTGATAAGAACGAGTGAACCATGCAGACCAGATCAGAAATGAACTCTACTAGCTGGGAGGAAAGCGGCATATCGTTTGTTCCTGCGACAGATTGTTTGGCTTGTGTTTATAGCCTCTATTTTTTATTTCTGTGGTAGATTGTTGTCGCATTTCTGCGAACGCTGTTCTTAAGTTCATCGCATTTTTCGACTTCGAGTAGCAAAAAGGGACAAAAGCAACTACAACTTAAACTCTGACCTATATTGCAGTAGTATTTTAAAACTTTGCTAATATACAGATCTAATGTAACAAGTTACTTTATAAACATGTGGAAACATTTGATTTTATCTTGAAGAATAGCCAGATTGTCTGCTGCGTCTACCGTTTACGAGAAACAAACCAGAGAAATAGTGCTGTAAAACTGACGTCTGACCTGGGGAAGGGTGGAGTCTGGTAGCACGTGAAACCGAAATTATAATGTCAATATATATTTGGTAATGGAAAGAAACAAAAGGAGATTCTAGTCAATAGTGAAGGGGAAGACGTAATAAAGCTAATATGTTAAAGTCTCAAGAATGGAAGCCTAGGCAGATTTAAAAGAGTGATAAGGTTACAATTGTATGCACAAAACTAACGATTTAGCGGGCTGATTCCTATCTTACCATGACGTGCTCTAAAGTTAGCCAATGGAAATCGCTTCCTTCTTGTTGCCCGTGCAAAAACAAATGCAACGCAAGACACACTCGTCTTGAATCGAGCCGAGAGTACACGTGCAACTTGGGAGTTGTACGTAAGCTAGCGCGTATACATAATTCGGCGGTTGCTAAAGGTTGACAAAGTTAAAGTGTTATAACGTTGTAGTTGAAGTTACAAAGTTACATTCTATTTAAATATCGTCGGCAGTTCTCTGCAAATCTGGAAATTTACAAATAAAGTGATGTGTTGGTTAATTCTTCGTTTGGTTCCATTCCTACCATGACTCACGCACACCCTGCAGATTAGGACCTCTTGCTAGAGCTAGTTCGGACACCAAACATGAGATCTTGTAGGTCTTAAAGGCGACGTCTTCGACGGAGAGGAGCGTTTGCGTCATACGTGACAGACCGTGGTTAGGAAGAGGGATGAAAATACCGTGTAACGTGTAAATGAACGTTACATATAAGCTTCCTATTGTCTACAACAGCAATTCCAAAACACGTGAAGTAGTGCAGGAACAGTGTTTTTAACCTTGATTTATTAGCTGCGCAGTGTTTGTATTCGTGTTATAAATATCCTTATTTGGATTATGTATCAACCTTTTATTAGCAACATATTTCATAAGCTGTTTTGCAGCTTACATTGTTCATATGGTGCGATTTTCCCATAAAAGCAATATCGGGCGAAAAGATCCCTGTGATATGCACGTAAACTGGGTAGCAGCTGATTGCAGCTTGCAGGAACTACAATGAATTGTAGGAAATAATATCGCTCCTAGGGTGCCTTATTCCCGGTCCCAAATGTTCCCTCCTTGAGTTCAATAAAACAACGTAAAATCAATGTGTAAAAATAAAGGTAGGTATGTTTATTCATTTCCCTCTGGGTTCTAAATATAGCCCCTAGACTAGTAAAATGTGAACGTGTAGGAGGTAACGGAAGTTTATAACATCAACGTCACGACATCCATGTTTATTCTGTAACTCCATCTCCTGCTCTATCTACAAATATTGATCCCAGACAGTCCTTTGAACGACACGGTCTTCTCTTCCTGTAGAACACATAAACTCGCCCTCATGCAGTTCACGAACGCTTGCTTCTCTGACAGACAGCAAAAGGCATTCCTAAACACTTGCAATGATAGCACAAAGTGTTTCCTATCAATACAAAATTCTCTACACGAATTTCTCATGGAATAAACGATATTACAGTTAACATATTTTAACAAGGTTCTAAATAGTTCATCTTATTACTTTCTCAACTACGTACAGTAAGTAGGGAAAGTACCATATTCAACCCAACATTTCGATGTCGAGATTTCACCAAAATACGTAAATATTGTCTCCCTGAATCCAGAAAAACACTTTAAGAAAAAGATCTGTGTGTGTGTGTGTGTGTGTGTGCGCGCGCGCGTGCGTGTGCGTGTGTGTGCGCGTGTGGTTCAGCATAACTAAAATCGAAAAGTTGGTGAAAAACCGAATTTCGTATTTAAGTTTAATACCTTTCAAGAACACCACACGCAAACTACTCTTTACATGGAAAAGTTTTCGAAAATTTTGATTTTCTCAAAATGGCTAACGATTTCGATTAAAATGCCATATGTTTCAGACATTTTTATAATAAATGGAATGTATATTTTGAATTTTCTAGCTATAGGCTCTGTAGCCCAGTTTGCTCTTGAGTTTTGCATAACTGGTAAACTGTAAAAGAAAGACCAAGTCTTACTATACACGACATGTAGATCTCATTAAAAAAACACAATTTATACCAAATACATTCTTTATAAGGTGAACAATTTTGGAGATATTCCTTGTTGTTTGTGTAAGTGTTGCAATACTTAAACTTCTCAAATGGAAGGTCGTTATTCACTTTTCTATCTCTTGGCGGTGCAAAGAGAACGGAATTTGAAAGCTTTAAAAGATTTGACTATCGTTCAAAGTCAATTGTATTCCCATATTCCCCTTGCACCTACAAGGAAACTAGCAATAAGATAGTTTTGCAAATGTTTATCTCAACTAACATGAAGAACATAGTTTATAACAATTGTACAAGAGCAGAGAAACTCATGTGAGTGCAACACATCAGATTTTTTTTATATTAAATTTTTAAATTGCACCGATTTTTGAACTTTTTCATGTGGTGTATTTTGAAAGTACAGTAGAATTCCAAACAACGCGGTTCTTGGCGGTAGTGCTTTAGCCTCGCGTTATAATGATTCCACTGTATTTCAAAATGTGAGCTAAGAAGTTACAAAAATCGATGTCCCTAAAAAAATTCATTATATATAGACTGCTCTGTATTCAATATCGTGCATAATTGACTCATTATAGCACACGCGCTAATCATATAAATGACGTAATACTGGTATTCCAGGTTGCTGTGACTAATAGAAAGAGGATGAAATCATTTTAGGAACAATGAAGATGGAAATATCTGTGTATATTATTAAATATAGAATAATTAACATCTGTATTGATAGGTGCTTACCGGGCCGTGCTGATAGTAACTATATCAGCCTGTAACATCTGCTCACTTCTCTCCCAGGAAAGGAAATGCATACAAGTAGCTGTTTTATTTGTTCAACAAGTCGGGTAATAGCAAATGAAATGCTTTAGGTCTCATTTATGTACATATGAAGACCTACTCAACGCCTGTCAACTTTTACATAACTTATTTTGTATAATGTATAACTGTAAGGTTGCAGAATATCTATTTGTATCCAACTCGTGGATACAGATATTCGTGAATTCGTTACAGTTAATGGTTATACTATTGGTATAATGTGACGAAAGCTGTAGCTGTAACTCTCGTATGTAGCGTAGAGGAAATTTAGTGAGAATGGAGAAGAGTTCACAGACAATAATTGACAAAAAAGTTCAGGGATACCTATATGTATGTAAATATCTTAAAGATAATAGCACCTGTAATCCAAATGGTTAAACGCCATTTTTGAGATAATAAAAAATATCGAAAGTGCTACTACATATAGCTTGAAGTGGTGGAATTTCCTTCATCTTCACAAATATGAAAACGCTATATTTTGAAATAGATTATAGTTCAGGGGTAGACAAGGCAATAAACTGGTGTATTTTAGGAAGACGAAATCGGGTAACGGGTACAACTTTACCAGTCAGCCTCTATTGTGTGGGTCAGGTTTGCTAGTTAATATATGATAGAGTTTGTGTTGATCGTGCTGTGTTGCCACGCACGCAGCATAATGCTTTTGTGTGCCAGCGGGAAGGGAAGGAACTCTTTGTTAGCATCCCTTACCTAGCCCCAGTATTGATCCGGAGATGAGTATCCTACAACAGATTATCTTGAACAGATTGCGAGTCGAGTAGCGGAGTGCTCTGCCAACACACAGCTCTCCCACCATATTAATGCTGTTTATTTTTATCCGATGTTAATTAAAACCGTACTGGGGAAGAATGTATAGGCGCACCATCTTGAGAGCGAAGGCGTTACGGCGAATGGGGAAAAAGAGTCCATTGATGTTCTATAGGGCGGTTAAGACAGGGGGAGGGAGTTCTTGCAGCGTTGCGATAAGGGGTTGCGTGGTTGAGAACTGAACTGGGTTATTAAAAGGGGTTGCGTGTTGTTTCCGCTGTGTCAGTTTTCCCCTCAAAATCTGGCCTAACAACACTTCTGGGGAGGAGGGCAGTAGTGCGTTCTGCTGCCACATTGTTGAACAAGAGTTCACTTGCTGTGATTGGCAAGAATTGTTCCCAGGCAGGTATCAAATTATGTACATGTTATTTCACACACAGAACAGAAAACATTTACACATTCACATAAGCCAGAGATCCTGTGTTAAAATCCCCTGGGCCGACTAATCTGACTTTCTTCCCGTGGTTTCCTTCAGTCGCCAAGGCAAATACCGGATTGGATATTTAATTGCACAACCTATAAGTTCCCCTTAAGTCCGAAACACTGCCCGGGTGTCACTCTAATGCCATTTGCCCGTCTCAGAGACGGAGGTACAGTTGCCCTGCAATGATCCCTCTGTGGACTCATGGCGAAGCTAGAAGGTATGCTGTAAGGATGACATCTTGAAGGCTAACTGTCCACCATACAGCGATCTACGAGTATCTCCTAACAGATTCGTAGCGATATGACTACTGTATTTGACTCAGGAGTTTAGCTATGACCTTGTGGTTGACACAAGTGAACCTGAGATATGGCGCTGTTGTTCATTCCTCTCGCTCTAACGTTTTACACCCTGCTACAAACGTGACTTATGCTTTCTTTCCCGGGACAATACATATTACTATTGCACTACGTTACAGCGTCAAACAAAACAATTATACTCATAGTGGCAATAATATCATTAATGGATTATGTTTATTGGAGACTCAAGGAACCACGCGATATAATATTGTGGCAACACTGCACTGCTTACAGTTCAAGTGTCTTGTAGACAATTTTGAACTGCTGGTGCTTCTATTTACTCATACCAAAAGCTCCCTACTCCACAGCGCGATTGCGCGTTCAGGGGCAAAGACATTCTCCTAAACATGTAGTAAAGGCGACGCAAAATGAACACAGACAAAAAATCAGCACCGAAATTACTGCAGAACAAATTCTACTGGAAAATTACATAACACTTTCAGCGTTTCTTCTAATTAACTGATGAAAAGTAAACTTGCAAACTAATGAACTATTGCACAGTGTAGTGGATAACGTAGCATTTCTGTCTTACCTGTGATTACGGAACTAGGAGTGGAAGGGCAAGATTTCTTCCATTGTTTGTAACAATCTTATCTGCACAACGGGAAAGAAAATAGTTGTGGTCAGCTGTTAGCCGTCATTAAATGTCGTGTCTTCCATAAAAACATGTTATTTATTTTTAAGAATCTATACTTTCTATGCTTTTAGTTATAACATTATTTAAGCAATCTTGCATATTTTGGTTTACTAGTGCATCCCATTGACGGCCTCCCTAGCGCAGTGGTAGTAGTGCACCTGCCTCTGGCGCGGGGGACCCTGGTTCGATCCACGATACTGACGTGGGGATTTTGTCTCCCGCTAGGAGGTCTGGCATAGGGTGCACTCGGACCTCGTTAGGCCCCGGAGGGGAAATACTCAAGTAGACTCCAGGTCGCGAATGCCGCATAACCGGCTGGGAGTGCTCGGGTCGCTGACCACGTCTCATCGTCCAGTTTTGCGCCCCACTCATGACGCCTGTCGTGGACGGAGGTGGGTGTCGCAGCGGCCGGGCGGTAAGCCTTCGGTCGCGAAGGGCTGTTGCACTAGGCGTTATTAGTGCATGTCATTCCTGTTTCTTAATTTTCTTCTTTCCCCGCTATGCACTCACTTTCTATCAAGAGATTGTTCGCATTTCTTTCCTTTTATTCCATTGGAAGGTTGGTTAATCTGTGACGTGCAATCCATTGAAATAAGATCCCACGTTTCACTTATCTTACTAGTTTTTGTCTGTTGTTTTTGTCGTTTTATTCTGTCAAACATCTGGGCCACGATGTCTGCAAAACTTGACGCTTAAATAGATCTGCATGAAGTTCCATGAATAGATAGAACCCGGTTCAGCAGCGTGTAAGGGACTTGATGGGTTGGTTTAACACGTCAGGCTGTAACAATGGGGATGTCTTTGTTCTATTGATCCTCCATGAACACAAACATTATCGAGCCGAGTGTGGGTCATGTGACTCCGGTATCCCTTTAACACGAGCCTCACAAGAGTAAAGGAAGTGAAAAAAAAAGTCCAATAATCCGGAAAACCAGGCCCCCGTTCTGACACGTGTGCGTCGCCTCTGATCAGCATTCATGGGCGATCATCCACTGCAGATTTAACTAGACTGTTCCCCCTCTCTAAAGATAATAGGTTCACGTGCTTAGGGAGTTTGTTGTGATAAAGCTCAGAATAAATGTGTCCATTGCAAGGCTTTTCTACACTTGCTGGATAGCATGAAAACTTGTTATATTAATTTTAACGATACACATTTATAGACACAGGTTTGTGATAAGGGTTTCCTAATATCAAGACATTTCACCAACTTGCCTTCAATATTTGCGAAACACGTTGCTTGCATTTTTATGCGTATCAAGACATACCTTTTGTGTCTTATGACATAATGTAATAAAGTTATGTTTATTTCAGAAAAATTATGGGTTGAGAATCTTCCATTATCACAAAAATGCACAGACCTTTTCTTTTTCCTTTAGGTACATCGTTTTGCTGTACTTTTTCTTAACTTTTTAAATTTAACAGTATTAGGAAATACATTATCTGACAGGGAGAATGGATTGTTTATTCTGTTTTAGACAAGTTTAGAACACTTCTATGTGGAGGAAATTACAGTATTGAAACTTCTGTATAATTCCAAATAACGCAATCACAACTTATTCGTTGAGGAGAAAACTAGTTCATTTTGATGTGCTTATTTAATGCTATTAAACACTATATGTATATATATGGAATCCATAACCGATTACAAAAACTGTTAACAAGTTTTCAGAATTCTTGAATACCTTTGGAGCACAATCTTCCGCGGTCATCAACTGATTTATTTTGGTTTCTTCCTGTTGTGACTGTGCACTCTGATGTACTCCGAATTGTATGTTTATGGACAGTGCCCTATTTGGACTACGGAGTAAGCTATTTACACGATAAAGTGCTCGTTTGTCTGCACTTGGCATATATTACTTGCCTCGTTTAAGTTCGTCGGCAAGTCTGCCAGTTTTACTGAATGTTAACAAAGCTTCTATTGACTTTCTGTAAACGAGAACAAACAGAAATGCACCGTACAAAATTAAACAACCAATATGTTACATCAATAGTTGAATGCCCTTCTAAAATATTTACTCTATTTCTAAAATTATATACCTAACCTTTACTTATTGTAATGGACCAGAAACGCCAACATTTTTTAAAGGAGCCAAAAACTTGCAATTGTTTTATGTACCGGATCCAATTAATATATATGCGAGGATGATACGAAGCAGAAGCCTTGGTATTGTGGTTGAGATGTTGAAATTTCAGTAAGATGCAGTTTGAAGTTATCACTAAAGCTGCTATTTGTCTTATGTGCAGCTCTAGCGAGAAAAGCATGAATTACACAACAAAGATGGCGCGCATATTACTGTCGTCAGTGCGATTTTTGTGAGCTAAGACTAAAGGGCATAACCCCAAAGAAGTTCACAGGGGCATGCGTGGTGTGCATGATGACTGTATGGATCATGCCAGTGTCTCCATGTGGTTTGCATTTCTCATAGACGGCCATAATAACCTTTATGATTGATCACATTCCGAAATGGCGATGTAACAGCTGCAACCTCGCAGAATGACAGAGCCATTGAGACAACTTTGAAAGTTGACTACAGCTGCACACGCCATACAGTCCAGACCTTGCATCATCAGACTTTCGTCTGTTTAGTCCTATGAAGAAATTCCTGGCCGGTCAAGGACTTGCGACAGATGCAGAAGTGAAATCAACAGTCCAGAGATGGACTTTCGAACATACTTCTATGAATAGGATGTAATGAAACTGGTATCACGATGGGACGAATGTGTTGAGAAACTTGGCGACTATATAGAAAAGTAGTTAAAACATGTCAATTTGTTTGTGCAGTTTTTACGTATTTTTTGTTAAAAGTAATTGTACTTTCGATACACCCTCGTACATAGGAGTAAACTATGATCAAGTTATAATAATCGGAACAGAAAGCATTCAACATGACTTTAAAATATGCAGCTATATTAATGGAGAGAAAATTCGTACTTGTAATTTTCGCCAGGAATAAATGGTAATGTAGTTAACGGTTTCTGACTATTGCATATTTTGCATTATACAAGTTTACAATTTTTGGAAAATTGTATCCCTTTTTGCATATGGCTATTAAAATATCATTTACACTGACGAAGAAATAAATAAGTCCTGAACAGTCGATTGTTTTACTGAATTTCGAGACCTCAAATTTTTACGAATTTATATTTTCGTCGATAATTTACGTCGAACACTTCCATGCCTTATGCGCTTATACATTGCACAAAATATCTGCTATGCTGACTGGAAGTTAATTTTTAACATATCGCACACAAAAGGTGTGGGTGTGTGTGTAGTAAAGGAGGGGGACACCTCGACCTACCACAACCCCGACATGGTCTTTTGCGGGCTACCACCCCCCGAAGGGGAAGAGATGAGGCGAAGTGAGATCGCAGGCTTGTCAGAGTGTGGAGCCAGCGAAGCCCAAAGACGCACAGAAGTCCCTAACAGTTACAGACAGCCGGCGCACAACAGAAGTGTTTCCTCTACCCAAAGAGAGGGCGACGAGGCGACCCTTGTGGCCCGGGCAACTTCCTTTAGGACTAGGGAAGAGGTTCCAGAGCGCAAGCATCTGTGCCATTCGCCGTAACGTACCGCGCTACCAACCAAACCTCAAAGATGGCAAGGGAGGGAAATAAGACAAGAAAGGATAGGAATCCGTGGAGGAGAGAATCCAGCCCAGTATTCGCTTAAGTGATAAAGTGAAACCACGGAATAAGAAGTCAGAGTGGTCGATCGACGGAAATCGAACCCGGACTTCCTGAAGTCGCACTCGTTGCCATGGCGCCACCTCGCTCGGCTCACAAAAGGTGTAAATACAGGTGCAGTTTTCAATCAACTACTCATGGTACACACTGAAAATTGTCCTAAGTCGTGAAATGTGTTATGGTTTCTTTGTGTGCATTAAAAATATCTATTGTGCCATATTCGTACGACTATCTCTCACAATCGTTCACTTTTATATGATTTCTATGCACAAGTCTCCCAAAATATTTTTATAGGTAGGTATATTTCAAGTTTCATTAAGCCTTTCATTGTAGGTACCAAGAGGTGACTGAAGATATAGTCACTCCTTGCAAGGAATTATAAGAAACAAGAGTGTCTACTTAGTTCTTAAAATATGCGATGAAAGTATTCGAAAATTTAAACCAAGAGGAACAAATATGTGTGATATAGCGGTTAACTGTGTAGTAAGTTCTTTGTCAGTTGTAAAACATATTGCAAAATTCAGGATATTTTATTAATCAAGTAAATATCTTAAATGCGTGGTATTTAAATCTAAACTGTCAGAACTATTTTTCAGAAAGTAAAAAATTAACCAGAACTATTCCATGTAAAGAACAATTTTGTAAAGGGAAATTTTTGAAAATGTTCGTGTCGTTTACTTATAGCATGCTGAACTTAAATACCGATTTTGCTTTCGTTTTTAATGCTGTTAGAGATATAATGGACCCTTTTAAACAAATAATTTTTGTGACTTATTTAGGGAGTCTCAAAACAAGAGTTTCTGTGAAATTTTTCCGTAATTTTTTAGATACAATAAGCACTTTTCTGTTTTCTCTATAGGTAGAAAAAAACATTTCTGTCTCATTAATTAGGTAGTTAGAATTTTTTGCAAATGGAATCAAATTCAGTTCTAGCTGTAGGAGTTTTGGAGAATCAGATTTGGTAACTAAAACACCAACACCACCAACACTGCCTCAATTGTGCAGCGGAACAATCTAATCTGCTGCAACTCTTATGTTATTAATTGGCAGCTTTCACCATAGAATAAATCGAGCTACACAGATAAAACAAAAGTTGACAGTACAAAAGGAATTTCCAAGACACTTAGGTCCGGGTGTATGAAAGTAATCTATCTGAAAATGATCTTCAGTCAAACTGAACTTAGAATTATGGTTGTGTAAACCTTGATCAAAGTTCATGGCATCCTGAACTAAGGTTAAATATGACTGGTGAATATTCTCCAGTTAACTTGAATTTAGATCGGCAGAACTGCAGAAGGAAAAAATAAGTATAATAGTTTTAAGTAAAATAACAAAATAAGTAAGGCATTTTTGTAGTTATATGGATAAAAGGAGTATTGTTTCAAATTAAGTTATGTCCAGAAAGGATTTACAGGAGAAGCAAAAATTGATCACTCATACCTAGCAAATGCTTCACAAGTGGTAAAACGTGAAGTTATTGTGTTTGAGGCTTACTTCTAGAAATATGAAACTGTGAAATCAATTTTAAATTTTGTTTGTCAAATTTAAGTAAAATGTGTTGAACTTAAGTATGCTTTGATTGGTAAATTGTGCAATAAACCGATTATAAGGTAAATACATAACCAATTTGTTAACCTCGAATTAAAATCCTCAACGATTTCCTTCCATGAAGTTGCTTTCTGAGAAATTGAAACTGCGTCTTTTTTCCTTAGTACCGCTATATGTTTGTACTTTCCAATTACAATATCCGCCAATATGTTTCTTCTTTCGTGTGTGAAATTTGACGATCTTTTCCGGCATTTTCCTGTCAAATGCATTCGAAGTTGAAAAAAGTGATTTTCAGTTGTTTTACGACGTTGCCAAAGGTTATATTACGAACTAAGATCAAGAGATTCGATGATCTTAGATTAGTTTTATACAATGAGAGGTCTCAGTTCATGTTCCGACCTTAGTTAAACCTGATCTCTGCGGAGATGTGTGTTTGGTTTTGAAAGCCTTGAGTTGAAGGGAAGGCGCTTTAGGTTGTTGGGTCTTGGTTACAACAGACACGTGTTCACTCTAGAGTCTAGAGACAGCATCTGGAGACGCCCCACAAGTACCCTCAAGAACTGTCCACTTCACTTGTAAGATACGGTCGGCGTCGCACAACGCGCACGTTCTTTCACATTCTTCAGTCTTTGCGTAGCATTCTCAACATCAGCTCCAAACACAAGCTGCTTAAAAACTTAGCGTTACCTGCCATGTTCTCCATAGACTCGGTCGCTGCATAAAGGGACCAACTCCATTTTTACAAGTTTTTCAGGACAGATAGGGAAAGAAACTATAATTAGAATACTATCTATTTTTTTTAAATAATATCATTTTAAGTGACTCACTATGCATTTCTCTATGTTTATTTTTGTATCTTAAAGCAATGTACCTGCAAAATTGGTCGAAAATCTGAAAAATTGAATAGTTTACTTTTTACTGTATTTACGCTCCATACTTTCATTTAGTGTATTTGATTTATTTATTTACTCTGAACTCATTACAGCAATGCAATTTTAGTTTTAAAAACTTCTCTTGAAACTTTTTTTCAGAATTTATCATTACTTAAAATGCTTAAAGTGTGAAACTGTTTAACTTCTAATTTTCAGCACAACTTTATAAATAATTCATTGTTTAAGAGAGGTTGTCTCCTTATCTTGGTGGTGCCGATGCTGCTTAACAAAAATTGCAAAATGAAAATTGACACACACATTTACACATTACTGGGTTCTCTTTTTTATTTTAAAATGCGCAGAAAGGCCCTCCTTCATTTTCACTTTCTCTACTACGTATAATAAGTAGAAGTATTGCATTCGACCCAAAATTTGATGTTCTAGAGTTCACCGGAAATATGTTTTGAGTTCCACTAAATAAAAAAAAAGCATTTTTAGAATGTGTGTGTGTGTGTGTGTGTGTGTGTGTGTGTGTGTGTGTGTGTGTGTGTGTGTGTGTGTGTGTGTGTGTGTGTGTGCGTGCGTGCGCCTCTCTGTGAACAGCATAGCTCAAAAACGAAAAGTTGGTTAAAAACCAAAGTTTGTATATAAGTTTATCTTTCAAGGATTCGATACAAAGATTCTGAAGAAAATTCCTCCACCCTAAACTACCCTTTACATGGAAACTTTTTCGAAAATGCTGATTTTTTTCAAAAATGACTAACGATTTTGGAAGATATTCTTATGGCAAATTAATTTTATGCCTAGATTGAATTTTCTGGCTGTAGCTCATGTAGTCCTGTTTAATCTTGACTTTTGCATAACTGGTAAACCCTGAGAGATAGACCAAATCTTACTGTACAAAAATTTAGATCTCGTTAAAACGCACCAGTTATACCAAAATGCATTTTTTGTGGGGTGAAGCATTTCGGAAATATTCCTCGTTATTTGTGTGAGTTTAGAAATACTTTTATCAAATGGACGGTCGTTATTCTTTTTTTATCTCTTGGCCATATAAAGAGAATGGAATTTCAAGGCCTTCATTTAGCGACCAGCTTTAAAAGATTTGATAATCACACAAAGACTACCGTATTCCCTTATTCTCCTTGCACCTACAAGAAAATTGTTGTTAAGATGATTTCTGAAAATGTTTATCTCAACTAACATGAAAAAGACAGAGGAGTAAGAGTTTGTTAGAATGGTTAGTACAAGAGTAGAGAAAGTCATGTGAGTGCAACACATCACATTTTTTGTCACGCAAAATTTATTGGCGGCTGATAGCTGACAGCTCCTATTCTCTTTTCTGTTGTGCGAATCAATTTTGTGGGCGCAAATGTTATACTACCGAATGTGTTTAACTATACAACATCGCAAAGCATAGTAAACCTCTGATTGGATGTTATGTTGAGTTAGCCGCCATCAAATTTTGTGTCAGACATAATTGCTAATAGCACTTAATAGATTCCGGACCATGATGTTGCATTGCGGTGCCTCTGCTTTGAGATACGAGTACATGCATAAAATAATACTTTACTTCGAATTAAAAGGAGGCCTATAGTTACATGTATGTATTAAAGCTTCTTCTGGAAAAGGAGATATGTTTAATTTTGGTCTTTCTGCTTTAATGACGCAATATACCTATACGTTTATTCTCTTATGCTTTTCCAACATTAAGTTTTAAAAGAATGACATTTGTCTGAAGTAAGTTTAAATGTTCTTTGTTGTGGTGATTTTCGATTTAGTTACTTCTCGTCAAGATTGGCTATTGTCCCTCACTGGGAGCGGTCAACATATTGCACAACACAGAGGGTGTGGCACCCCCGATAAACGCTGTGCAACCCTTGCCCTGTTACGGAATTAGCTCGTTGTATTGCACCCCGTGTTATAAATCTCTCTCTCTCTCTCACTCACTCTCTCTCTCTCTGTCTGAAAGGGTGGAAGTTAACATTAACTAGGGAGAAGGAATTCACTGTTTGTTTTCGTAAAATGTAAACTGTAGACATGCACTGTTGAGTTCTCCGGAAGTTTGTGCTTTCCAAATACAGGCTTTAAAATAGGGTTTGTTTAAAGACTCGCCTAAAAATAAAATAAAAAGCCATTTATCATGTTTATACTTGAACTATGTCATCAATGAATACCAAAAAGTAATTTTTCAATATAAATATAAAGATTACATTGGCCACACTGCTCTTCACAGAATGAATGTTTTGATTACTGCCCCGCGGAACTCCCTGCAACTGCTTGTTTTCCACTTAAATGAAATTACAAAACAATACAATCAAACGAAGTCTACATCTAAAATAAAAATATTTGTTTTTAAAGGGAAAAGTGAATCAAAAGCGGTAATAACAATGAAAACGATAAAACAGGTACAAAACATCAATTATTTAGCATGTGACATAAGAAACATAGAAACATAAGAAAACGAAGATGTAAAAAATAAAATTAAGCGATTCAATGATTTATGGAAAAAAAAAAAACAAACAAACAAACAAACATCGTTTAAAGAAGCTACAAAGGAAACAATACTATTATTTTATAAAAGTATTAGCTGTCCCATTTCTGTTGCAGTATATGAACGCTGTGAACTTCTATATTTTGTGCAATAGTGAAGGGTGCGTTTATGAATTAAATAATTAAAAAGTTATTTATATCACAAAAATAAGTGTCTGTATACATTTTAAAATAATGCAAGATGAAAGTATTGCAGCATTGCTTCCTGAGGAGTATTTTAGAGTAACAAAACTGTAAGAAAACAAGGTTAGAAGTAAAGAAAGTTTTAAGAGTTAACGCGCAAACTGCACACTTGCATTTAAACGTCGCATTTGGACATTTAAGTGATGAAAAGGGCAAAATCGAATCAGATTATGATCCTAAAGTTTTTTTAGTATTGATAAATGGACATTTTAATACATTATGTACACAAACACACATATCATGTGATCCTTAATAAATTAAAAGCTTCCCGTTTGATATTAGACAGACAGATTTATTGCACATTCTACATACTCGTATATTTTGTGTTTACATCTAGTACAAATAAGAGTTTTTGCCATTTGTTTGCTTTAACCCCCCTTTGTCTGGCACCCTGGTCTTCCGGTTTCTCGAGAGTATTACCACCTAATCTGCTGCCCTCCCTCCTCACTGCTTTCTTCCCCCTTTCTTTTAACTTTTCTACTCCATTTATTTTTGCTTTTCTTAGAAAATCTCTCACATTAATCTTCCTTTTCCTTATTGTTCTTTTTTATATTTTGCTGCAACTAGTATATGATTTTGTTTCCCATATTTTTTTCCTGCAATTATGTAATTTTTTACACTCTGTCAGATAATGTTCTATACCTTCTTCTTCCCCGCATAATTCACATTTCTCTTTTTTACTCCACTTAGAGCTGTTAAGTATTATATTACAGATCAATGTCATCATTTTCCCTTCTCCTTTATTGCACGGATCTACATATTTCTCTTAACCCACTCCCTTTTAATTTCTGTGTAAAAATGTAAATTATTTTTGTTTTCTAAATTACCCCATATTTTTATGTACTATCTTTCACAAAAGTAAACACCCATCTTCAGTGGGACGTGCGTGCTTGCATAGGTGGTATGAGAATTAAATGAGTCGTATGCTTCCCTTACTGTTCGGAGGACATGGCAGCCATGTCACCTCGCAACTCACCTCACGGCTTTGAAAAGCAATATTTAAGCAATCCTTCTACATTAACGGGCAAACATTGCGGATTCAACTTCATTGCACCTGCAGAACATATGTTCTTCCCTTGTTTCTATTAAGTTGTGGACTAGAACTAAAATGATTGCAGTGTTGATGCTAGACTTACAAAACGTGAGGAGGCCAGATGCGTGTATTTGCAATAGCTGTGCTGGCTAAGGCGTGTTCTTTCAAGTGAACAGTGTGGGCTGACATAGGTTCGAATCCCAATTAACATAATTGCTTTTATTTCCCTTTTTCTTTCTTAACGGGAACACTATTATTTATATAACCTGAGCGAAATATAAAACAAACTAATGGTATTTATTTCTAATGAAGCTCCTCCTTTAGGTATTTTATTCCGCGTGCCGTTGTAAACTTTCCCGCCGTCTTATGAATGCTGCAATATGATGGAAATTTCACAAATGAATGCTTCCTAAGATATCAATTGCTGAAAATGAAGCAGGGAACACGCCTACCTGAATTGTCGAACATTCCCCTTGAGATTAATATTTCCCTTAAAACATTCACATTCAAAATCATCTCTATGAATTTCGTAGGCTATTACCATATTAAAATATATAAGCTTGTAATAGTGTAAATTACCAGAGCTGGATGCCAGTGAATATGATACATTAAACAGAACAAATGCAGTTGTTGAAGCAACCTTTGCACCCAGCAAGGTTGTCATGTCGTTTATTTCCAAGCAGACACAACGTTGCCATGTCCCCATTAACTCAATTTGTAACAGTATGCCTTCATCTGATTTTCCGTTCCTGATAAAAAGCTGTAGAGAACTAAATACGTTTGTTAATTTTGTATTTCAGAAAACAAACATGCGAAAGATGAGTCTCGAACCTCCGCCAGCTAGCAGTTCAACGACGAAACGCTCTTGGGTATTCGTCAGTTGGGAATTTGTGCTGTATCATATGATATTAAGCTTGCTGTCACTACCTCAGCAGCTAATTTCACTGCAAGGCGGAAAGGTTGTGTGCACCTTTAGAAATGGTTTACAAATTTGCGTTTCTTTTTCTAAGTATTCGCTTACATTTATTTAGAGGAATAAGGAAAGGGAATATTTCTATAACAAGCACGAGTATCGCAATGTTTAGTGTCGAGTTTAAGTTAGTTTAGTTTATTTTTATCAATGACAGACAAATGAGATTGAAATCACTAATATCAATAATTAATTTAGTATATTTATTACCTATTCAGAATAAATGCCTATCTTCAAGAAGAATTGAAATAGTGCCATCTTGGCTTATAATGTATTTTGGCTACAGTTTAGATACTGCTATGAGATGAATCTAAAATAAGTACTTAAAGCAACTATACTGCAAAGAACCAACCAAGATTCGAACCAAGAGTTAGCAGATGTAACTAATCCGTCGACCCTGCTCCCAGAAGCGTGCAGAAACCGGAAATAGCTGGCTGACCTTGTTCTTTCATTGCGTCTTCACCCCAGAGAATAAGTACGTTCTGCACTAGTGCCAACTTCTGCAGGGGTTGGGTGCTGCTACTGCTACTGGAGCCTGATGCCCAACATCGATTAGCAGTTTTGCTTCCAGAGACAATTTTTTTGTCGATTAAAAAGTGCCATACATATTACGAGCGAGTTTGTGTAGTTGAGTCAACAACACAAAAGTAATACAGATTTACAAATACAACTTGAGAGGACATTCAATACCCAGTCAAAAAGTTCTTTTTTCTGTTGGTTCACTTTTGTAAAAATTTCATCATATTTTCCTGCTGCTTTTTATAGGATTCTAAGAAAAAAGTTGTGGTATAGAACCATTTGAAACTTTGTACGGATTAATTTCGTTGCTGACAAATCAATTATGCAGATATTTTTAATTTTTAAACTTTGATTATTAAAATAAGCTGTGTTACATTCACAGGACTTTCTCTATTTAGTGCAGTACAAACTACTGTTATAAGAACTTACTATTCTAGCTACTTCTTGTCAACTTGATTCGCATTTGCGCATTTAGCTGTACGATACAGTAAGTAAAGCGAAAATTTGATTCTTAAACAGCACGTTGCATGTGATGGTATTGAAATACCATGCTCTTTCAATGAGAGCGAGACAGACAGACAGACCGACGGAAGAAAGCCAAAGAGATAGACAGACAGAATAAGGCCAGAGAGACCCAGGCAGACAGAACAAAGTCAGAGAGATAAATAAAGACTTTTATTTGAGAAAAGTATGTGTTTGAAGATTCAAACCAATAATGTGGAGTATTAGGTACATGTTATGAAAACATTTTAAACATATGCCATTTTAATTTAAAAAAAAAAGTTTAAGCTATTTTTGAGAAAACCTACAATTTTTGAAAATTTTTGCATTGAAAGTCTAGTGTGAGGTGGTGGGGTTTTCTTAAAAATCTGCTTTCGTATTTAACCGACTTTTGAGTTATGTTGTACACACACACACACACACACACACACACACACACACACACACACACACACACACACACACACACACACACACACACACACGCGCGCGCGCGCACGCACACAGGCTTTTTTTTTTAAATGCTGTTTTTGGATACCGTGGGGCTTCAAAACGTGTCTTTCCAGTTAAACCTCGGCATAGAATTTTTCAGTGGAATAGATACAATAGTACTACTCGCTGTAGGTACAGAAAGTAAAATGGTGGGATGTGACTACCGAAAATTAAATTTTCAGGAAAATGCGCTTAAGGATTTCCTGTTGATTTTACCAGTAGTTTTGGTTATGGAAGTGGGTTATAATTAATTATAGATGTATTCTACTTTATATACGAAAAACTTGCATGATTAAACGCAATTGGGCTAAAATAGAATGCACAGAATAACAACATGAATGGAAAATAGTTTGCAGTGTTGTAACATTGCATTCATAATTAACTATTTACACACATATATACATTATTTTACTTGCATACAATATAAAGAAGAATACAGAAAATTGAAAGGAATGTCTTTTTCCCAAACTTCAAACCAACAGAGGCATATGTATTTGAATTATTTTCAATTACATGATGCAAAATAGTTTTTGAAACCCAAGTACTTGATACAAACAAATGTAATTCAAAAACATATTTTGACAGCAGTTTGAAATTGCTTTAAAATATATATTTTAATGTTGGAATTACCTATTTATAATTATATAAACACAAAATATATACTTTTTTGATGTTAGAGTATTTTGGCTCAAATTTCCCTTAATTTCTGTAATCCAACGTGGATAATTTATCCTTTGAAAGTATAGTGATATTTAGTGACAGTCAGAGCTACTAGTTGGAATAGTGTCCTCCAATTAACAGGGGAAAACTGTTCGGATTTTGTCTACAGTTTAGGAAAATGTCAATGTGTAGGTACATTTACTCTAGACTTGATGTGAACTGCTATCTTTAATAATACTTTTTTGTGGTCCATAAACAGCAAAAGTTAGGGAAGATGTGTGCTTGCTATGGCAGACATAAAATTTAATGGCGACTGATAGCTGACCACCACTATTCTCTTTCTTATTTGCAAATTCTTTGGGTGCAAATTATGTTTATATCACTGACTTTGCAGCGCGATTTCATAGCGTGTTTATACAATACCACAAGGTGTGACAAGCCTCTGGTTCGATATTGTGTTGACCAGCTTCTCCTGTCACCCCCCATTAAATGTTATGTCTGCCATGGTAGTGTAAGCTATGGGAAGATAAGGCTATCTTGTAGGTAAATGGCCTCAATACCCTGGGTGGTACATAGAATGGGGAGGTGAGAATGACTTCGTTCGTCGAATCACTGATTATGCAACACAGCCCGTAAAATACAAAGGGACATATTTGGACGCCTTTAACCTTAACGCTCGAGTCTGTTACATCAGGTTCTACCCCAGAAGCTTTGAAACAAGCCGCAGGAAGTGGGCGAAACATTGCGTTGCAATCGATATGAGTAGCGTGACAATCTTAGGCTCGCACAACAAACCTCTGACTTGTGCATGCGGCATTCACTGTAGCTATTCGTACACACATCACTTTCTCTACTCTTCTACAAACTATTCCTACAAACATCTATCTAATTCATGTTTATCGAAATAAACTTTACAGAAACTGTCTTACTGGATATATCCTTGTGGTTACAATGGGAGTAGTGAAATAAAATAGCCTTAAGAGATGGTCAAAACTATAAGTGTTTGAACATTTAAACCAATAATAAGGAACATCTCAAATACGGTTAACTCCACAATTTATTTATACAAATTGTCTGCTTTAACGATATCTACATTTTTGTCGAGTAACATTTTTTACAGTTTACCAGTTACAAAAGACGTCCAGAATGAAGAGAATTTTTGAAAACATTCTCAGAGCATTCAATACATACATTTAATTTGGCATGAAAATATGCCACGCATATATTTTAATAAAAATCGTTATGCCATTTTTCAGAAAATCAAAATGTTTGAAACATTTTCCATAAAAAGGGTAGTTTAGAATGGTGGATTTTTTGTACATCTTCGTTATGTATCCTTGGAAGAATGATATTTAACCTTTTCGTGTTTGAGTTGTGCTGTACACCTAGACACACACACACACACACACACACACACACACACACACACACACACACACACACACACACACACACACACACACACGCACGCAGATTTTTCTAAAAATGATTTATTTTAATTCAGGGAGGTTGTTGCAGGGTTTCGGACAACTCACTGCTGTATACCTGTTGCTACAGTCAACTGAATTGTGCATATGGTGTTAAATTTAGGGGCATTCGTTTTATAATATAATGTCCAGGTAACTCACTCTGACGAGATTCTAACTTGGGACCTCTTGAATGTGACGCCGACGCGTTACCCCTTCACCAGAGCTGGACAATATTTGTGTATTGTTTGTGCTGTTTTCTGTTGAAAATCCAGTAAAATGTCTGCACCTAAAACCCACGAATATTAACTTCGAGTTAGATGTTACGGAATGTCTTGTCAGTAAATACAAACTTTCTTTATAATAACTTGGTTGTAATTTTGCATGAATGTCCTTATTGAAGGTTATTTTTTGCTGTTTGTTATTGATATGGAATGATCCACACCTGATCTGAGTGTGGTTCTATTGAAATTTCTTGTAACAATGGTTAAGATTGGTATTGTTTAGGGAGTGGTGGGTCGTACTGAGGTGTGCAGAGCCCCCTTGTTCCATTAGGTAATAACAGCGAGGGTAGATATCATGAGGTGATAAGTCAGTACGCCCTAGATTTGATGGCGCCCTGAATACAATCGATGTCAGCCTAGAAAACCCATCAAGCAGATGCCCGCGCGTCTGTTTGTTGAGAGAGAAGCATGAAGTGCGATGCACATCAAGTGTGCTGGAGCAGCGAGTACAGGAAGATCCACAACATGCTGCGCCAATGCCAGGAATACAGGTTAAGTTCCAAGCATGTAGATTTTACTAAAAGGGCAACTTTCATAACAAAGGTGTGCTGGACAAATAACCATTCATGGATAATAAAGCCTGGTTTTGAGGACGTTGCTTCTGAATTTACCGAAATATAGGAAACTTACTCGAATGCAGGAGTTACTGGTCGAGGCAAACGGAAGTAGAGGAGTGCCTTTTCCGTGAAATGCTCTCAGCTGCACCTGGATTGACAGCGTTTAGGTCAGGAGCAGCAGAAACTTGGGTGGTTTTAAAAACGAAACCCAGTGAAAACATAAGATTTAATTGCAGAATTGACGTAGTATCCTGAAGATCTCTTTTGGTGCTTGCTGCTTTTAGGACTACTACTAATTATGAAGACAAGCAATATGGGTGCAGACTTAAAATAAATAAATAAAGAATACATATAAGCTGTAGTTTGGAGTAGGGGTGACATTTTTTAAAACCTTCCTCTCGCATCTTTGGATTCTAAAATCTAATCTAAACCCCGGCGCGATAGCCCACGAGGGGCCAAGGCCTACCGCTCAGCCGCTGCGTCCTACACCTCTGCCCACTACAGGCGTCATTGGTGAGGTGCAGTAGTGGAGGTTGGAACGGATCAGCGCCCCGAGCCCTCCCGACCAGTTATGCGGTCTTCACGACCTGGGGCCGCTACTTCTCCATCAAGTAGCTCCTCAATTGGTCCCCCCGGGACCTAACGAGGCTGAGTGCACCCCGTGCCAGACCTCCCAGAGTGGATAAAATCCCCATGCTGGTACCGGGGATCGAACCCGGGTACTCCGCGCCAGAGGCAAGCGCGCTACCAACTGCGCTACGGAGGTGGTCGCATCTTTGTATTATGCGAACTTAAATACCTAGTTAAGGTAGAGGAATTTTCTTCAACATCTCGTGTCGCATCCTTTAAAGACATTGAACTTAAACTCAAATACCAACTTTGGTTTTTAGCCATATTTTCACTTTTGAGTTATGCTGTCCTCAGGTTGTCCACACACACACACACACACACACACACACGCACGCACGCACGCACGCCCGCCCGCCCGCCCGCACGCACGCACGCACGCACGCACACACACACACACACACACACTTTTTCTAAGAATGCTTTTTTTATTCAGAGGGTCTCAAAACCTAATTCCGGTGAAATATTGAAATCTCGACATCGAATTTTTTGGGTGGAATATACTTCCTCTACTTACTATACGTAGTAGAGAAACTAAAAATTGATTAGGCGAGCTAGAACGTTTGCAGAAAATTGGAACTATACATTTTGTCATAAATATATCTCAAACATGTATTTTAATCAAAATCGTTAACCATTTTTGATAAAATTGAAAGCCCCGAATAATGTTCCACGTAAAGAATTATCTTGAGTATGGAGATTTGCTTAAAAATCTTAGTTGTATCCTTGGACACAAACACACGCACACACACACACACACACACACTCGCACAGACGCACTCGCACACACTCAGTCTACTCCACCCATGTGGTCTACTCACACCCATTCACACATACATACGCGCACACTCTTACATAGTCTCAAACACACACTCTTTCTTGCACGCACAGTTTTTTTTAGATTGAGGATGTCTCAAAACGTATTTCTGGTGTAATCTCGATATAGAATGCAATACCTGGAATGCAAAAGCGAAAAACAGAAACTTCGGAAATTTCCTCCCTAGCAGTGAAAGTCTGAACATCAGGATATCATTGCCGTTGTTTGACGTGTGCTCTTTTGTGCGTAGAGACATCCAGGTGTCGACACGCACAAAAAGAAGTGAGGCACGTGTTCTGATAAACGACAAAGAACCTTCCATACTCAGGTAATGATGCCGACATTTAAACGAACGTTTTTAACAACAAAAGAGACCGGAACATCGACGTAATTTCCTGCCCGCTAGGGGCGCTGCTGGAGTTGTGCAAGAAATATGTTGCCATAGAAACGGTGGAGGTATACGTACATATCCTAATGTGTAGGTAGCTAGGGGAAGGAATGTAGTTACCGCTTCCATGGCAACGAACTGCTAAGAGCGTTATTTACAAAATGTTCGCTACACAATAACCCTGACACAACACGCAAGGTTGTGCATGTGGGATGTCTTTGAGCCTATGCTCAACTTAATGGATATTAAACACAACATATTTGCTAAGTCTATACTTCCTATAGAGAATGAACTTGTAGCAATTTGTGTTTGTCTTTTTATCTCACGAGTCAGGGATGATTAAATCACTTAGTTCTACGTAAGAAAGATATACATATGGTATATTATAAAAAAAATATGTATTACATTTAACACCTCTCTCTACTCATTCTGTTTGTCATATAACCGAAAGGGATGGTTTAAGAATTAGTGTTTGTGGCCCGTAATCGGGAGGTCGTAAGTTCTATTCCCATGGTTGACTTCCCTGGCCCATGGGTTTTTCGGGGGTTTTCCCGGGTCGGTAGGCGAAAGCTGGGAAGGATAAATACATTCCCCGAATTTTCTGTTCCTGCATTTCACTTCACCTTTTATCCCGGTTGCCTATTTCACGGTTCTAAGTGTCGGTGGGAGTTTCGACTGCATGGCAAGGAATTTAGTCTCTTAAATCCTTGTCCTCCGGATCGGGAGAGGTCTCAAGGCCCCTCTGGGAATGCGTTAGCCTACATTGGGAAACAAACTCGGTTGTACGAGCCGGCATAGGGAAGTTCAAACCTGTAGCTATTAGGGACCTTGCCCTCTGCTGTGGGTAGCTCTTTAACCTACGCGTTTAAACTTCAGAATCACTTCTATGACTACTACATTGCAGCTCATTTGTCTTTAGTAGAGAAAGATCAATTTCCTATAAGCTTTTGTCGATTTCTTATGGATTCCTAGTTATAGATGATTATAGAAAATTCAGTTGGTATGAGAAGGACTTCACAGAAAGTTATTTATTTTGTTGCTCATGGAAATATATTAAGTATAATAATATTTTGATAAAAATAGTTATAACGTTCATAAATGTGATAAAGTGTAGTTTAGAATGGCGTTTTTTAAACTTTTTTTTCCGAACTCGTTTTAGACGCTGAGCTAAAATTAAGATGTGTACCGGTTTATTTTGTCTGCCTATTGCTGTTCGGATAGGATATTATGCTATCTAAAAGTATTTGAGTTTCAGTGAATCTCGGAATGTATATTTTCATTGAAATTTCGATATTAAATATTTTGTGTGGAGTACAAAGTTCATTCAATAGTCGGGAGGATTAAAAGCGTTTAAGGTTTTAATCACTCAGAAAGAACTATGGGTTGCTAGTTTGGCGGACATATTCCGAATAAAGAAGCGTCAAGTAGATTCACTTAGTCTTGTAATATTTCCATATATGTAGCCGTGAAAACGTAGATCAATAGCCAGCAACTGAAAGCAGTACCTATTCAAGGCGTGAAGTAAGATTAGTTACCAGAGCAACGATAACTAATTGAAGTACACAGACAAGCTGTTGCACATGGTCGTGACTTGGCCCTTGCGTGCAGGCAATCCGGTACTCAGACGAGTTGTACAGGATGCCGCTACCTCAGGGGAAGTCAATATCAACCTGCATCTCGGTAAGGCGGACTGATTGATCACTTCGCTTTTTGCTCCCAGCAGCCAATGTGTTGGGAATAACATGACATAATTAAAGATGAAACAGTGTATAATCCTTTTAAGTTTAGATTGTGGCAGTGTGAATACTACTCAATGGTAGGTAATTCTCACCAGTAGTCAAAATAGTCATTGCATACAATATTTTAATAGATGTGCATTATTAATGAATTCTAAGATTGGAGAAATAATTTTCATTTTAATTTCTTGTTAGCCGAAAAAAAATGTTACCCCACGGTTTGATAGTGACAGAGAAAAGCGTCAACTGTTCGTTTACTTTGCAATTAAATGGAGTAATAATTTCGTGGATATGCAATATATCCTTTAAGAAGTTTAGGAGGAAGCTGAAGCCCAAATAATTTCACAGAAATCATACAATTGTATGACATTGATATACTTTGAGAATGGGAAAAGCAAGTCAAATAACAATAATGAAATAACCATGAACGATATGGATTTTTGATAAGTTACTGTTCATGTTGTCATAGTGGAAAGTTGTGCGCATAGTATTTATTAGCATATCGCAATATTAAATGTGGTAACTCCATCTTTGTAATACAAGAAGAAAGTCTGAAAATAAGAGACGAAGCTGAATATTTTCATCTATGAGTTTCTGTAATATACTTAACGCTTGTGTAGTGCACGATATTTTTTCGATGATTAATAGAAATGCTTAAGCGAAAGTAAAATTAACTACAGTAAGCTGCTCAAAAGCAGTATCAAAGTCAATCGCGCTGTAGATTTCACTCGGCCAGTCCATCCAAGGTCATGTCACCACTTTCGCTTTCTCTCTTTCTACTCCCCCCTCCCCCCTTTTGAAGTCAAAGGAGTTGGCGATAGTTGTAAAGCGGGAAAGAAGTGACCCTGAGTGAACTGTTGAAAATGAAAATACTGTAGGCTTTGCTAACTGCCGATCAGTTAATCACACCTGGAGGTAGCTAAGAGGCAGTCAACAACTTAAGGTTAGCTACGTACGACGAAAGAGTTGTACATATTCAAACATTGCATGAATAAAATTGTAAATAACAATTGTTAACAACTCAGGAAGAGTAAAGACTGTAAGACTTAAATGGCAAAATTTAACTATCAAATATGATTATACCTACACTGCGTTCGTAAATCGGCCGAACCGCTCCGCGACGGAACCGAACCGGTCAGCACCGGCGCGCCCCCCACCAGAGTTACAAGTAAACGACCGGCAAGTCATGGGTACGAAACTACCGTGCTAGCATACATTACACTTACCTGCAGAACAACAGATGTTGAAATTGATGACTTTCAACGCGAACACGTTCCCAATATCTCCGAAAACAATTCTGGTTTACTCGCAAAAGTCCATGTTAATAGATTGCCTGTATTTCTTACTTCTTTCGTGATGTTATCCTTGAGTTCTTGTAACGTGCGGGGATTTCGTGCACACACTTTCTTTAACGTTCCCTATAAATAAAAATCACATGAAAATAACACCAGGGGAACGAGCTGGCCATAATGATTAATTATTCTGTCACCATAGACATTTCCAATATATGCTTAGAATTCGCAGCAGTGTGCGCTGTAGCTGAATCCTGCTAAAACCAGCCACGGTCTTTCATTTCTTATTAGTATCTACAGTACTAAATATGTATATCAATAATTGTAGAGCTATACACATTTTATTTACTTCTGAGGTAAAACTGCCAAACGTAGAGAGTGCAAGGATTTCAACATTCCCACATGATAGCTGAAACAGAAATTCAGTGTACGCGAACAAGGATCACGTGCTGACCGCGAGGTTAACATGCCGGATTCACGTGATCAACGGTCGAATGTTTAAAACCTAGGGGGTGCACGAGTATGGTAACGGCAGTACGCTAGGATAGACCGTTGCGACAGTACAATGAAAATCGGTGAGAAGGATTGTTGGAAGGTAATCATGGTCGGCTCCTCTCGATGCTGAAAATAAGGAATGCATCGAATAAACATTTGAAATCGAAGTTTGGGCTATTCCTTTAATACCCACAAAATACCCTGAGAACTTGCTCTACCAAGTTAAGCTGAGGTAATGGCGCCAACAACACCTTAAATCATCCAGTGGACCCTCTTGCCATCAGTAGCATATTAAACATCATATATACTACCTCTCGGCTACAAATAGGCGTCCACAAATGGAGGTTACTTCAGCTACATAGATAAGCAGGAAGTGGATAAAAAATTACTATACTCGAAGAAAGTTATTTCTTTACTCTGAAGTGTCATTTAAGATAGAAATTTGCCGTTAATGTGGTGTGCCACGAAACTTGGGATTCATTTCTATTCACATTCGTCGATACAAGAACCAGTCTTAGAACAGAAGCTCTCGGTGATGAACAAATTGTGTAGCGTGTCTGTCGGTGAACCATTTCAGAGAGGTTAGTAATCAAAACAACATCCCTATTGGATACAGAACTGAGAATATACAGCTGGGCATCTCTGGGCTCGTTGATGGAAACAAACAGTGTCGGCAATTGTATTATCCTCGTGCTCAAGTGTTAAAAGCCGTGTTTATTGTCTGCTTACTGCAACAGCCAATGCATATTTATTTGTGTGAATGAATTTCTTTCAGTATTTGTTTCCCCACATGCGTATGTTTAGTACTATCAGTTTTTGTATCCCCCACCCGCACTTAAGGTACAGAAAATGCTGTATTTGTCTTTAAGGTTCACATCTAAATTTTCTTGGAAATATGTTTTGAAACCAGTGATCTATAATTATGGACCTCCGGCGTTTCTGCTCATAAGTTATTTTTTACCCTCTGCCCCAACTTGCGTGGTGGAAGCGACTCCCACTTTTATCGTGCTAGAGACAAGCTAAACCACCGTAACTAGAGTGAAAGGGAAGAGCTGATGGCGTTAACTACTACCAGGGTAACTTTAAATGAATATATACTCTTGGAATTTGTCCTTTATTCTGCTCATAGTTACCTGCGAAATCCATTTTAGATTTGGAGGGGTTTTATTGAAAAGTATGCATGCTACTTCTACATGTCGTCTGTTACTACTTCCAGACAAAAATATGCAGATCATGTTAAAACATATAAGTTATTTCAAGTAACTTTCTTTTGACATCAGCCATTTCCGAGATATTCGTTATTGATATACATTTGTAAGTACACTATCAGTTTTTGGATGGTAAAACACTAAGTCGTGAAGAGAGTATAGAGTTTAAAAAACAGTATTAAAAAAGCTGGCCCCGTAGCTCAATTGGTAGAGCATCTGCCTGGTGTACAAGAGGCCTCGGGTTCTATTCCCGCCTAGGAGCACTACTTTATAAATTGGATATTTTACCACGTTTATTTTACGTGGAATTCAGCAAATAGAGCCGATTTTCCCCTTCAGTGAGATGAACTCAACTTAATTAAACTACACAAGGTGGAAACAAACATGGTTCTTAAGTTTACGAGGTATTCGTCTTATACGGATAAACTCGCCGAAAAACCGACAGCATTTCAGCCAATCTTTTCGCTTTTATTTGTTATTAAATATTCAAGATCGTGCCTTTGTTGTCAGTGTAGCTCTGCTGTGTGTCATATCCACAAAACGCCAATTTAAATAAATAAAACAGTTGAAATTGAAAGCACCTGTTGCTTACATAGAGCATGTTAAATTATTGCGTGCTGGAGACCGTTTTTCAGGGGAGCTTTTCCCTTCTACTAATTGCTTGCTACATAACTCGTGAATCACAGCACTGCCCGTATGAGAGAACATATACTGCCTCTCGCAATTGATACAATACCGATAGGTAACAATCCTCGCCTCTCTGTTACTAAGTTTATCTGTACTCCATTGAATTTTATTTCCGTACTAGGTTTTAAAAGTACCGTGGGGACAATGAATTTAATAGATGTATATGCCATTTCCGTGTATGACATTTTCCTATACACTGCCGTGAAACAGAATGTCCAGTGATTAGAAGTTATGCAGACAAAGCATTCAACCCTAAAATCCAATAATGAAGTTTCACCAGAAGTACAGGTTTTGAATTCCCCGAATTAGAAAAGAAGTTTTAAACAAACGGAGAGAGATGGCTACGATAATCTAAACGCAGCATAGGGCAAGAATGTTTAGTGTATGTTGGAATAAACCCGATCAACATGCCTTGATGCCTCATAGCTGGCTATAGGCAGGATTACGCTCTAGACTAGGCCTCTCCACCTGAGGTGCCGCCGGGGCTCCGGCCGGCACTCATAGTAGCACCGCTGCTGAGCTGCGCACCGGAGAGTTAGGGGAAGATGAAGTGGCAGAAGCAGAACCAAACTAGTCGAAGCACCTACTGTGGGATGGATGTTGCATTGACGGTTCAATGGGCAGGTGTTAAAGTCAGTGTGCAGTTTACCTAAACAATTATTAAAGACAATTTTGTGAACACACAAAGAACCATTTATTTTCTACATATATTTTAGTTACCCTTCTGTACGTTTACAATTTATGTAGATTTTTGACATCGTTTTGCGGCAACTAATTTATGGCTATACTATACAATAGCTTTGGCAGTAGAAATTCGCAGCACCAGTATCCTACTTTTACTTTTATTGAAATTCACAATTCAAAACATCTGTTCGGATGCATAAGTTGTACCAAACATTGACACAAATTTTAAGGTAGTGCACGAAGTTTGGGAAATTTGTGTTAAATAATACGGCAGAGAGAGGAGTGAAATTAATACAAGAACTCAATGGACTAATAACGAGCAATAAAGAAGAAAACCAAGTCATTTTGGGATGTGTGCAAGATCAGTGAAGACAATAGTCATGCTGTAAAAAAGAATGTGTTAAACTAATATTGATTTTAGTTGCATTCCCACATTGTGTATGTTCTATTAATATTCATACTTAAAATGTCTTTCATTTAAATATATTAAACATATTTGCAAAACATGTATAGGTTGTTTATAGTTGTTCATGCCATTAGAGAAATATAAGCACTCTTTCAGTAGATAAGTTTGTTTAGATATTAAGTCCACTGTGCCAGGGTGAATATTAATTAATTTTAATGAAGTTTGGCCCATTATCAAGACATGTCATAAGTAAACAAATAGGAGGGTGTACGCTCGAAACACTTGGCATTTTTATGTAACTAACCCTCCATATAAGCATCACCCTAGAGTACATATATCTGAGGCACTCCCTAGTTTTCTCGTTGCGATATAATGGACAACCCTGGACAGGATGTCTCTTGATATACATATTCCTGGGACATTCCCTCTTGAAGTCAATCCCCCAGTTCACTCCCCAGCTCTTATTAATTTAGAAGGTGACATTCGTGTCGTGGCATATCGCTTTAATAATTGTGTGCTTCTGTTGCACCGCCGACTGCGATGCTCACTTCCTTGAGCAGGCAATTCCAACAGAGGCTCTGGATGAGGTACTTGGTTCAAGTGATCAGGGGACAGTAAGAACCTACTGCCATCTTGTAGGGCTACATCAAGAAACTGATGACGAGTGTCTTTTTCACAGTAGCACGATAGATGGTTACACTCACACCACATCTACCCTTTATAGTTTATTTAACCACACTTAAAAACCATCGGTCTAGCCGGATTTGAACTTGTGACCTTGGAATCAGTAGACCAACGTTTAACCAACTGAGCTACCCAGACCGACACAAGAATTGTGAGTTCAGGGTTGCCAACTTTTAAAAGTAAAATTATCGTACCAGCCACTCAAAATTATAGATTTGGATTCAAAATTATCGTACATCATAAAGCAAACGCCACAACTATAAAAATATCAGTATAATACTTATGAAAATGTAAGAGTAATGATGTTTATTATATCCACTTACAGGATTGATGACCTCAACAAATATTACAACTTTAGCACTTATGTTTCTCGCACTATTTATCTGAAAGTTCACTTTCCTCAACCGTTGCAGGATTGTGCAAATTTGTTGTTGAGATAAACCTTAACATCTTCTCGGTGACTTGCAGAGTTTATGATCTACCACGTTCTTTCATAAGTTGAGACGACAAAATGAGTTCATTTACCGTATCTAGTGCCAATCTGTTTCTAACCTTGATTTTTATTAAACCCAGTTTAGAAAAAGAAACTCGTTCACAAGAAGTGCTTCTGTGGGGCAAGGAAACCTCAGATAATGCAAAGGCCGCCAGTTGTTTGAAATCAGTATTTCCACCAAGGTGACATGTGTTTAATAGCATTCCAGAAACTGGCATGTTCTTTATTTCACACGGAATAGCAATATTCCGAGTTTTCTACATTGATCGTCAATTTTCTTAACAGTGCCTTCTTCATTGAGATTATCAGATCTGGGCACACTGGCAATAAGAGGATAAAGGGTAGCAGGTTTAGTAGGCTTGGAAATGGTTGCTATGGGGTGGAGACAGGCCATGAGGGCAAAAGTGGTGCAGCTATTTGTAATTAGTTTAATTTCATTGGTGTGAGAAACCAGTGAAAATGATATTTCACCGATATCGAACTGTCATACATTCAAATTATCGTACACCCCCATAATTATCGTATGGGTTGGCAACCATCGTACGAGCATTACAATTATCGTACACCCTCATAATTATCGTACGAGTTGGCAACCCTGTGTGAGTTAGAACCTCGGAAATTACGTCTCATGTATTGGAAAGTGGAAACTAAAATCAGCGACTATATCGTAAACCACCCGCACTACATTTTGTGCCAATACAAATTATCTATTTTAGTTAAAATTAACCTTTTAGAAAAACATCTGTGTATTTAGGTTCAACAACTTTCAAAGATGCGCCACCAAGATTGAATATGCCCGCGCCCTAAATTACTCTTTATATTGGAAGATTTTTCAAAAAGTTGGATTATCTCAAATAGCTATTTTGATTAAAATATCATAGATAAGTCGCAAACAAAATCTAGTCTTGGATTTCTTGGGAACAGCGCTTGAACCTTGGTTCGTGGAGAATGTTTATAATATTATATTATGTTTCCCACAATGCCATGGAAAGAGTGCAATTTCTAGACCAGCATTTAACAACATCTGACTATCGCAGTTTCTCTATCTCCCCTTGTATCTACAAAGAAATGTTAAATTAAACTTTCTGCGTAGGATTACGTCGATTATAACGAAGTAGGAAAAAAAAAGCTTTCGTAAAACTGGTTTGTAGAAGTTAATATAAATGAAATATAATGGGCAAAGAAAGCCATGTGAATGTAACATATCTCCTTTTTTAATTAGAGATTAAAGTTTGGTGAAGTCGTTTGCATGATGGAAGACCTAGTTTAACGAACAGTTTTGGAAATGTCACCCCGGATATGACCAGCTGAGTCAGACACGTACCTACGTCAGAGTGTGAAACCCTGCACAAGTTGGATTTCGCAACCCCCGCCCCTGTGTGCAAACCGACATCCGCGCCATATGACGCCCAGTTCGCACGTGCAGGATGCGCTGCCTTCCACAGCTGGCGAGGCGAGGCGAGGCGAGGCGAGGCGAGGCGTGTGTTAGGAACATTTGCGATCTGTCAGCACCAGAGAATTGCATCCTGCTTTTTTGAACCCCTTTTGTATCTTACACTAACATAATAAAGCAGCACCTAATAGGAAAGGGATAGTCAAATCTTACAGAATTAAATCAATAAAATAAAGCACATTTTTCAAAAAAAAACGTTATAATTGAAACCATTGTCATATCCTGACAATTACTTTAAAGAATATAAGAACAAGGCCAGAAAGAAACGTTACATGAAATTAACAGTTCAAAATTTCAAAGCATGTATGTTTGACTCGCATGACTTTCTCTACTCTAGTACTAACCATTCTTACAAACTCTTATTCCTATATCTTCTTCCTCTTAGTTGAGATAACATTTGTACAAATTATCTTATTGCTTATTTCCTTGTAGGTGTAAGGGTAATATTAGATTACAGTAGGTTTTGAGCGATAGTCAAATGTTTTAAAGCTTTGAGATCCCGTTCTCTTTGCACGCTTAACATATAAAAAAATGAACAACGATGTTCCTTTTCACGAAAGTTGTCAGTTTTCCGAAACTGACACAAATAACGAGGAATGTCTCCGATATGATTCAATCTACAGAAAAATTTATTTGGACATAGTGTTTTAGCGAGACCTACATTTTTTCTACAGTAAGATTTTGTCTATCTCTTACGGTTTACGAGTTATTCAAAAGTCATCCATACTAAACAGGACTACACAGGCTATAGACAGAAAATTCAAAATATACATTTCATTTTTCATACAAATATCTTAAACATGACCTTTTAATAAAAATCGTTAATCATTTTCAAGAAAATCAAAATTTTCGAAAAATTTTCCATGTAAAGGGTAGTTTAGGGTGGGGCTATTTTCTTCAAAATGTTCGTGTCGCATCCTTGAAAGACATTAAACACAAACTTCGGTTTCTAACCAACATTTCGTTTTTGAGTTATGCTGTCCACACACACACACACACACACACACACACACACACACACACACACACACACACACACACACACACACACACATTTTCATATACTTAGTTTTCTCAAAGAGGAAGTCCCTATGTGTGTGTGCGTGTGTGTATTCGCCATTCATTCTACTAACTGCTCCATTATCATCTTTCCTTTGATTCATTTCACCCTCATTTCATATCTCCTTCCTCGCTTTCACATCAGTCTTATCCTGGTTGCTCTCTCTGGTTCACAGTGCGACAGGCATCTGACCTCAGGCACGCACTTGTAAGTCGTGGCGGGTGTTAGTCCTCCATATGAGGAGAGTAAACAGAAGTAGAAGCACCTAATTCAATCTAATCTACACAGCAACCAGGGAAAACCGCGAAAAAAATCCAAGGTAAAAGTGGCCGGTAAAATGAAATTGAACCCAGAACCTATTACGAGTCTCACTCCATCTCGCTCGCTGTCTCCGAGTCTTGCATGCAACCAAGTCCTTGCCCAATTTCAAACTATGTACATACAGACAAGCACTTATCGTGTTTAATGCAAAGTTAATTGAAGAATTGCATTTTTATGGGTGTTATACTTGCAAATTGGTAATTATAGATCTGGTCCCCAGAGAATACAGGGTTTCATTGGTTCAACTGTGTCTGGTAACGAACGCCACTGCTGGTGAAATGACCCTTTAGCAGCCCATTGTTTGAGCCTCCACCACAACCCCCAGGTAGCGCCGCCAGCATGTGAGTAATTTATGAGACACTCTGTCACCCACGCAGGATGTCGCTTAGATGGACGACACTGAGCAAGAAAAATTGCCTTTGGTGATACGAAAACGTGTTACAAGAGGCAGGTTAATTCTCTGTTCTGACAGACTGCAGTGGCGTATCGGCTTCCTAGGAGAGACATCCCTTTAAACGTCTACAAAAGAACGGTAAAAGAAACTATGGCAGACACAACATTTTTGGCGGTTGATAGCTATTCTCTTTCCCGTTATGCAAATAAATTTTTTGAGCCCAAATGATGTTTATATGACCGTGATTTTACTGTACAATACTGCAAAGCGTGGCATTCCTCTCATCGGAGTTGTGTTGGCCCTCTCTTCCTACCGGTCGTCTCCTTACCTTGGTGGTAGCGCAGCTGCTTTCCAAGCGGGAGACCCAAGTTCGATTTCGGGTACCGGCGTGGGGATTTTCTCCCGCTACGAGACCTGGTCCGGGGTGCACTCAGCCTCATTAGGTCCCTGATGGGCCAATTGAGGAGCTATATGATTGAAAATTAGCGATCCCTGGTTGTGAAGACTATGGAACCACCTAGGAGGGGTCGGGACGTTGACCTTGTCCCACCTGCAGTACTGCACCCCACGCAGCGGTCGGACGGTAGGTAAGCTTTGGCCCCGAAAGGGCTGTTCGTCTATTAGTCATAGATGTAATTTTATAGTTATCTATGACTACAGCCCATTTACAAATCTTTATAGTAACTTTTCAAAAACAAAATGAGCACAATATTAAAATGTTGTCTAGTGCTCTTTGACATTAAAACCTCATATATGCACCTTTTTGACTAATAACAACTACTATTCTAATAGGCATGCTCTCAGTTAGGTAATTTAATTTGTGCAGGACTCATTTGGAATTCTTCTTGCAACTTTACAGTTTTATAATAGAATTAGACCCTGTCTCTGATGACGTCACCCGTTGTGCAAATATACACTAGGTATTAGGGATATGAGTGCACACTTCTTGACGTTAAGCTGAAACGTAACCTCCTCTACAATTTTCCTCTATAATGCATGGTTGCATAAATACAAAATAAAATTGGTCCACTGTTTGATTGTCAATATATAAGTTTACTTCTGCTGTTAACACAGACATATGATTGGCATGCGCACAAAGTGGAAGGTCAGGAATGTTGACAGTGCTCAGGTGTCGTGAATACTGCTCGGAAAGCTTGAAGAAATACCGCCGCTTCCCTTGTTACTTACAGTAGCTGATAAACACACGACGCTCGGCGGAACCAGTTTTCAGCTGGCCTAGAGTGGATTTTCTCTCGTAACTGTGAATACATGCTTGATACCAGTAGTATTACGGAACTGTTGCACATATTCAGTAATGCTCAGTTATCTCCTTAACCTTTCACGATAGATGAATTTGTTATCCGATTTTTTTATTTGTCATATTTGAATCTACCATCACGCGAAATCTGTGTACTCATACCCCTAACATCTTATTTGTGTGTGTGTGTGTGTGTGTGTGTGTGTATATATATATATATATATATATATATATATATATATATATATATATATAAAATTATATAATACAAGTTTGAGATCCATGCACCCCAGTCCAGTGAGTGAACATCGTGGTTTGCATAGCAATAAATATATTGCAGATATTTTCTTCCGAATTTTGTTGGGTGATGCAACCCAGAATTGTGATACATGTGATGTATGCCTGAATAAACCAAAATATATAATCCTGGTAGTATTATTACATGTATGAAGTAGAGAAATATACTTTTGTAAGAGCAGGTTTGTCGAATACATATAAAAATAAACCAAAGTGGGAAGAGAAAGTTGTGTGAATGTAACAGAAGCTCTTTTTGTCTGTTCTTTTTAATTACTAAATCTTGCACGTGTATGCAGTTTTATATTAATAGGTTTTAAAATGCCGAAAGTTAGATGAGGACCATTTCCGCTACAGTGGTAATAGCTCATTAAAGTTTGCACGTGAAATAAAAAGGCAGAAGCTGAGATTAGCGGGGCGGAGGGATGCTGACATTAATGTATTTAAGTTGCTCCAAGCATCTCCCTGGCAACAGCCGTAGCCATAGCAACCAGCCCTTCAAGGGACACTGCTGCTATACACGCTGGTGTGTGGCCAGATTCTTGTGCTGCTATGAATAATTGTTTGGTAATAGAATATCCTGCAGGAACAAGGGTCAGGTAAGTTACAAGGGTTCCCTCAATGACAGACAACCAACAGCTGTTACCCTGTCAGCTTCTGACTGATGCTTCTAAACACACCTTCTTGAGTGACGTTTGAACGCCGAGGGGAATTTGGGCTGTGTGTTTAACTTCAGTAATACATCACGAGTGATAACACTTTTTGGTAATATAATTGAGGTTAATGAATGTTTGTTGACAGTAACTTACAAGTACAAGATTGAAAGCTGAATTAGTTTACCTAAGAAAACTTAAGCAAGACAGGGATTCTTTAAAATAATTAAAATGAAAGGAGCAAATTTTTGTACTGGAGTATTTATCTGTTTTATCTTTCTGGAAACATTATTTTCATTTGCTTTTATATCTGAATTAAATGAAATACAACTGAACAATAATTCTATAATGAACTTATTTCTGGAGGGAGTGAGATAATCGAAGCAGACATGATAGAATGCGTTTCTGTTCCAAGCAGAAATATGAAGATTAAAATAAACATTTGAGCTTATAACAATTCATAGTAAATTTATTTATTTTAAAGGCTGATTCATGGTTCATAACTGCCCGCAACAGTAACCACAGTATTTTGTTTCACAACACAACAGTCGGAAACGAGAAGGGCAAGACACCATCGATTAGCTTATCGATAGGAAGTGGAGGTGGATATTGTGCATTAATTTCATTTATTTCTAACTGACCAATGATATTTTTTCTAACTTTCGACTGGAGAGAGCTGTTTCATCACACGGCCACTTTGAATAATTTCTATAGCGAAAAATCTAATAGGCACAATAGTTATCTAACATGCCGTGCCTGGTAACGGGGACAGAGATGAAGTCTTCTTTCCCGTTCCCGGGGCCCGGGAAAACCTCCCGTTGGTTGTGAATACTTCCAGTTGAATACATGTACTCCAACATTTTTGTTCTGGTTGGGCCGAAATGAACTCGCTGTCGACGGGCCCTTAAGCTCCACAAGCTCACTCGTTTTGGTTATCGTTACCGTTGCAGGTGGTTCTGAACTAGCCTTCACTGACTTTAAAGCTAAGCAACTGATATCATACCACCTTTGTTTCTTTCTGTATTTTGCAGCGTTAGTTCTTGTGTGCCCGCTTTTATATTTGGAATTAGCAGATCACCAAATCTCGTAATTTTAGTACTAAGTATCCAACTGCCATTGGTGAACAAGTGAATGCATGAGACTAGGTTTCTCATATGCCAACCGGATGGAAGTAGAATAAAAATGAATAAACATTAATATCAGGGGGAAAAAACTATCAGTTATTACTCTTTGAGCTCGTGCTTTAAGACTGTTAAGTTCAATTCTAATTGGTGAATAAGGCATCAATGAGATTGTACATTAGCTGAAAGACGGTCGTATCTAATTACCAAAATATTTCACATATGTCCAGAAGAGAGAGCTTGCCTATTAAACCCAAAATTTTAAATAATATTGACTATAACTAGTTCATGAATAAAAACTATGTAAATGATATCATTGGGAAATACACTGTTACGTTGGCATAGAACATTCCTCATGCGCCGGAATTGACTGAGAGCATTCGTCAAGTTGTTATTCTGTGGCCATTGCCACGTTGTTAAGGATTTTGTTGGATTGTGAGCAGAGAGTTAAAAGAATTTTGTTTGTGTTATTTGAGGCCAGTGTTGACATAAGTAAAGGAAATGGAATCAAGACGATCTGAAAGTGACCTGAGTGAGTATTTTGTCACAATATATTAAGTATACAAATGCTTTCAACATACTATCTCTTAAATTATTTGCTGCATATTGTACCACTGCGAGTTATGAAAGTATACCTAACCTAACATATAACCTCAAAATCAAATTTAAAATGTTACATTAAAACAGAACAAAAATGAAAATCCCAGAAGAAAATTTATTTAAAAGAGTGCTCACCAAGTCTCAAAGCTGCCATTTAATTTTGAATCTGAAACAAATGACAGAAGAGGCATAATTATTGGATGATGATAATCGATTTCTGTGCATGGATAATTATCTTGTAAGCAAGCTTGTAGTGTGTTGATATCAGAGGTGTTCTTAAATGCTAATCTTCTACAGGGTAGCCCAAAAGTCCCACACCATAGGACATAATTTGAAAAAGCACAAATTTCACATGTACAGGTTGCAGTTATTGCACCATATGACAGAAGATGATCCGGATCTTCATATGGAAATGTGTGATTGATTTCTAGGAAAAATTGAAGATAATTCAGTTTTTATCAACAGTTATACTTTCTGACGAAGCAAATTTTTATGTGAATGGCGAAATTAACAGAAAATTTACGTTACTGGTCTGACAGTAATCCTCATTTGTTTTCTAGCAACAAAGAACAAGGATCTTCCCGTGTAATTGTATGGTGTGGTTTGTGGAAAGATCGCATTATTGGCCCGTACCTTTTTGACACAAATGTCAACAGTGAAACTTACCTGACAATGTTGGGAGATTCACTACTTGATTTGGATGTCATTGGTTCCCTCCCTGAGTGGTTCATGCAGGTTGGTGCACCACCACATTACGCCATTCAAGTACGGACTTGGCTGGATGACAACTTCCCGCAGTGGATTGGTCGTAGAGGACGAGTGGAGTGGGCTCCTCGATCCCCTGATTTAAATTCAATGGGTTTTGCGATATTGGGGTATCTGAAGTCAAAAGTGTAAGAGTTGATCGGGGAATCAAACCATCTTCGAGAGCGAAAAGTAGCAGAGAGTTATGCTATCACGCCAAACTCGGTAACCAATGTTTTACGGAACATGGTCGACCGGTTACAGACGTGTTGTAATTTGAACGGTTCTCATATTGAACACATAAAATAGTATAATACCATAATCTCTATGGTGCGGGACTTTTGGGTCACTCTGTATATTGCACTTACCTAGGAATAATAAACGTGACAAAATTACATGATTTATTGTATCACTGTACCCCCTTTAAATCAGACACTTTACCCCAACGTTTTTTGAGTCATTTGAAACAAATATATAAAAAATTAAACAAATAAAAATAAATAAATGCTGAAATATGTCCGGACAAGTAAAACTTAAATGGAATAAATTTTGAAACGGTATGTTTTCTGATACAGTATAGTCTTCCGCAATAATAGCCCATATTACAAACGAAGAGTGTATTCACTCTCTTGCGCTATAATATTTACTGTACAAGTTCAGGCTAAGTCCGCCAGAGTGCCGTGTTAGGTTATTGTTTTCGTTGTCTAAAGCAGGCCTGGGCAACTCGCGCAATACCTTGAGCGCCTTCTTTTCAACAGCCGTGACGTTATTTAGAAGTGTTGTCATATATATCTGTTTAAAATTGCTATTTTCACAGAGCAAAAAGAAAG
Source organism: Tenodera sinensis (assembly GCA_030765045.1). Lineage (NCBI taxonomy): Eukaryota > Metazoa > Arthropoda > Insecta > Mantodea > Mantidae > Tenodera > Tenodera sinensis. The sequence goes on from CM060972.1 coordinate 61,921,699, forward strand.
TCGCGCGGAAGCACACTAGTTTCTTAACATATTACCAGTTTAGATGTGACACATAATTGTGATATTCGTAAATAAATTGATTTTTTTGGTCTACTTCAATCACTATCTGATATATTACGTACCAAGAATTATATCTAATTAAGAAATATGGTTTAAATTAGGTACATAGAATTGCTAGAAAAAATGACTTAACTTTTTTATCAGAAATGTTTTTTTTTTTATTAATGATGGACTCGCCCAAAAATAAAACGAGAAGATTTTACATTCAAACACATTAAGTGCATTCACCAAAATAAACCCTATTTTGGGGAAACTTTTAAACTCAACAATGAATATTTCGGAAATGTTAATGGTATACAAATGTTGCATCGTAAGTTGCATATATTAGTGAAATTCGTATTCTTCATGATAAGTATTTGGATTTTGTGGTTTGACTGAACAGAGCTTCATAGAATGTTTACAGAAAACTCGAAGCTTGCGTTTGATCATGGAAATGTCTAAAACATATACATATTTACTCGAAATGAATGCAACTTTTTAAAGGAAATTAAAAAGTGACGTAAAGTTCACACGTAAAAGGTTTGGGGTAGGGGAATTTGTTGAAAAATCTTCCGTTGCATTTCTTAAAATAAATAACTTATCTAATTAGGCATTTCGTGCGTGAGTAATGCCGCTCACAGAAAAGAAACATGAGCGTCGGGGAACCTCGTATTACGTTTCCTTCGAAATTTCGACCTGTAATTTTGGCTGGAGTGCAATGCATCCTCTACCTTTGGTAAGGCACAGAGAAAGTAAAAGATTGTGTGTATAGTTTTTATTCCCTACAAATACAAATATTAGGTCATTTTGGTCAGTTTATACCATTTTCTGTTTTGGGATTTCTTTTTTTGTGATATTTCGTCATTAATTCTGCCATGTTCTTGATGTTTGTCTCATAATTTAGTCAGTATCTTGCGCTTACATTTAATATAGAAAGAGTTTTCTTTTGGAATTTTACGAAGTTAACTTTTAAACATTGAAAGGTGAAGGCTGACTATTGTCAGGTAAGCAGGTGTAATTATAAATTGCCAAATAAGGGATGAAAAACTCAGTTTTGTCTTATTTTACGTTAGTGAGTGCATACTCAGGTTGTTATCACAGAGTGTGAAGTCCTCTTCATTCAAATATTTAAATATTTAAGTAATTTTATAGCTCACCGTTGAACTATTTTAGAATATCAAAATCAGTGATGATGATGATGATGATGATGATGATGATGATGATGATGATGATGAAGAAGCATTTTTAAGTTGTATTTTCAAAATCCGGTTGTAAATTATCTGAAATTGTATCTATAGTTGGCAAATAGCTAAACTTGTAGGGCTGCAAAAACCCTTTTTTTCAAACTCTAGGTATACTGTAATTTTTGAGAGAATAACACACACAGACCTGCTTATTATATTAAGAAGTATTTAATGATGATGATAATAATGATGATGATAATTTTCCATAATAATAATAATAATAATAATAATAATAATAATAATAATAATAATAATAATAATAATAATAATAATAATAATAATAATAATAATAATATAATAATAATATAATAATAATATAATAATATAATAATAATAATAATAATAATAATAATAATAATAATAATAATAATAATAATAATAATAATAATAATAATAATAATAATAATTTTAATAATAATAATAATTTTAATAATAATAGCAATAATAGGAATAGTAGTAGTGTTTCTCTTTCCGCGTAACCGCTGAAAAATTTATATACCAAAAATAGTATTCTTAATTGTCTGTCAAGTCACACCTGAAGCAATCCTAGAAGGATCGCTGCTTCATTATTATTGCTATTATTACTATTATTATTGTTTTAGTCTTTTGTTTGAGTGTAAATATTGAAAAATACAAATAAACTTGGTGCTTTCAAACGCTCATAACTAGTGTGCTTTTCAAATGGGAAGAGTTCTGATCTGCAGCCAATGAGATGTGTTTACATGCACAGCGTTGCAAGTTCATTACCCCCACTCTTCATATTTCTTACCGCGCGTCAGGCCCCACTGGAGACGCTCAAGAACAAACTCCTTCCCATTTGAAAAGCACAATAATACTGGCTAAACAAGATAAACCAGAAGAACCCAAACCATGTGCAATTATTAATCCAACAGTTAATATAAGAATGCCACACATTCAATGTTACTAAAACCCTACCACTTAACCTGCCAAAATATTGCAAAACTAGCATTCTTAATTTTCTGTCAAATCTTACCTGAAGCAATATTCTTACAATCGCTGCTTTTAAAACTAAGGACTCAAGTATGTTTCCGCGCCATGTGTCTATCTCTTAGACATGTTAGCAGAAGTCTTTCATTCCTCGACTCGACAGAGTATTGGCTAGAAGGTGCCGGATTACTTTATACCAGATCGTGAACACGAGTAGTCTGAAACGGTTATTTTAGAAATTTTATTGCGCACGTGCACATCACTTTTATTCAATTAAATACAAACACGGAACATTTGGAAATAACTTTTAATTAAGACGAGCAAAACGTGTATTTCATAGTTAACATTGATTTATTTTTGTATGAAAACAATACACTATCGTGCAATGCAAAGTAACAGCTGACTTGTGATTTACAGGGCTAATGGATTCTAGCTAATTAAACCGCTATCTAACTACACTAGTGCCGTTTACAGGATTTAGTAAACTGCTCTCTCCCCCCCGCTCTTACTACATTTACTCACTGGGAGCACTAAATTAATGTGCTTATTGCTGCACCCCTGTGCTATAAATATTACAGTGATACCAATGTTCACGGCAGTAACTTCGGCTTTCGATTGTTCTGTCTTACTTCTGAAAGTTCCCGCAGCGGAGTGCGTCTCTTTAATCGAAGTACCTACACGTGCCGACCGTGGAATGTAAAGAAATCGAAGGCGACGTAAGAGAAGTCAGTTGTTTCCATGGGGAGTTTTTTATTTATACACTTTCTACCTTCTGTTCCTGTCACTGCAGAGGAATGTTGTATTTTATATAACTTTATTACCGGTTATATTCATAGTCATGCAAACATCATTTCCTAATTGGTTCTAGTTAATTATTCACCGCAAATTATTTAAACTATACAACATAGCAGTAGTGTACATTTTGTAGGCTCACACTAATCACATTTTTACACACAGGTCGATAATATAATTTAAGTATGAAAGATACAATATAAATACTTTGCAAGAGCTCCTTGGAAAGAACTGTTTAAAAGTGTGGCAAAACTTGAAATGTATATATAAGGAATATTTCTGAAACATTTAATCGCACAGAAGTTTTACTTGACATTTTATATTTGGGCTTCCAACTGTCGCCTCACTGTAAGATATTTGTCTGGCACTGTAAGCAGTGAACACCACTTTTTGTCGCACTAGAAACGCTCTCACAGCTTGTTTTCTGGTCACTGGCGAACATGCTGGCTTATACACCTCTTTGAACGTTTTCAGAGAACTGAACGCACGTTCTGGAAGCAGTGGGAAGGGAAAGAACTCTTGTTATCTGTCAATGGCGTTTCTAATGTTTAAGCTCGACAAGAAATTTCCCACTATTTATCAATGTTTCTCTCTAACTTACCGGTACAGGTGGAGCGTTAGTTCTTGAGGAATGCAATTTTAAAACGAGAGGTTAGATGCGAGTCATTTACTAGCCTTTACAGGAGTAATGTCACACAGAAGCAGAAACGGCAGTCAGATATTGTGTACGTTACTTTGTTGTTTCTGTGCCGAAGTAGTACTAATTCTACAAAGAAAATTACATACTTCCAGTGGTCAGCCACATGTATTACACTAGGAACCGTTGACATTATAGGCGGCATTGTCACGTTAGTAAGTAACCAGTTCACAATAGAAATATTGACAATGACACGCCCGTACCGCACATAACTTAGTAGTCAACTATACTCTGTGTAATCTCGAAACGCAACATAGCGAAGTAGATTTCTTTGTTATAACATAAACTATTTGCTAACTTGTTTATTAAGGTTAGGTTAGGTCACTGTACCTTCACTGAAGGACATTCGTCTAGAATGAACGAATGGTCTATCCCGACCTCCCAATAGTCTTGACATATAGCCGCTGCGTCACAATGTGAATGATTTCGTATATATCCTTTATGACTTCGTATTAAATAAGAATAATTCCAAATGTATGTTCTTTGTGTGTTACTAAAATATGGATAACATGTTTCTCAATTTAACCCAAGATTATAAAATGTTAAATAAACTATCAACGCTATGATATATGATGAAATAATAAGTGCAGAAAATAAATAAATAAATAAATAAATAAATAAATAAGTAAAATTGATACCTCTGGCTGGATGCATATACAAATCCTACGTACTTAGCAGGTGGTTGGACATGGTATTTGTTGAAACAGGTTACATTAGGCAGGTATGCTATATGACCATCTCTACTGTGAATATTACTGGTAGGTACAATGATATATGGCACCTACATCCAAAACCAAGGAAAAGAATAACGCCATGCTTGGATTTTTTCTCTTCTTTTTAATTTTTAATCTTAAAAATTCCAATACTCGGTGTGATTTTAATCTAGGAATAGATGCAAATCAGTCAAAAATAAATATAAGTGAAATGGAAAGTAATACCAAATAAATGAGCAAAGTAGTGGCTGTTATTACTTACATGTCCTTGCTAATGGGAATAAATAAATAAACGACTAAAATAATAAAATAAATCTGATGAGGTTTCGAACTCAGCATTGATGTTCATTTACTATTCATGCAAGCTTTATGCAGCTTGACTGAAGCAATGTTTGTCCTTGGTACAGCACCTGCTCCAAACTTTTGTACAGTTATAAATTCTGAAGTATTATAACTTTGTCCATGTATTACAGTTTCACATAATCCCTTTTACGTTATACTATTCATATAAAAGTGATTATTCTGTCTAGTTATATTATTGAAGATTAATATTTACCAAAAGTAAACTTAATTTTAGCAATATTTGCATTCACGATACCGTAAACAAAACAAATCTACATGTATCGTAAATCAGTTTTTGTTGTTTGCCCATAGGAAAATTACCATTGAATTAAATGACAGGTTTATCGTGATTCTTTGGCAATGAACTGAAAGTATTAACACCCATCTCTTATTTGTAGATCTGTTGACATCAAACTGAAGATGGGAAAGCCCTCCCGTAGCATAAACTTTACAACAGAAAAATATACGGAAAAGAAGTTTTTAGCTTTCTCGTTCTTTTTCCCGGCGAGGCACATTTGATCTATGTTGTGCTTATTAGACTCAAACACTTTAGAAATTATTCAAGACAGTCGAGACTTGAAACAGGCTAGAGCTCTTTCTAGTCGCCAACTGGAAAAATGAAACCAGAAGAAAATGCGCCGAAAGTGCGTCCTGACCCGTCAGATTCAATTACCGTTGGTTCTCGCAGCAAAAGTGTCATCTGTTATTTCTTTATATGCAACTCAAACCTGAATATTACCTCAAACCAATAGCAAACATTATAAAGAACAACATAACAATTTTAGAAAATAACAGAAATATAAAGAACAACAAATAACTTTGACCCAATTAATAAAGATGCATGTCTTTCCCTGGGTAATGTGAACCAAATATTGTAGGCTGTTTTGGTTTGCACCTACTTAGATGTTCTATGATTTGCACTTCCCATTCTGGTTTCCATTCTGATTTTCGTTCTCGGGTTATTGTGAGCCAGCCTGTTGAAAATCGTGTCGCATCGTTGTAAAATACTGAGCTTAAATACCATGTGTAGTATTTATCTAGCATTTCGTTTTCTTTTGTCTTTGATTTTTTTTTCTTTGCAATTATGGTGCTCGCCCACAAACAGGTGGATAGTTTTCTAAAAATGTACTCTTAAAACGTGTATTTCCAATGAATACTCTATCGCAGTCACACCAAGTACAACATTCTGTGACTCCTGTAAGCTTCGGTATTTTAGGCCAAAGAGTGAGGTTATAGTCGTACTTAAACTGTGGACTACTAAAACCAAATACATCGAATGATAGCCCACATGGTGTAAATAGAACACATTTGGGTTTACTGATATTATTCGTCTAATTTTTGTAGTGTACTAAGCAACAAAACCATGACAAACAATATCCTAAACTAGCACTTACGTCTGGCTTGTTATTCTATCTACTAAAGCGTTTGAGACAGCCTCTACACCACCTCTGCAATTTCTGTATGCTTGTACTCCCGTGTTACCTGTCAGCCTGTCAGTATAAAATGGTGGTCGAGCAGGGAGATGGCCCTCGACTTAACAATCGATTACTGTTACACGCCTTAATTAATCGATTGTGGGGTTTGGTGCGCTTCATTTAACGCAGCCAATTAGCTGCTTAGCAAGATCCTGTTACATGTTCCCTTTACGTAGTGCACCATTCCACGTCCTTACCTCTTTCCTATACAAATATGTATTATTATAACACAAAGAAACCTCTTTGCCACGACAGGAGTATAGAAAAGAGCACGTTTAACAATGTTTATCACACTCGCAGCTTTCTCTGCCCATTTTCATAACAACTTTCAGCAATTTACCATACTATTTCAAGAGTATTATCATGGATTCCAAAACGCAAAACATAAAAACGGTTATAAATTACAGTATTCATGTATAATAATGCCTACAAATAAGCATGCACCTGTCCATCTATAGTATCAATTAATTGGTGGTTTAAAAGCACAAGGTGGAATAAAATGACACGTTTTAAAAGCTTGAAATTCATATTAATTTATTATGAAAACATTTAGCTTTTTAATTTTTCACAAACTTTGATCAGAATTCACAGACGCATTAACTTAAAAAGGAGGCGATTATTAGTTGATAATTATGATTACTTAAGTGCATGGGACTGAATTACCATTAACACCTAAATATACTAAAAATTCAAGTGAACAACAGATTATAGGATAGTATTAATGTCTCGAAAAATCTTATTTATTACATTTATTTTTGCCTATTATCGTTTCTCCATTACGTAAAATCTAGAGATAAATAATTTTCTGAGCTATTAATTATGAAATATGGGTTTGCTGATTTCAAATGTTATCATGTTTATCTCTTCCCACCTTTATTTGACGTAACCTGTTAACAACTCTGATTACAATGTAAGTAAAAAGAAACTACAACAAAACTTTCGTACATGAGGATTATTAAAGTACATTAGCATTAATACATAAGTATGTCCTTATAAATCTCTAATCTAATGTGTTGGTATTCTAGTTTATGTACCTAGCCTTAGTAAATGCATTTTTTTAGTTTTTGATAATTTTATGAGCTCAAATCAGGTGTCTTATGGTCTATGTCCATCAGCCACAATAGGGCTCTTCAAAGCTGAAAGAATTGTCAGAATCGGTTGAATGGTTTTTGAGTTTACCCTACGAACAGAGGCCTTTTTAGAGGTTTCGAAAGACCTTTGGTAGGATCTGCGCGAGTGACGTCATGCAAATTGATGGCAAGTGTAATGTCTCTTGTTTCGTACTTAGATAAAAGACACTGCTGATGATGTAAGCAGGCACTGTATTTAATTACGCACTGTCCCGCAATGTTTGCTACACAGAAGACGGAGAGAGATTAACCTGACACCCCCATGGTCTGATAAATACAAATGTGAACTCGACCATACACCAGTGCGCATCTTCAAGCCATTCGCCAACGTTTAAAAATATCTCTGTACACACATTGCATATACATATTCTCTGTTACGTATAATATTATTATAGATAATACATATACACAACGTAGACTTCAGGTAATATGGAATCAAGAAAATAGGTTGATTTTAATTGGCAAAAAAATGTACAGCATAGGTACTTCAAACCCATCGAATTTGGAAGCTTTGGGTTCAGACTATCCTATTGTGGGGAATGCGGTAGCCAGGTGACGGGCTATGTTCCCCAGGGATTGGGATCTCTCCCCACAAAGCAGAGGGGGAAGCTCTCAACACAACGGTTTTATAATTACACCAAGAGCAGAGGGTGAATATCTCGGTGAAGTTAGAAGGGTTGTTGCTGTCGGTTTCATTCATTCTGACCACAATATGGCGCTAAGAATTTTTTTTTTTTTTTTTCAGCCTATGGTAACATTTTACTGCAAGTATTAATTCTGAATGCTTGTTTCACGAGCAATATTTTCTCAGATAAAATCAGAAACGTTCAAGTTTTGATGTGTAATTTTGCGGTGGAGTGATCAGTTTTAGACACTCATCTCAACTAATTTTAATATTTTTTCAAACTATGCTAATAAAAATATACAAGATTTCTTTTCTGTTAATTTTGGATTATGTACAAAAAGAGCGTCAAAGTGTATAACGAAGTACCTATCCTTATATACAGGTGTTATGGGTATAAGTACAGATACTTAGATAAATGATACCTTCAGATGTATCCACTTCAGTGTGTTAGTTGTGTTTCTCGTTGTCTAAGATGATTTTCCACAAACCAATCGCGTAGTTTATTACCTGATGTTTTGGATGGTTGTAAGTGCGCCGCAAAATGAACATCTCTGAAATAGTCTTATCTGTTTTGCTTCAAATCTCAGTGCGCGACCCACTGGCCTAGATAATGTGAGGTCTTTGGCTTTGCAAAAAACATTCTCAGTTCTGTGGAGCATTGTTGCGTCCACTCTGCGTCAGGTTTTCTGTAGCACATCTACTTGAAGATACTAACGAGCCTGAAAACACAGAACTCATAAGTAAAACTGCAAGTCGTGAAATGAAGCAAATACTGATATAATATTGTTCATTAGTTGATAAAACCATTTTTACTAATGTTTATCTCCATTATCGTGAACCAGATGGAAGAATAAGCGTTTTAATAACAATTTATATAACGGTGAGTAGAGAGACTTATGTGAGTGCACCCATATTTTTAAATTCAAATTAGTAACAGTATTTAGATATACAAATTTAAATGATAAATTGGTCGGTCAGGTAAAAAACGTGAACCACAATCTTTGACTTTTAAATTTCCATACTTCTGTTATCTGCAGAAAAGAATAGGGAAAGGGAAGTTTCGAACTAGAGTTTGTATTGGACTGCAGTCTAAAACGTTTGCAAGCTGCAAGTTCAAATTTGTGAGGTTAAATGTTTGTATGTGGTGTGTCCATAAAATTGTCATGGCCAGCGAGCGGTGAATCCATTTCTTTTCTCTTAGCTACGCAACCATACTGTTGAGGAGGATTTTCTGATGAAAAGGAAGAAAATTATTCGGAAATGAAAAATTAATCTGAAAATTCAGGAAAATCGTTTTACAAGTTTTGGAGATTCCTGGCATCTCATTCATTGATGCAGTGTCACCAACAAATGAATTTTTTTCCCTTCGTCAGACCAACTCTAAAAATCCGTCAAAATTAGAATTGTCCATATTTTCTTACTAAAATAAAAATTAAATTAAGACATTAAATATGACACCCTTTACTTTGACTTTATTTACGCATCGGACAAGCATTTAAAAATCAGCCAAACTCCATAAAAATAGGAAAAAAAAAATATAGCTACTTCATATTTTAACGTAAAAATAACAAATTTAAATATGTTTACTCACCGGTGTTGATTAAAATAATTCATCCACATCGTCCTCTGCCTCTTCTACCTCTTCTACTTTTTGGTGTGAATTCATCGTGCCAATTTGCTTCAAAACATTTTCTGTTAGGACTTTTCACACACTTAAGGCCGGTCCACACACTGTGAATTTAGTTTACCATATTGGTTTCAAGTCTACTCCTGAGGGAGGTTTTCACATTATTTGGCACACTAAATACTCTTTCGGCCTCAGCTTTTGACCAAGGTAACACCAAAAGAATCATTGCAAAATTTGAGAGTTCCTGAAATGGATTTTGCGAGCTTATATGTTTATACGATGCTACCTCTTGTCAAAGTTCTAATGTATCACCAATATTTTCCATTGAACGGCAGTTAATTTTTACCACTGAAAATCTGTTTTCGTTATTTTTGTTTCATATACGTATCATGACACTCTTGCAGGTACACGAGGTTTAAATCCGTTACATTTTATCTGAAGAAAACCAATACAACGTTAATTAATAATTTCTAATATTATGCGTCAAAAATCCGTTATTTGGCAAATCTGCATTAATGTGAAAACTGATTTGCGTTCACATGACTATAAACTGTTCCGTACTCAGTATTTCTGGTCTGTTAGACAGTCACTTATAGCCGCTTTTGCTAGCCAAGAGTTGACAACACCGGTCCCATTACTTTCTGTTAAAGTGTATATCCTGCAAATAGTATCGTGTCAATTCACACAAAAGTTGGGATGAACAGACATCGCGTTGTGATCTGTATGAATCACCTGGTCGTTAGTTCTGTGTAGCAGTGAAAACGCAGAGTTTTTAAGAATTATCCATATTTGTTCAGACAACTAGTCCAAATATATTATCATTACAAGCACTTGAACCAGCTCTTTTTGTGTGTTTACAGCCGGAGGACGACGCGAGCATGAGTGGTGAAGTTTTGCACCAGCAACAACAAGAAGAAAAGAGCGAGGATAAGAAGGAAATAGAGGACGAAGAGCGGGAGAAGATGCTAAACGAGGAGAACAAGAAGGACGATAAGGACGGTACCAAGCAGGGAGGTGGCGACGTGGTTGAGAAGATGCGCAAGGTCCTGGAGGAATCCGCCACTGCAGATGGTGCCGGGAAGAAGAAGATTCCCATCGGCGGCATCAGGATGCCGGGCTTCCTCAGGAGTCGCTCAAGAGAGAAAACGAAGGTAAGCATCCTACAAACTTTCTTGAGTGCGGAGCTTCTACCGCATCTAATAAACTTAAACGTACAAGTTTAACGGCATTATTGTTTCATAAAGCTTTCACTGTTCTAATTCCCGAAGGAACCGACAGCATAACTTCTTGCCAAGGGCGATTACCGCATGAAGTATGGTTGCTCCGTTCAATCTAATGACAGACAAGTGTTTCTTCGTACAGAATCCAAACACTTTTAATCTCGGTCATAGTGATTCCTTTTTCTACGATATACCTCTGTCCTTGATTTTAAGGGACACTGAAACTTAAAAATGACCGAAAAATTATCAAATTGACAATTTTAGGGTTTATGCATATGTGTTCCCCAAAGCTTCAGTCATCGGTTGGCAGTGAAATTTGTTATATTCCACCATTTTTAAACGTCTAGCTCAGGCTTTTAAATGCCATGTGCGCTACATTTTCGGCAAAACTTGAGAAAATAAGGGCCAAAAAGGGCTCAAAAGCAACCAAATTCAGCAGAAAGAAGTGGTTAACCTATGAGTCTGAGGAGGGGGACTTCTAGACGAAAGATGGAAGGTGTGACATATGCATCAGGTCAGTTTTAGGCCAAATAGTAATCAGAATCATGATTATGATGCATGTGTCTAGAAAAATTGCTTTTTCTCGGCTTTATTTGTTTTGTTTGTTCCTTGCGCATATTTTGTGCTATGCTTCTAAACTTTTTTCAGCATATTTAATTTCAATCTTTGGTTTCAAAATCTGAAAATGAGTTTAGCTTTAAAAAATTAAATATACAAAAAAGTTTAAAAATTATATTTTCAATGCCTATTAAAACAAAGAAATTAATTACCTACTTTAAAAAGTTAATATTTTTTTCTTTCTGCCAGGGATTGATGGTGCTTTTGGGCAATTAGAGGTTACAAAATAATAAAGCTGTTGTGATATTTTAGTTTTTGGTGCGCAGATATTAAGGTATTTTCGAATTATGAATAAATTGAATAATAATTCTCTCAAAACTATAAAATATAATGTGCTGGAACTTTGTGTGGTAGTTTATAACATAACACCCTTAAGTGTAAAAGTATTGACTTCATACTTATAAAAATATAAAAATTAAATTTCAGTCCCAGGGTCTCTTAACAATGAAGTCATAATGATGTTCATTCTTTCATCTATTTCTATTTCGCAGCAGGTTTGCAAATAACTGTTTCACTATCATAAGAACTTGCTTGTTCTGCGCGAGATAAACCACTCCTGGCAACTAGATTTGAAGTGGAAGGTAAACGTATCGAGATATTATGAGAATGCATATTTTGCAGATTCTGGGACCGTTATTGACAACCAAATAGTACTAAGACCTCGTCTGTTGCTTCCATTATTTAATATTCTCTGAAGTTATCGCTCGCTTACAGTGTTGAACAAATGTTGGGAACTTCGAAATCTTTTGAACGAAGACTTAAACCCTGCTCCATATAGGTAACGTTCTCCGTGGTTCTTAACTATTATGCGCACTGTAATTATTCCACTCTTGTGGCTGATACAATATTTAATGACGCAATAACCAATCAGAGGCTTGCCACACCTTGCGGTGTTGTATAGTTAAAGACACTGTGAAGCCGGTGATATAAATATCATTTGCGCCCACAAAATGTATTTGTACAACAGGAAAGAGAATAGTAGTGGTCAGTTATCAGCCGTCATTCAATTTTGTGTCTGCCATAGAACCCAACTTAATGTAAACACAACGTGCCGAGTGGGATAGCTCGGGTGGTAGCGTCTGTGGCCCACGTTCGGGAGGTCGTGGGTTCATTACTGTGGCCGAACTTCCTGATCCATGCTTTTTTTTTTTTTTTTTTTTTTTTTTTTTTTTTTTTTCTCGTGGTTTCCCTGGGTCACTAGGTAAATGCTGGAAAAGAATTACATCCTCGACTTTCACATTTTATCTAACTCCATACTATATCCGCCTCTTAAAAGTGTTAATTACTCCACATTTTCGTATTCTCTTTATTTCCATTTTTGGAAAAACATAATCACTGATTAGAAAATAAGAATAGCTGGAATATAATAACTAATCAGAATAATTATATTACCGTAAGTGCATCATAATAGAACTAGCTTAGTAACATTTCTTACTTCACGTTACGTCCCGTCACGTCAGGTAAAATTCATCGCAATCTCAACATTACAGTATTAGAATAAGTATTAAGAAGAGCCCGGATATTTATGACCTAAAAAGTTTAGAAATGTGTAAACACTTTATGACCGAAGAAAATGAGAAAATATGACGATAAGTATGACCTAA